>JAGQAX010000006.1:5677295-6176291 GCA_019142605.1 Cephalopholis sonnerati
ACCAGCAGCAGGTCGGAAACATAACACATGGTCAGAGTGTCACACCAGTCAAAGCTGTGGCCCTGTCTTGCTGGTTGTCTCTTGTACACAGACGTAGATTTGGTGCTGTTTCTACCGCTGGTTTAAAGGCGAGATAACTCTGTCTCCCCTTTCCGAGTTTGTGCCGTTGATACAGAACGGCAAGGCGGAATAATTGCACGAAATTCCCGCCTTGAACAGGTGGCGTAAATGGGGCTTAAGATTGTGGCCGTGGTGAACATTAGGTGTGAAACATTACTTGTTATTGTTAGCAGTCCACATCAGCCAAACTGAACCTTGAGCACTTGTTGAAAGAAGTAGAAAGCTAGTAACTTAGTTAGCCCTAAATCATGGACCCAGAGATTGTCATTATATATGTATTTTTTATTTAATACTTGAGGAGATGATTCACCGCCATTTGATATAATTCAGGCTGATGGACCGTTTTCAGGTAAACGTATTAAACGAAGATTGTTAAAGCTGGGTGCTTTTAGCTAATGGTAATGTTAACAACCGTTACGATTACTTAACTTAATACATAATTGTCACCAGCAGATAGGCTGGGCCATGAAGGTTTCATCCGTGGCATCCTCTAAATTCTGGGAAAGACGGCTGCATTTCTCATCCGCATTTGAAGGAGCCTTCAAAATGGGACAGCCTTGGTCGCGCCCATGTGACGCAATCAGTCTTCAAAAGCAGCCTTCGAAGGCTGCAGCCCCTGAATCGAGACACAGCTTTACTCTCATTTAAACATGAATATATATCCAAAATAATATGAATTCACACAGAAGTACAGGTTTACCTGACGATTAAGACCCCAGATTTAATTAGTTGTGAGAAAAATGAACACTGCTGTAAATTCCGTGTTAACTTTGAAGAAATTGTGGAAATCTGTGTCTGACTCGAGGCTTGTTTAGTGAGTAATTGGCTGAGTGTGACAATTTTTATATGGAGTCTTGTTTGAAAGCGAATGCTTGTACTCCGGTATCTTTAAAATAGCAGCTGTGTGACCGCAGTGTCACATCACCAGGTTGGCCCACAGCGTGTTGTATCAGTGTCAATAGGTGCACAGCAGGCAGTCAGAGGAGAGGGAGAGACAGGCTGTATGTCTTTATTACAAGTACAAGAGAGCAGCTTAGAGGTTTGTGTTCCCTGGATACACCACATCTATTTATTATCTTTCCCCCCGCTGTGACCCTACCTTTTATTTTAGCCTACTGATTCATCTGCAGTTCATCTCCGAAAACCACACAAGACCTCTAGGTTTACAGTGTCATACTGCTTGGGTGAGAGGAAGAGTCTGATATTGTAGGTGCTACGACGTGGCACGATATGTGTGTGTGCTTAAATAAGACTTTATGTAGGCTACTGTAAAGGATTTTCAGACCGCAGTATTTTTTGTCTGGTGTCTGTTTATCGCCGCTCAAGCTTAAAGAGGATATAGGAGGATCATTTTCTTCTCCATTTCTGTTTGTGTCCATCTTCTGCTTTAACATCTCATTAGAGATCTGAGGTCTCGGCCAAAGTTTCACTTCCTGTTAGTCAAATATTTGGGTAATTTTTGTCGTTTCACTAGGTGCTTTTGCTGAATCGGCACACAATCAACAATGTGCCATTCAGAGTGTGATTGTGTCATTTATTTAGCATGCCCAAAGCCTCCTGGGCCTCAGTGAGAAGCGTGACGCAACAGACATGCCCTCAACCCACAAACCACTGGGGAATCTGGGTGGAAATATCATAACTGGCCAGAGAAACACATGGAGGAGTGGGGCAGGGGTGAGCTTTTCAGGATAGTGGCTATAATATGTTTGTTGGGTGGGGAGGTGCAGGGTCAAATGTAGTTGCTTGATATCTATATCCTAGCAACTGAGAGTGAGTGATATCTTGTACAACTGTAGCTGGGGATTGGTCAGAGCGCTGACACAAGCTCCTCCTATTTGTAGGCTAGTCTAAGAAAAAATACCTAAATTCAAATTCATCTCTCAAACGTTCTCCACTCTGCACTGTACCCTCCGGCACTTTAATCCAGGCCTTTATTTATTTGTATTTATTTTTTCATTTCTTGTATTTATTCTTGTAGCTCATGCACAGCCGTTGATACATGTGTGTTTGTGACAAGCTGATCATTTTGAAGATTTCAGCAAAGTGAGGTTTGGCATGACAACATGAATTCACCTTACACAGCTGTGCAGTATTACCCAGAGTTTCCCTTTCATCGGTAAGTACATACATGTTGTGTAAACTGATATTACAATGTATCTGAAGCCATGTGACTTTACTTTTTTTAAGTATTAAATCTTAAAGCAGGATACTCATCTTAACTAACACAATGTGTGGATTTAACATGTGGTACAAGTATAGAAATATGTATCCAGCTCTTTTACATGTGTAGTCAGCATTAATTTAAGTTCTGAGTGGAGCTAATTCAGCGTCAGTATCTGACTCACTCTGACTCTTTGTTTGACCCGGACCTCCAGACAGACTGAAACTGTCTGGAGGTCCAACGCAACCTGAAAACAGTTGTGTCTGCCCGGATCCTCAGCTGCTGCTCTGGCCCGATATATTTATAAGTGTGGCATACTTATGGCAACAATGCATGTGTAAAGGGCCATCAGGGCCGACGTGGCAGACAGATTACATGACATCGCGGTTGCTTGGTCTTCCTCTGATCCTGACTGAAGATGACTTCTGGCCTTTTCAGTGCAGATGCACGTTGTAAATCAAAAGATGTCACGTTTTATTACAGAATGACGGAAGACAGGATTTTACCATTTTATCTGACGCAGCACAGTGCTGAATATTATGTATCATGCCCCATAAAATTCCTCTAAAGGTCCAAAATCATGATCATAACATGATGATGTCAGGACTTTATGTTGCCTCGATGGCATCTGAGATGATAAATAAGTTAGTTTTATCAGTAGTTTAATTAATTAATATCACAGGAGACACAAAGAGCATTAAAGGATTAAAACAGGATTGTGCTAGAGGTTTACAAAGGCATCTTACAAAAAAAATAAATCAGCCACAACTAAAATTACAGTTTATCAGCGACTAAAATAAGATAATATTAAAATAATTCTGAAACACATTAGAACATTTAACAGAAGTAAACAAAAACATATTAAACCCACTAATATTTAGTATGAACAATTACAGGTGCTGTGTGTAATGCTGAAGAAAGATAGCTGACTGTTGACTGACTGGGTCTCATTCCCAGATCGTCAGATACCAGTGCTTTGGGTCGGTAGTCGGATCGAACCACAAACCCAAAGCATCGTTATTTGACAAACTGAGAATCAGACTCAACAATTAAGTGTCTTTCTCCAGAGAGCACCGTTATGTAAAAATTATAAACTGCGTGCACGGCATAAATCAACTCCAACAGAAAAAAAATCAACACTCATAACAAAATGTTGTGATTTTTAAAACTTTTAATGTATCAGTCAGTTTGATCAATAAATATATTTATCAATATATCAGAGGTATTTTGGTCTGTTGTTTGTTTAGCATACATATATTTATAATTTACTTAATGAACACTGAAGGTTTTCTCATCCCTGCATGTCTAATCATTTTTGTTAATCATTAATTATTAATTTCACCAGGCACACATTTCTGTAGTCTTCAAATGACTTCAAAAATCAGTACAATTCAAAAAAGAAAACGTCGATCACTATTTTGTCCTGATATTAGGAAGAACAGCTTCTAAATATCAGACAGCACTAATTGCTGTCTGGTCGATATGATCGTATCACTGCTAAAAACTGTTGTGTTGTCTCTTTGTGTCTGTGTTATGAAAAGTATTTCATGTCATTTTTCAGGTTACTATATGTGTATTACTGTATGTTAGTGTGTATTTATATAATAACAATTTGTGTTACTTATTATTTGGTACATTTTCTTGCACCTTGTGTGTAGAGACATTATGTCCTGACAGCTCTTTGGAACTGTTCATTTTATTTATTTATTCATATAATTCTTCATTTAAACAAAAAGTTTTGTTGAGATATGAATCTTTTTACAGAGAGAAACCTGTGCACAAAAATAACATTTACAGTTTAAACATACAGATGCA
Source organism: Cephalopholis sonnerati (assembly GCA_019142605.1). NCBI lineage: Eukaryota > Metazoa > Chordata > Actinopteri > Perciformes > Serranidae > Cephalopholis > Cephalopholis sonnerati. Next base: position 5,681,392 of record JAGQAX010000006.1, read on the forward strand.
CAGTGTACATATTTACATTTAAAAACAGTTATAAGTGTGTTAACACAGTGTCAGTGTCCTTGTAGTTGTGCTTTTTGATAATGTTTTAAATCCTCACTGTGCATCATGTTTTGTGCCCTGATCATACAGAAAGTTCAGCCTCTGTGGAATTACAATAATTAGTTTATTGCTACAGGTTTAACATTTATTACATGATGCTTTCAAATGACACCTGCTACCAGTGGTGTTTTAATCTATGTCTGAGCCAGGAGAGTTTTGGCAGCATTTATTTTCTATTATTTTGCTTTTTAAATTTGACTCACCTTTGAGGTATCAAGGAATCTTTTTGGTCCACTAATTTTCTCCTCCTCTCTTGTTTTCTTTGCATTCCAAACCTTAGAGGAATTTGTGCCTGTCCTTTTGCCCCAGAGGATTTGACTTCAGACTGTTTCACTTCTATAAAAGTCAGGGGATAAGAGGAGGAGAAACTCTGGGGCTTTCTATTGTTTTGCAGTCATGTCCCTCTTGCAGCCGGGGCTGACAGATGAGGGGGAGAAGGTCTTAGGCCTTTGAACAAGTGATTAATAAAGACACTGGAGAAGGGCCCCGATCGGCTGGGCTGTTTGTTTTGATTGCATTTTCATCGGTCGGTGTGCCCAACCTGCCAAGAGACAATGGCCATCCCTGTTTAGTGCTGACCTCTGCCCCAGTCTCGTCTGGAGGCGCTGCACTGTCTTTAAGTGGATGCTGAACAGCCTTCGCCTCAGGGCTACCTGAAAAACTCTCTGAGTAACCAGACACCCAGAGGAGACAAACAACGACCAGAGAAGGGATAAACCCAACTATCTGAACAGTCTGGTAGAATAAAACTGCTAAATATAATAAAAAGGAGAGATAAATTAATAGATTTTTTTAACTGAACCAAAATTGCACATAGGGTGACCATATGTGTGATAAGGAAGAGAATAACCTAATGTCATACAGTCTGTTTAAGTACATGCAGGTGAAAGTGGGCATATTTTCCTTATTTATAGCCTTGCTTTTAGTTTAAATGCATCTTTGAACACTTTCCATTCAGTGCAAATAAAAAGTAAAATTCACAAATCTTACAGGACCATGCACATGCTGCAGGTAGAGGAAGCATGCACACTGCTAAAACTGGATTAAGCACAAAAGATTCATAGTGCACTCCATTGTCAGGTAAAGGCAACAGTTTTATTATGCTAATATTCAAATGTATTAATAGGCTAATGCTGTAATACATGTTGAACCTGATGCACAACTGTTGTGATTATATTCTGGATTCTGTGTCAACAAACAAAGCTGTGAGGCAAAGCTCAAAAGTCTTAAGACAAGGTAATGAGGAAATTAAAGTTAAAATCAAAGGAAGCTTAACTGAAGCAGAGGTCAGTAGGACCACACCTTAATCCTCCTCCATTAAACGAGCTGATGCCACACCTGCTCTACCTGCAGTCTACTTGTTTTTCTATTCATCCACCTCTTGTTATTTTTCCTCCTAACTGCCATCCATTTCTTTATTGTCGTGATGTCAGTTCTGCTTGCCCTGAGGCATTATAGAAAAATTACAACAGACCATTTTCAATATTTAAAAATATAACTGACATGCTTTACATTGTTGACCAGCCTTTACATAAGAGAGTCTAAATAATAATTCAAACTCATTATCAGGAGCAGTTTAAGTGGCCAAGTATGTGTGAACACTGAAGGGATTTGTCTCAAGTGTTCTGTTGTTCTAAATGTATGTAGAAAGAAATAGACACAGATAATATAGTCTGTGCTACAGTCAGTACTACACTCTGTACTCTGGTCTGTGCTGCAGTCAGTTCTAGTCAGTACTACAGTTACTACTGCAGTCCAAACTACAGTCAGCAATAGTCAGTACTAGTCAGTACTGCAGTCTGCACGACAGTCTGTACTACAGTAAGTACTGTTGTCTTTACTGCAGCCTGTACTACAGTCAGTACTACAGTGTGCACTACAGCTACAATCAGTGGTAACGACTGCAATGACTCTGAACTTCAGTCAGTACTACAGTCAGTACTACAGTGTGGAAGAACTTGTTTAATGTGTACCCTAAAATAACCTGAAAGCTGCAGCAGAGACAAACAAATATTGCAGTACTGCAGTCTGTACTGCTCTCTGTACTACAGATAGTAGGCCGACAACAGTCTGTACTAAATAGTATTACAGTTAGTAGTGCTCAAAAAAAAAAAAATATATAGAATTATGTTACACATTTTATACATCTAATAAATAACACAAAGAGATTGACTGTGTTGGATAAATAAATTATGCTGTAACATTTAAATTATCAAACAATTAAGTTTGTCTTACAGATTTCACAATTAAAAAAACAGTCGCCATTTTATTTGCCATGTACTCTCGCGAGATTTCACTCGGCACCACAGTTAACCGAAGGTAACCGGAAACAGATCAAAACTGACAGATAAACGGTAATAGCTCGTGACACCTGAAGGTAATGATGTATGTACAGCGAGACTTTACCTGGATATTTTTTAACGTTAGGGTTAAATAAACTCCAGTAAGCACGGCTAATTGTGCAGGAGAAATAACCAAGTCAAGGTAGAAATGTGTCTGAAATAATAGCTCGGCTAGCTAAAGTAACTGAGCTAATATTACCGATTGTTTGCTAGTTAGCATCTCAATTAACGGAGGCTAACGGTAACTAGCCAAATAGGCTAAAGCCCAATAATTCATCACAAGTGACATCGTAAAAACGGCATAGTAGATATATATGTTTTTCATAATGTGTACAAAACGTCGTAATATTAGTTGTTACCTGTTACTTTCACCGAATCAACAATTTTTTGGTCAATAGTTTTTCTCAGCTAACGTTAGCTAGCTCATTGCGTCGTCGGTAGCAACGCGAACGCTAGCTAGGTTAGCCGAGAAGTCTAATCGCTGTAATTGATATCTGACATCAAGACCTGGCTGACTGTGTTTACAGAAATATTTTTTATTGTATAAAGTAACATCGTGAAGTTTTCCCACCTACTTTTAAGAGCAATTAGTCCGTCAAAAATATTGCACTACTGTTTTATTCCTTTGGGTAATCACAAATAAGGACATTAACTAATGTGTTTTACGTGGTTTATTGTCAAAAGATGTGTAAACCAATGTACATGTCCAGTTTCCAACCCAGGGTGAATTGGAGTTCAGTTTCAGTCCAGTAGTTTTACATCATTGCTCCCCTTTAGCATTTAAAGCCTCTACAGTGTTGATATTGTAAAAGCTGAAGGAATGAATTCACTAATGTAATTTGACCCAAACTGAGTTGTGTGTATGCTTAATCTTCCACATCTCCTTTTTAATGTTTTTTGGAGCATTGCAAACTCAACATATCTTAATTCTAAACGCAGTACTCCCTCATGTGTGCCCCCTGCATAAGTAAAATTATTTGCTTCATTAGATATGCCTGTGTTTGTAAGTCAGGTATTAATATCATTCATCACGCAGTGTTGGGGAATTCCAAAACCCAAAATAGTGCCAGCTTCAGATTATGGCCCCCCATCTCCTCCCCACCTCCCCCCTCCCAAGCTCGTCCAGCTGTACACATACCAGAAGTTGCAGCAGTGCTATCATATAGACTGCGGGGGGAATTCCGCCTGTCTCAGACTGCAGCGTGCGCCACTTCAGCAGGAACAATGGCAGGCTGAGCTCTGAAGCAGGTGTAATGTTTCAGGGGAGCAGGTCAAAGTGCCTCTGTCTGAATGGTGCATAATCACCATTATGTGTAGTACAAATATTCAGTATTATGCAGGCTGACTTCTTCACAATGGAAGTGCTCTTCATGAATGACTGCCAGCAGGACTCCTCCTCCTCCTTTCCTCCACTGGCTGGGTGGCCAAATCTCAGACCTGCACGTCAACATTTATACTGAATGTTTGCTGACATTGCAGCTTTTAAAACTACTTATTAAAATAGTTGTGCCTTTTTAAAAAAAAATGCCGATAGTAAAGTAAGTACTGCTTATTTGGAATATGAGTAGTAAAATGAATGTGATTGTGGTTGATTCTGTCTCCTGGCAGACTCAGGGACCCTTCGTCTCGTTTGTCCTGGAGAGAGAGCTCATTCCTCACCGCCATGTCCCAGAATCAGTCAGCACAGACGACTGACTTCTTCAGCCAAGACGTTTTCAACCAACTGTTTGATATGCTGGACCAGTGAGTGAAGAGTACAAAAGAAAAACATTGTGATGTAAATGTAAAAACATACACAACAGACTGTAGTGACAAAAAGATCTGTATATTGTCTCTTGTGTTTCAGATCTGCCATTCATTCAGTCCAGCCCATAGAGCTGAACTTCAGAGACAGTCCAACTGATGGCTCTGCAGGAAACACCATTCAGATCAGTATGGACTGCATAACCATGCATGAGGCAGATGAGACGCTTGCTGTAAGTATGTGGGTTTACTGTTCAAATAAAACATTAGTTTTACTTTTTATTGTTTTTCACAAGCATTTTCTGCTGCCTCAGACCCTCCGCAATCAGAGATAAGATGTATTACAATAAATAATATTCAAAATTACATGATACCTCATCATCATCAGATCAGCCAGGGTAGGAAATTAGCGCCAGCCACCAGCCAAATGTTGGCAAAATATGCAAGTGGCTGTTAGATTTCCCTCACTTACCAGCCAAAAAAACAAGTAAGTGGCTGGTAGATTTTGGAAACCCACTAGCGACAGTAGCAGGTGGACAAAAAGTTAATTTCCAACCCTGTGTGAAACCAGTAAACATCACTGTTAACTGTAAACTAAACATTTAAATGCAAACTGAGCAGTGTCTATTTTGTTTGTGGAATAATAAGTTTGAAGCAACAACCTTTCCATCTCATTTAGTGCTGTGTCAGTGCCCTTCACTTAAACAATATAAATGTTATAAATGCTTTGCCAATATTTTCTGTTTTTAAATACCAAGCAGCAATCTACTTTCTGAATCAGTAAATTCTAAAACACACAAACAATGTCATACAGAGTGCTCCTATTTCCCTCCAAATGTTTCACCTGAAAACATTATATGTTATATCTTAAAATCTTACATGATGAGTAAGTTTATGTACTTTGTATAGTTTGTGTACTTTGCTGATTGATTAACGTACCAACTGAGATTACTTTCATTATGAGGTAATGGGACTTCCGTTGGTAAATTCCATTGGTCCTACAATAGAGAGGTACTTTCAATTTTCATATCAACAATGGAATTTCCCCGGGACAGTTGTGAAAATGTGGTGCAGAGCAATTTAACAGCCAGTGAATCGGTTTATCTGTTGTCATCAGAGATGTTTGTCTGTAACGTGGTGATATTATCTCATTCAGCCTGAGTTGTGCTTGACCTGGGTGGCCCCATCTGAGACAGGTAGCTCTCAGAGTTTGTTGATGGTAGAATGTGCATTTAGAGACGGTCACATGCTTGATGATGTGCTGTAGGTAGTGACAGTTCAGATTCCTGTTTTTTAATTAAAATGAGCTGAAGCAGGGGTTGTTAGCTTTGTTTTTGTGACAACACATTCACATTATACCGCAGTCAAGTGAAGCACTGTGGAAAAAAAACTCTTTAAATGTTTAGTTTATGTTGTGTTTATGTTTATATGTTGCACTGTATGAACTCCCTTCTCTTTGACCTGTAGCGAGGAACTGATCTTTGCCAACTCTGCTACTGAGCGATGATGTGCATGTTCCCCTCCCAGTGTAGGAATGCCGTTGTCCAGCCAGGATGGAAAAAAATAGCAAATAAAAATTTTGTTCAAGGAGCTGAGTAATGTTACCCTGCGCATCCCCCCAGGGGGCCTGTGCTCTCTTGAACTGGTGATTAATGGCCCCACCCCCACCACCCACTTTCCTATACACCAAAGAGGGGCGTGGTGCGGTGATTGGCACGCCAGCAACTTGGACAGCATCTGTGTGGGACTAAGAGCTCGCTGCCGTGGCTGCTTGCCAGTCACCAAGCCCCGATCGTTCTGTTTTGATGAAAAGAGGTGGTGGGCAAAACCACCCTCACCCTACCCCCCTCGTCTTCCACCCATGTGGAGGTGTGCCTCTTTCATGAGTCATTAGAATGCAGCACACTGTTTAGTGCCCTGGGGGACTTATTTGTATTGTGTAGGGTTTATGTTTAATCTGAAATTCCTTTTTCTTCTGGATTTTTTTTCTGTAGCTGCAGGGCAACAATTTAACGCAGCACCTGCCTCACTTGCAGAGGTCCCAGCTCTCATCTATCAGTACGTGTCTTCTCCATGTAAAGGTGGGGGGTGGCAACAAGGGGGGAGGAGAGGAGCAAGCAAAGGGTAGAATAACATGAAGGAATGTAGCAGAAATAGTGGCAGGAGAAACGCTATATCCTACCCCAAACAGCTGATTTTACACCCAGATAAAGCTCTGATCAGCTGTGCGTGGAAGACGCAGTGTCGAGCAGAGGAACAGAGGGTCTTTTCAGGCACAGGATAAAGTTTAAACAACTTTGCCGCAGAGTAGCTCAATCAACAAACGGCTTTCCTGAGATCTAATTACATGTTTGTGTTTGGATTCTTACTTTTTTCACCACTTCTCCTCGTGTGCCTTATGTGGGATTGCTGTTGCTGCATTAGTTGATGTCTAAGTAGCTGATCAGCTTTCTCCAGAACTTTAACAGTATTTCAGTCTAATGTTAATGTTGTCATCTGAAAAGAATCTGCCACATGTGGTGCAATCATTACCGTTCTCAAGAGGTTTTCATCTTTGTCTTTTTCAGGGCCTTGTTTGTGAGTCATTATGTCAGGATTTTATAGTGACTCTTGCATTATATTGTATTATAAATACAGATGAACACCAGTACCATTACTTTCATAATAATCATATTATATATCACACTTACACACAAAGCTGATTGTCAACTGTTAGTGGGCGTCTGTCGCCCTAGTTTTTGCGGTTCGTCCTGCATGGGAAAAATCCCTTCAATTGGCGGTTTGTCAGTGCACGAGAAGAGAAACAGAAGTGAGGAAAGCAAACAAGTTACCAAAGTCAGGAGAGCGTGACACTGAAACAAACTTATTTTAGGTAAGATCATGTTTTCAGCCATTGAGCTCTTAAGAGGATATAGATTATAACTGTCATATTGTTCACTACCACACGGTACGTGTGCTTTGTTCTTTCACCGTAGGGTTATGTTGTTAATGTGCTAACTGGCTAACTAGCAGCTTTCTTTTTGAGTGGCGAATACTAACTTCCGCCGGCTGCTGGTATGGAGAGTTATTTTCTCTCATGCAGGCGCAAAGCATACGTCCTAGTGGGCCGTTAGCTGTAGTCTTTGCAATGTGTTCAAGTGCCACTTCTTGGCCGAGACACAGGCGACATAATGCAATGCACCAGTTGGCCCTCATCACCACTGATTCTCTGAGGTTAGTTTGGTGTGTCAGTGCCTTTAGATAGACTGTTGACTCTGCTCCGATTAATGGCACCACTGTCGCTTTACCATCTCCAAATGCTCTGGTACAGTTTCTGTATTATTCCATACTTATTTTAGTTTATGTACATCTTACCATTCACCGCTGTTCATCTGTATTTATTTCTGTTCCTTCACTGCTGCAGCAACCACATTCCCCACTGGAGATCAACATCAAGAATGTATTTTATCTTACCTAATTACGTCCACCTTAACTGGAGAAAAGTATGTCAGCAGTCCATGTTGTCCTTTGTTTGTCTGAACATATAGTTTGAGAGCTGCAGTTTCCTAAAATATCTGCAGCACTAGTTTTACAAAGTTCAGTAAAAAGAAGCACAACTTTAATCTTAACTTGGAGGGATTATTCATCAGGGACTTGATGTGTTTAATCCAAAGTAAGCCTGTGCGTTTAATACCCAACCATAGTAAGTTCTTTTTGTGTTTTGTCATGCTCCACCAGTTTGCCTCCAGCACCTTAAGAGGCGTTTTTTAAGGCGCAGTACTAAGACACGACTGCTTGCCACGGTTCACTTGAATAAACTGTTGAGTCAGTACGAGACCTCGTCTAATAACTGTGGATGTGGGGATGCTATAGTACGAGCCCCTATCACCCTCATCTCTTCTATTTTTTCATACATCTTTCTGACACTGTAGACCAGGCTTAACTTGACTTTTATAAGGCAGTATTGTGTCATGCCAGGATCAACTGAAAAACTTGTAGGTCACACCCTTTGAGAGAGAGCGCACAAATAAATCCTCCAGCAATCATCCCATAAACGTCTTTTATATAACACCAATTATACGTGTTGATTTTTTAAAAAATATCTGATTTTAATTCAGTACTTTAAACGTGCGTGAGACTTGAACTAGACCATGGTGGATTCAGTTGGGAAAAAAAAAATTGTTCAGAAAGTTAGTTGTGGACTTGAACACATTTTTAATATTTTGTCTCACAGTGCGCAGGGCAGAGGACATCGTTTAAACAGCAACATTAGAAATTAATGGTTTTCTTCGATATCAGAAATTATCTTAGAATTTAAAAAACAATACTCAGTGATGGGACAGACTTTGGTTAGAATGTACTTTTTTTTTTTTAGGATTTAACTTTTGACCAAAGAGTTCCTGGAACTAAACTTGTAAATTAAATTAAGATCTAAAAGGTTTTTTTTTTGCTTTACTCTTGACATTTTTCCTGCACCTGAAGAATCGTGGCTATCATTTAAACATGGACATTAAACAAACCATCACTAGTCCTAATCTTGATAATGGCTACCAGTGCTTTTCTGCAGTTTGAAGAAAATAGTCCACTTTTGATTCAGCCATGTTCAGTACTTTAATTTTCACCCTGATAGTTCTTTGCCTTATTGGAAATTCCTGCTGTGTTTGAATGCAAAGACCATGGTCCAAAAAACCAAAACAACAACTTGGTTCCTGCATTTGAATTGTAGAGTGAGTTACCCTATGCTGCATTTCCACTGCATGGTATGGCACGGCTCTACTCAATTTGACTCGCCTGCTCTTCTTTGATCTTTCTCATACTGAAAGTTGTGGCCAGTACCTGGTACTTTTTTTGGTGCCACCTTGGTTTAGGTTTCAAGTGAGCTGAGCTGATACTAAAAGGTTGAGTTAACACTGCAGACCACTGATAGATCAGAGAGAATCTTTGCTAGTATCGTCACTTGTGCAGCATGGGACATCCTGCACAAACCCACCATTTTTAAATAGCCAAGCTACCGTCACAGCAGCTGCTTTTTTTTTTTTTAAATCACTAGAGCCAGATTTTAAACAGTGTCCTGCATTAAAGCAAATCAAGTGATGTATTTTATCCTTTTAAAGTGCTACATTCACCTGGTGCCTGTTCACGCCTTGAAGAAGGTCTCTGAATGAAAGCTCACTAATTAAAAACATTTTTGCACAGATTTGAGTCTGCAGATGTTTTTTTTTTTTTTTTTCATTTAAAAAAAATGGCACTTTATACTGCATCACGGTATCACTGAATTTACTTTATTATCAGTCAAAATGACCTTTAAAGGAATGAAAATGTAAGGGATATTGCTAGTTGAACAAATATTTAGTTACTGTAATTAAAATTTGAAACCACTTTGTTAATGGATAATGTGTAAAAAGTCTCTCCTTAGAGAATAATTAAAATAAGGGAGAGACTCAACGTCCAGTTGAATTTTTTTGTCAATATCATAGATAAGCAAATGTATACGGTATGTTAACCATTGACTTTTCTATCACAGTATACCTTGAAGCCTGCGACCCTACTATCTGTAGTGGAGTGAGTTAATTTGAGTTGAACCATGCTGTGGAAATGAGGATGGAAATGATCCACAGTGGGTATAGTGGCTGAGTGTATTTCCTATATAATAATGCGGGACAGAATTCTGCCCCTAGTTTCACAGGACAGCTGCAGCAACATAAATAAAGAATTAAAAACATCTATTAGAATTTTTTTGTTAAGTGTAAGGTTAAATAAATCTAGCATATTGCTGTTCAGTGTGTTGAGTGACACTTATCCTTATACTTGTGTTTATTTAATAACCACAGTTCAGTGTGCTGATAATTACTAGACTAGACCTTGAACACAAGCCGCATACAAAATTAATTACTAATAAAATGATGGCTGATAAATCACTCAGTTCTTTGTGTGCATGGTCACAGTTGGTCTTTTCTCTTCCCTTTAAAATGTTTCTGCAAGCTCTTGAAATCAAATAGTTAAGGAGCTAAATGAGTTTTAACTAAAGCAGCTTAAGTTTATTTCTTTCACACTGCAGCACTTCAGGATTTAATGGCCGTCGATTGTTGGGGTTTTAGGAATTACCACCCAAGTGATGCTCTGTCTGTCTCTCCATTGACAGTTTGCGTCTGTCAGTGTGGATGGGAGCTCACGCTGTTTTCAGGGCAGGTGTCTGTGACTTCCAGCCACTGCAGCCTGACACTTGATAGTAAACTAATCTAGGTGACTTAAGGAACAGGCTCTTTAAAGGGAAAAACTTTAGTAAAGCCTCTTTTGTCTGAGCCCCAGGATCTGCAGATCTTTAGCTGCGGCCCGGTCCGACTCTCTTCTTAGTTTCCCACCACTGTAGCTTCTGAGGTAATGAAGTTAATAGACATGTGACTGCACTGAGTGTAGAGTTTAGGATGGACAGGCAATACTGTGTGTTACCATTGAACTGGTTTTTAGGGCCCTGACATTTTAGTCCACATTTTAAAGCCACGAGCATGCATCTGTTAGTATTGGTGCCATTATTGGTTCGTTTTTGTCTTCATTGTTTATTTATGTGAGAAACGCTTGTCATTTGAGAAGCTATTGACTGACTGACTGCAGCCTGTCTCACCTACGTTATACAGCCAATATACTATGTCTGCCCTGTCCTGCTTGAGTACACCTACTGTTCTATTGTCCATATTCACAGAGTACTCTAACTTCTTTTCAGATGCCAATGTTGTTTTAACATAATTAGAAGTTTGTTTAGCTAAACTAATTATCACACTCAAAAGGTTTGGCCAGGTCCTCACTGAAGCCTGGCTGCCTCGGGAGGCCACTGAATTGGCCTCTTTTAAGTGTTGATTTGCCTTTGTGACAGGCTTACCTGTGGGCTCGTAGCCCCGGGGCCTGACCAGGGTGTGGCTGATGATTGGAGACACTGACTGCAGGTCATAGTTGTGCTTAAGTTTTCAGACAGCTTTTAAATTACACTGACCACAGGGCAGGAGTTTTAGCCTCCCAGCTCTGGAGTGATAGAGGTGATTTGTGCAGCACTGACCGATCTCCTCCCTTGTCATCTAACAGGGCAGCCAGCACTATCCACTCAGCTTTACAGCTAGTGCGATGTTGTTATGGCATATTGTAAGCAGAGATTTTAATTTTGATCTGCACTACTGGGCATACAGAGGACTCTTATTTTGAAAGGGCACAGTGGTGAAACCAATCAGTTCATTTGTGTTGATAATTTTCTTGTTTTTTACTATTTCTTTCTTCTTTAGTAGCCAGACATAGATTTTAAAAGTCTTAACACTATAAAAAGAGTAAGTGCATCATATTTAAAAGTTGATGTAGTATATAAAGAATTTATTGTAATGGATTCCTCTGTTGAGGGCAGAAGTTTTGTATCGTTTGTGTTCTGCTTTTGGACTTTGAGGGAGAGGGTGTAGTAGAACACACTCATGATAAAGACCTGCTCAGTCATCACTGTTTTCCTTCAATTCTAATGCAGATGCAGGATGGTGGAAATAAATGTGCTTTTGTCGTACTGTCATCAGTCAACGCAGAGTGAACACTGCTGCAGCTGCATCCATGTTATTTTAAAAAACATAACCAATTCTTCATTTGTGCTTAGCGTCCACCGTACTCCGGCATTTTCTAACCCCTAGAGCAAAGACATTTGAAAACGCAGCTGACCCTGTTTTAGTTAAAAAAAACAAAACAAAACAAAATTCGGTAGTGCATTTTTGTTTGGACAAATGGAAACGGAGACTTTGGAATGATGACGCAGACACCCACGTTTGCTTCCTGATTGAGTCTAATCAGTCAGGGCATGTCCGTCCTTGATTCATTACGTTCCTAATAAGTAACACTTTTTCTTAAGAAAAAAACCCCCAACAATTTTTCTTTGAAACCACTTCCAGTCTGTGCTTTCAGCCACCTTACGCTCTTCCTCCGTAGTATTTTCTGCAACTAAGCAGCCAGCTAGAGTAGACAGTCTTCTTCCCGTTTACACCAGTATGTGTACAGGTCATGTGATATGCGTTTTTAGGCTTGTTAGTTTTGACAGAGATGATTTCTGAAATGGTGCTGAAACACTGTGAACGGATATTGTTCATGTTTTCAAAAACACAGTTTTTCCGTGATGAAACATTCTGATCTACTTTCACTTTCAGATGATGAATATACAAATCTATGGATTTTATTTCTTTGTTTGTTTAGTCAGTAGCTCTGTGAGGTCAAGGAGACTGAATATCACCAACCATCTTAAGATTTGGTTTAAAAACATGTCTGCTGTAAGGTGCAACAGCACACACAGTGCTTTATAATTTGGTTTAAACCAGGGCCTTTGTATGATAAATCCACTGGGCCTAAATGCAACAATTTCAGCTCCCCAGTTAAAATATGGAAAATAAATGCCAAAGCCAAATTGTTCTTAAATACATGCAGGCAACTTAATTTGCACTGTCACATTTCTAGAGAGCCAGCTGCTCAGTGCTGGCACCATTACAGCATCCAGACACAACGCATGTTTCCAAAACAGATCTACATCAGTCATCTCTGATAGATACAAGCAATCTACAGGAGTCACATTGTTTTTCTGGGGGGCTCTGCATTAGGATTGCTTTGGGGATGCAAAGCAGAGCGATTCTTATGCTAACTAGCTACAGCAGGTATACTCTCCCAACCCCAGACTCCACTTCTCAGTCTGGGGCTCGCTGGCCTAATGGAATTTTCTCTGTAGGTATTTACTCTGTTTTATAATTGTCATCCACATTAGTAGAATTTGTGAGTTTGGGTTTTTTTGATGTCATGCACCCATGTGGATATAATCAAGGATGCATTAAATGTTTTGGCTTACATGTAGGAATGATCTAAGGACGGAGTTTTTCTTTTTTTTGTAACTTTATCTGGATTTTGTGCCGCTAGGGGAATTAAGGAAACTGCAAAACAAGTAAAAGGCAAGCAAATGTTGACAGCAATTAGATTTTTGTTAAGGTTGATGTTAAGCGCCGCTACCAAGACCAAATAGTAATTCGCTGCTCTACTAATACCTTGGAGGAGCTCTGCACAGCTTCAAAGGACGTGTAAGGAGACGGTGCTTCTCCTGGAGATGGGTGTGGACTCAGGTATTGGACAGGTAGCTCCTTAGACCCCTCCCCCTCTCTTCCTAGTATATATGACCTTCCCATAGATCCTATAGAAGCTTCTGTGTGTCCACTTTGCATCTGTAGTCCACATCACTCCTTTAGAGTGAGGAAAAGTGATTTGTGGAATCCTGGAGCCAGTGGAGCAAACAGCAGCAGCTCTGCTCAACCTCAGCGCCAACATGTTGTACCTGGAGACGGGGTCCACCACATCTTACAACGAGGTAAGACCAGCGACAGAGGAGCCGGGAATGGGGCATCAGCCATCGCACCCATTCCTTTAGTTTGATCCCCAGAGCTCCACATATCAGATTAGAGTTAAAGGCCTCGTATTTTGGGACTTAAATTTTATGTCAGTGTCCAAATGATCCAAAATCTTCAATTTATGTGTGTAATTTGTTACTGGATCCTTTTTTTTTTGGTGTAACCCAGGCATTTAAAACTGATAAGTAATAAAATATATATAAATAGCCTGTTTTAATTAAGTAACATTTACCATAGAAAGACGTAGCACGGGGAAGATGGTTTTGTGTTTGACAGTATGTGTGTGTTGGCATGCACATCTGTGTGCATGTTGTAGTCCAGAGAGCAGGGGAATGTAAACACCTGGGGAATCTCTGTAAATACTGTATGTTCTTCTTGTAAAATGGCTGCTGGCTGGCTGGGCTTGTATTTAGTCAGTTGGTGTGATTTAATGAGTCTGTTGTTGTTGTGGAATGAGAAAATCTTTTATCTGAAAGGTTTTGGAGGGTTTTGATTTTCTGCGGTGAAAAGTGTCTGTTCCTTTTACGGAAAAGCCCAGAGAAATAGGCCCATAAAAAATGAACAAAAAATAGATATATCAAAAAAATATAATAGACAGTTAGATGAATTTTAGTTTATTTTGCTTTTTTTACTTAGTCTGATATTTTGTGCTTTATTTGATAAAGACTTCAGAGAAAGATACTCATAACCAGGAGTTTTCTTTATCTTTTTGTCTTTTTCCAACATGTCTGACATTTACATTAAATGTTCTTCCGTCATTTCACAGACAAACTGTAACTGCTACAAAAGTATTTAAACCATCAATAGTTATGAAATGTCTTAGTTTGGAAAAAAAAAGTCAGAGATTGTATTCTCATTTTTCACTTTGAAAGTGCAAGCGTCATGATTGATGGATCTGTTTTTTCAGAGCTCGGTGTTAAACACTTTAAGGATGTTTTATCAAATATGAAAAGAAGTTTGTCCTGAAGTTATTTTCAACTTCTTTTTTTTTTATCAGGCAAAGCAGCATTATTCTGATTTGGGATATTGTAGGGTATTTCATCAGTTTGATTTAACCCTCATGTTACAACAGCAAGCAGAAAAATTGGCCCTCTCAGGCTTACAGTATTTACAGACTGTTGATTGTCAGTAAGTCTAATCTATGTGAAATACGTGCTTTACTTTCAGAATTGTTAGGATGTGATCCATGCTTCCAATTTTCTTCATCGTTGCTCTAGTTAATCTTTGTGTCGTGCTTCTTTTACCAACCAAATCCTGCATCCAAACAGCAGAGCGAGAGCGCGGTGATAGATTCTGAGATTGCAGGTTGCAGATAGCAGGTGTGTCAGGTCACTGTCTTTTAAGTTGTTGAGCAGGGGGTCTTTAAGTGGTGTCCGGCTCAATCCCTGCAGTGTGTGAGGTATCAGGTTCCCCCGTCCCCAGTCTCCTGGGAGCCGCCACAGCCATTACAATGTGACTGGCCAGGCGCTGCTGTTTAGTCCCGGATCGTAATTGCTTTAATGGTGTGTTGATGTAGATACAATCACCTACTCTGCCCACCCCAGCAGGTATAAGGTGTAGATAGACCCCCACCCAGCCCCACCTCAACCCCCAGCCCTATTGAGCTTTTAATGCCTCCCTCCCCTGTGGTCACTCATCACAGACCCTTAGATGCTCATATATGCTGGCCCAAGGTACATGGAGCAGGTCACCAGAGAGCCTGGTATGGGAGCTATTCCCCCCTCAGGCCAAGTCTGCTCTGGTTCCTGTCATCTGTTGGTCGTCCAGACTCTGGCTTTATCACTTTGTGACCACCTAACAGCAACAGGAGATTAAATATATACTATGTTTAGGGATTAGTTGTGTTTTTTTTTTTTTTGTTGCCTTCAGTTGTAAAGAAAATGTAGACAGCTGTTTGCCGTTCATGGTGATGATGTCAAGACTTACAGGAAGGGGAACAGTATTTTATAGGTACATTTGCAGCTTGTAGAGTGTTTACAATGATCAGAAAATATCTGTTAATATGTGACACTGTTAATAATAATCAATAAATCACCTCCAGGGTTCCCACACATTTTTACTAGTGAATTTTCAGAACTTTTCCATAATATTTAACCCCATCTCCATGACTTAATTTGAGTATTTTAAATTGGATAGGCTACATGGCAATACAGTCATATTTATCCAACATGCTCTTCCTGGGCATTAGTGCTTGCTAACTTTACTCGCTTGTTAGACCTTCCCGCCGCCAACTTGCTGCTTATGCAAATAGACCAGACAAGCTTGTACAGTCACAAAACGTCAGGCCGCGCCTCTTTTTGGGGATAAAGCACCCTCTTTTTACCCCAAGAGAGGCACAGCCTTGGCAATGATGCAATGCTGCTCTAGTCACATGGTGCTAGTGATGTCTCAACAGTCTCAGAGTACAGCACTAGATTTTAAATTTGTTATATTTTGCATTAACTTCAGACATGTCTTGGTATTTTTGAACATATTTAAATAGAAACCAAAACAATATCATTGTATTCAAAACATTTCCCAAAACATTCTATTAATTCCAAACAATTTTCAAGCCTAAAAAACATTTTTTCAAATTTCATAGCCTTTCCTAGAGACCTATTTCGTGTGAATGTTCAATATGTTTAGGAACATATTTTAAACCGTAGTTAAAACAGTAAATATCCAAAGTTGTCCAAAACTTTCAGTTAATTTCACACATTTCCAGGCCTAGAAAACTGTCAGTCTAATTCCTACATTTTCCAGGTTTTTCATGACTGTGGGAACCCTGTGTGATCTGACAGAAGTGCAGAGAATCTCCACACAAACACCTCACAAGCTGCAGAGATCATGATTTACCTTTACTCAACTATACCTTAATAGTATTTCTTGACCATTAACATGTGTCCAGAGTAAGACATGATAACTGCCTCTGTTCATCTGGGCATTGGCTGAGCAATAACAAACACAAGCAATAACTTGACTGTGTCAGAATGCCATACCAAATAAGTTGGCATTAGTAGTAACTTTGAAACTGACATGTGTATTTAAAATATCTCTGATATGTGTTCTGGATAATTCAGATTCCTACGTTGTAATCAGCAGACCATCTCTGTGAAGGTCAACAGTCTCCTTTTCCTGCTGGCCTGAAATGCTGACCCCAACATTTATCTCAGACAAAGAAATGAGCTGGAAGGCCCCAAACAGACTGCACAGCCTTTCAAAACTTTATTAAAGGCTGTTGTGGTTGTCAAGGCTGCTGATTTACCGTGTTCCTGCTTAGCAGCCTGACATCCCAAAGGCCTAAACACAGCGTTGGCTATAAACAGAAGGAATTTTTAAGAGCAGCTAAAGGGGTTATTAAATGGTTGCTGTATTATAGTGGAATCAGATCTGATGAAAGGAAGGCCTGAAAGTCCCCCACACAAGCTTTTTAAACACTGATATCCCACTTCCAGTCAATTAAACAGTAAAACATGATGAGTTCAGGTGAGACTACTGCTGGGCCTCACTATCCGGTCAATTATCCCCATTCCTCATCTTTAATCCTCAGATTCATTTAGACCATGAGAGGCATTATCCAGAGCCCTGTGTTTAATGTTAAGTATTCTATGTCAGGCATTCTGCTTTATGTCCTTGCTTTTATCTATGTTTGGTCTCTGGCCAGCATCAGCCTTGTTCTTTAGAGTAATAATTTGACATTGATAATTGGTGCCTGTCACCTCCACCCCTGCAGCTGCCAGCATCAGGTACTGAGGGAGGCTGTGTCATCGCTGAATGGCTGAGCCACGGTGCTATTGTAGTGAATTGCGCCACATTTAAAAAAACTGCTCTGATATTGTAATCGGTGACTCGTCACATACGGGAAAACACTGTCCAAACAGGAGATTGTGTCACCCTGTCAGCTCCCATGCAAAACAGGGACAGTTTTCCTTCTTTTATTCAAGTAGACTAAAATAAATAAATACAAATTCCCGAGTAACTGATGAGCTTCTGTTGTTTTCAGTGACACCACTTTGAGTCATTCACATCGTTTCTTCTCTTAGATCAAATGCTCAGGGCCACTCTTCACTTTTATTGAGTTTAACCCTTTATATAGAGGTGTGTAATTAGCCCATTGTAAGGGAGTGTGTGTTTGGGGAAGCCTCCCTCTGCTAAAGGCTGGAGGGTCTCCACCAGAGTTTTCTTTCTTTCTGTGTGTGTGTGTGTTCCATTCACAAAACACTTGTCCCTTAACACCTGCATGCCTGGCATTATTGTTCTCCAGAGAAGCTCTTATAAGCCCTGGTGTCATTGTTTCCGGGGGGTTAAGCAGCAGCCTTGCGCTGCACACAGTAACCCTCATCCAAACAGCAAGCTACCCTGTGGCACTGTTGCACAAGTATGCTGAGGTTGACTCGAATGACCTCCTCTCAGGTGTGTCTTTCTGTTAGTGCGTGTGTGTGTGTTTGGATCTGTTTGCAATAATGCAGCAACAGTGCTTCATAATTCACTACCTTAACAGTTAAATAACCTACCTGAGTCTGTGTTTTGTTGGTCATCTGGCACACTGCTAACACCTGGCAGTGCAGTGGGTGTGAGCCGGACAGCTGTGGTCAGCCGTGCTTGAAATAAACAAGAGGCCCTGGAGAGATTAATGGCTGTCTAAAGAGCGAGAGCCATGGCACCTCGTCCAGGAATGTGCCATTTATAAATGGAAAGGAATGGGGTGAATGGCAAGCGGAGCAAGCAGGAAGGGGCTGGCTGCGACCCAGGTGTATTCTCCATCCTGTTAAAGGCAGATATTTTAATTCCATTCCTCCCGTCTGAATAGTTGTGGTCGTGGAAAATGGAATCAGACAGCGAGGAAGTACAGTTTGCACCACAACATTGCAAGGCTCGGCTTTCAGTGATTGAATTGTAAAATTTTATTTAGTAATCCGACCATATAGATATTTCTGAGGGGCCAGTGATCACAGGAGTGTTAACAATCCAGGAAGGAGCTCGACCATACACACAACACAACTCTGCTCTGCTATACCTTTTTTTCTTTTGGAAACAAGATCTCCACTTCCTGTTGCATGCTTTCCTCAAGTGTTGTGAGCCTTCACTGCCTTCAGTCGTCACTTGACATGCAATATTCTTTAAATAGTTAAGTTGTGTTTGGGGCTGCAGCCAGCAATTATTTTAATTATTGACTAATCTATGATTTTTTTTATGATTAATCATTAATTTTTTTTAGTCTATAAAATGTCAAAACAAGTGTGAAAAACACTCCTTACAATTTCCAAGAGCCTAAAATGACATCTAAGATCAACTAATTGATAAATTGACTAATAGTTGCAGCTCTACATGTGTTCTTATGGTAAATGAATTGTAGATAGACTTTCAGGCCTCATGGAAGTGACTTTATTAAACTAAAAACCCTTGAACCTGAAACTATGTGGCATCATGTAGTAATTTACCAACTGTATCTCAGTGTTAATGTAGACTTATTGTAACAGATTGACAGACCTTAAATATCCACGTAACACTTTATTTATTTCCATAGTCAAGATTCATTTTTAACAGTTTTCTTTTTGAAATTTAAGCACCTTGAAATTCTCCTATAATAACTGAAGACATTCCTTTGTCGTTGCTCCCCTCTCGCCCCCATCCTCTTCATTCTGTCTCCAGTCACAGTACACAAACCTGGGGCTCCTGAACAGCATGGATCAGAACATTCAGAACGGTGGCTCGACCTCTACCAGCCCCTACAACAACGACCATGCACAGAACAACGTGACAGCCCCGTCACCCTACGCCCAGCCCAGCTCCACCTTCGATGCCCTCTCTCCCTCGCCGGCCATCCCATCCAACACAGATTATGCGGGGCCCCACACCTTTGATGTGTCTTTCCAGCAGTCTAGTACAGCAAAGTCTGCCACCTGGACGGTAAGACGCTTACTCATCAGAGTGGATTGTACAGTCTGCTTAAAGTTAATGTGATTCCAGCTCAGGGCTGAGCAGTGTTTGCAAGAAAATCTTAATATTACATGATGTGTAGAGAGTCAAAGTCCTGTTTCTGCTCATAAAAAATGGCAGCTGTGGTTGCCAGAATTTCAAAGTAATGAATGCGGTAGAACTTTTTTTTTTACTATTTCACTTTCAAGGTTTTAAATCCATATTTTACCATGTAAATAAGTTTTTGTTCCAGTGGTTTTTCTGCACATACTCTTCATAAATGTCTTTCCACTAATGTACTGAATAGTACATTCCTAATGGAGTAGATCAACATTTTTGGAAATACACTTACTTGCTTTCTTGTTGAGAGTTAAATGAAAAGATAATTGACCATTCACTTCTTTGTCCATTAAATATGAAGCTACATACTGTATCCAGTTGGTCTAGTTTGGCCCTAAAGGCTGGCAACAGGAGGAAACAGTTGGCAAAAGCAAAAACAGTCCACCTGCCAGCATCTCAAAAGCTCATTGGTTAACATGTTATATCTTGTTAGTTCAAAAGTATTTTTTCATATTTTATTATACTTTATTCTGTTATATATTTCTTGATATTTACAACACTACAACAAATTTCTTGTATGTGAAAATCTACTTGGCAATAAACAGGATTTTGATTTGGACAACAACAGTGTAAAAATGATGTTTTCTTGGTGGGGAGCAGTTGCCAGGCAGTGAGTAGAGACTTGTTTCTACACTTTGGTTTTATTAGTCTTACATTAAATGTATGGATATGATAGTGGTATTGAACTTGTCATGTGACTCTCAGCAAGATAGCAAATAAATGTATAAGTGTAAAATATAAAACTATTCCTTTAAACAAGATTTAAAAAAAAAAAAAAAAAAAAGAAAGAAAGAAAAATGTTTTGCAACATCTCCCATGAGTCTTATCTGTTGACACACTGTGACTCCTATATGACGACTTCAGATGGAGCCAGGTAAGTTGTCAGTCACAATATGTTGTGAGTTGACCTTCAAAAGTATTTCTGCTATCGTACTGCGTAATTCTGTGTTCTTTATTTTATGACTTGTCTCATAGTGGTTAATAAAAAAACAAAATGTTCTTTGGCATATGTTAGTTTTGTACATAGTTTCATAGAGTTCTGTATGTGTCACATGAGCAGGCATATGCTCATCGTCGTAATAAATATGGACCCACAGAGATGCATTAATGCACCAGCTGTCACCATAACAGGTCATCATATGCGGCAGTGATTTGTCAGGGTAGAGGTTGAGAAGATACTTCTAACCATGAACTCCTTATCTGACAATCTGCGCTCTAGGCAGATTTAGGTTGCACAACTACATCTGGCAAAGAGGAGTGTCACTTGAGATGTATAGCTTCACATCATGACTAAACCTCAGGCATTTCTTACACTGCACTTGATGAAAAAAGATAAGCTGATGAGCATGATCTTACTACACAGGCTGTCACCATGAGGGACATGCACATTAAAGGGTAAGTTCTGTGTTGTTTTTTTAACCTTAACTCTGTTTCTCATGTTTGTGTCTAAGTGACTAATGGGAACAACTTTTGAAATTGGCCCAGTATTGAGCGAGACCACTGCAGCTGACAGACACCAAACAGGCTGCAGTGTACCAATAGAGGGATGTATGGACCGTCAATTTTTGCTACTACCAGGATCAGATTGTTTATCTGTCTCACATTATGGAAATATTCCCTACAGAGATTAACTTTCTGTTTAAGAGTAAGATGTTCAACCAGAAACAGCCCTTAAATCGACATCACCAAACCCACCAGACTTTAAAATAAACACTAATTTTAGCAAATATAGAGCCAACATATTTTCTACATCTAACTGGGTGAATTAAGGGTTTATTTATTTCTATTTCAACCAAACCAGAGTTGGTGATTGTTGGAACAGTGGAATGATGGACCAAGACAGCGTTATGAGTTTTTGTTTTTTGTCACTGTCCGCTATGAATGATGTGTTATATGATGATGACATTAGTGTTTATTTAAATGGAGTTTCTGGTTCAACAAAAAGGATCTTACTATGCAACAAAAAGGTCTATCTTTCAGGGATCCTTTTCATTAGTTGTCAGTGGCAAAAACACACTTTAAGTGGACGTAAATTCAAGGTGCAGCCAGTTTCCCCACTGCCGTCTGCAGCCCTCTTGCACACTACTGGACCAATTTCAGAAATTGTTGTTCCCATTAGTCACACAAAACATAGGGAAAATAGGGTTCAGGTTAAAAAACACCAGACTTCCCCTTTAAGCAAAGTCTTATGTAATACTACATACACAGATGATTTAGAAGGAAGTAAACACTCCTCTTATTTCCCTCCAATACACCTTCACATAGCTCCTGGCGATGACGCTGTTGTTATTTTTCAACACTAGTTTACTTCCAACTTGGCCTAAGTTCACTGTAACTTTGTTGATGACAGAGGTGAACCGTTGGTCCAGGTGTGGTGATGCCCTGCGCAGCTAGATGTCACCATGTGACGCTCCGTAAACCTACACAACCAGCTCCTCCTGCTCTGTCATTATGCATGACAGGGCTGAGGGACAGCTGTTGCATCAGAGCCCCACCTGCTCTGTTGTTTATGTGTCTAATCTGCACTACTGTGTGCAGACACTGTAACAGCCGCTTAAGTTCGGTGTAGTAATGCACCCTAGCGGACATCGTAGGTGACAGAGGTCGTCACCCTCAGAGTCGTGTCCTTGTGTGTGTGACATGTTTTTGGATTTTGTGACTGATGATTAAGCCACCACAGTTATGTAGTGTGTTTCTTTGTCTTGGGTGACGTGTTTTACACTCAAGGTGAAAGAAGTATTCAGATCCTTTTCTTGAGTCAAAGCACCAACACAACAATGCAAAAATACTCTATTACAAGTGCATGTCCTGTATTTAAAATCTTACTTAGTAAAAGTACAAGAGAATCACGAGCTGAATGTGCATACAGTTTTAAAACCACTGCATAAAAATGTCCCCTGACTGGCATATTACTATATATTACACAATAGATTGTCAATTCAGATTTATCAACGTGTAAGCAGCATTTCAACTTCATTTTTAACTACTTTATACAAAGTTTGGTGGTTCCCAACTAAAACGTTAGGCAGACCAAACTGGAAAACATTGGTTTAATCTTAAACAATATATTGTATTTTATTAACTTCTTATGTAAAATATTAATTTGAAAAGTAACTAAAGTTGTCCAGTAAAGGTAGTCAAGTAAAAAGTACAGTATTTCCCTCAGATGTAGTGGAGTAGAAGTTAAAAGTAGCAGAAAATCAAAATATTTAAGTTTTTTAACAGTAAAAAGTTTTTCTTTGTCATTTTAAATTGTTTTTTGTGCAACAATTATTTGTGCATAATAACTATTTTTAATCTCATTTAGTCTATTACCCCTGGTTTGATAAAAGGTAAATAAAAAAAAGTACAAGTACCTCAAAATACAGTACTTAATTAAATGTGCTTCTTTACACCACTTCCCTCATTACAATAAAGTATTTACAATTGGAAACTTTGGATGAGAAATTTAAAATGGAAATGGTCGTTAAAAAGGTCTATTATTAGTGTAATAATGATAAATAACTAAAGTCCACACGTCATCACTGTCAGATTTGTCCAAAGGGAAGGTTGAAAAACCTGCTGAGCTTAATGCAGTGACTTCAATGCACTGTGCCTTCCAAGTAAACAGGCTGGGAGTGCTGGGCGATCTCACCTTATTCCTGGGCCACGCCGACTGTGGGATTGTGACATTTACCCAATTCCCACAGTGCCTCACTCATCCCTCTCATTTTCACAGTCCAAAAACAAAAGTGTTTGTCTGATGTGCAACTGTGAGGAGGTTAAGAGTGTGGTTTGTGAGCGGCACGCCCCACAGCCTGAGCCGCACTGGTTTAGGACACATCCCCACTGTAGACACATGCAGTGCAACAGACTGTGTGTCCCACAGTCATAACACATGATGCAAGACTGGTTTGATTGGTCTGACTTAATGTGGAAAAGTAGTGGTTTGTTTCTTATTATTGCCGCACAGAGTAAAGTCTATATCTCTCCCTGACGCCTGAACTTTAAATTTACTGACTTAAATAGTAATTATCCAAAAATAACCATAAAGGGAGAGATTTTAAATACCTCACTTTTTGCTATGTAAAGTCTGGTAATAACAGAGTGGTCTAACAGGATTCATTTTCATTGTCTCAGTGGCAAATTTTAATGTATATTTTAAGATGAATGACAGCTAAAAACTATAGTAGTAAGTAATTATATAAATATAAATGAATAAACACAGTTTCGTGAAGTTAAAACTTTTAACACATTCTCTTGACTCTTGACTGTATAAAAATAATGGCTCTAGCTACCATGACGTAACTCATTGGTTTGTTAACTCTGGTTTAAAAACCACAAATGTGGCATTTTTTGCCATCAACCACTTTGTTTTTTGAAGCCAGAAGTGACAATGTTAGGATGAGAGGGTGGAGCCGTGGAGGAGCGAGGGGTTGATCTGACTTACAGACTTTGGTGACGCCTCGCTGACAGCCTGTCAGTCAAAGTGGCTTCACCCTCAAATATGTGTTACTTCAAATAAAATTTCAACAGGTGAATTATATAAAAATTCACCCCCGTATAGTTGTCATGAACGGCAAAATTAGCTGAAGAGAGCAAAACCGTTTTTGTACCAGCCTGTAAACATGTTAAATTCTGCAGTAAAGTTTGGCATTTTAACATGAAAGTCTATAGGACTCGTTTCTGGAACCAGCCTCAAGCAGCCATTTAAGAAACAACAGTTTTTTGTACTTATGCGTTGGCTTCATTTTTCAGCCCCAGAGGTTGCTGCTTGGTTCATTCAGGTCTGAAAATAGAAAGTGTATCATAAAGGTGGTCTCCTATGCTACAAAAAGGATCTCCTAGGTCTCATTACCACAAAGCTGTCTGTTTCAGATTAGTTCGTCACACATAAGCATAGTTATTTTTGCATTTGCATTGCCAAAAGTTGTAGATGGTACCAATAGAACCGTTCCATTCCCTACCATTTTTTTTCGTCACTCCTCTGTTGAGGTCCCTAGCACATTGATCAGATGCTAAAAAAGTGGAGGTAGAAACTGCAGAGAATCATCGATCTTGCTCAACAAGGACTCAAAAAAAATCCCATTGATTGTGACACTCTTAACACTCCAGCCTGTTCTTTTTGTTCTGAAAATGTCGGCGTGCAACTTGGTGGACGATCAATGAAATGTTTCTCTGCATCACTAAAGAGGAAACACAGCGAGAGCAGTGATGTGGCTGTTACCATTTGGTAACAACATACATTTAAGAGTGGTGTCTTCAGTGGAAACACTGAACAGATTGAGGGTTCAGGTACGTGTCTGTACGGGTTACGTATCGCTTCTAAGGTCACTATACTGAAAGTGTTTGGCGGAAATATGGCTTTGGTGATCTCACACTTCAGTGCCAATGTTTACAGGTGTCTTATCTTTTCATTGTTCACGGTCACAATAGTTCATCCAGAAACAGTCAAACAACAGTATTAGTACTGTTGTTTTCTCATTTAGTGGCCAGGTTAAATGTCAGTGCATCATTCGCTGAAGACGCCTTACGTAACGTTAAACTGCAGCCACTTAATCCTACCGAAGAGTATTTGTCACAGTTTTGCTTCACTGAACATTATTTTGTTGTGCAGCTGCTGATCTTCCTCTGTGGCTCATAGCGAGGGTCATTTCCCCCCTGTGGGCTTCGACCTAATTCTAGAGGATTGTGATTATAGTGTTGGTTCCCATCACGAAGGAGGCTCCCTCACCTGATCTGAGGAGATCTTTCGCAAAGCTCCCATAATCTCGACCCAGTAGCTCAACTGCTGGACTGACGGACCGATGGCAGAGAGCCACTGACGATGTCACCGCCGCAGCTTTGCTCTGTGCATAGATCTGCTAATGCCCCCTTTTGAAGGCCTGCGGGATCTTCCACAGGACTTAGTGGACTGTGTACTGTGCTTTTTGATGACTGTTCTTATGGAGACACACCTAATCCCTAACCCACACCTTAACCTCTTCCTGTCTGGGATGACTATGAGGCGCAACACGTCAACATTTCCCAGAACTGCTCCCGCACGGTTTCCTTGTTGGCACTCCTGTCGTCTCCATCGAGTTCCCTCTTTAATCATTTAGTTAAAAAAAAAAAAAGAAACACTTGTCCAGGTCAAATGAATACGCAGGTTAGAGATGTTTTATCGTCTTTGCTTTACTGAATTAATGGGGTGTCGTAAACGAGGCAGCCATTGTTGCAACTATTGTGAGGCTGAAGATTGGTTGTGTTTGCCGTGTGTATTAACTGCCACTACACAGAGTAGTCAAAGGAGAGGAATGTCACGGTTTGGGCTATCACTGGGACTCTGTAGAGCTGGAGGGATTACAGTAATGGATTGAGGGCCTGTAGATAATACTTGTGTAAATACTGTGTGCCTCTTTCCTGAACCCTGTGCTCCTGGAGTGGGCTCTGTCTTTTTGAGAGAGTTAAGCTTGATGGTTGCATCTCACATTGCGCCGGAGGAGGAGGAGGAGGAGGTGGAGGAGGAGGAGGAGGAGGAGGAGGAGGAGAGCCCTCGAATGCTCAAAGAGAAGAGTGTTCTAGCGAAAGGCAGCAAGACACAGCTTGCCCCTGGAACATCTGCGGGCCCGTCCCACGCCTCACGAGATGGGGCTGAGACTTGTTTGTGTCAAGAAGCTTGTCACGACTCGCCCATCACAGGGAGACGAGCCCTGAAAGCTACAGATGGGAAAAGGTGGAGGGGAAATTTTTTAAAACAGGCAGAGTTGAAAAGGTTTTTATGATATGGGCTATGGGATTTCTTCATAATCGTCGTGGAAAAGCCCATTCTCTGATAGTTTAGATTACAAGATTCTTTCTTAACAAACAACCCCGTACAGATACCTGGAGCAAAGACTTACCTCAACAGAAAACAGGATCATGCTGTAGTTGTATAAATATATTAAAAAAAGTTATTAATCTGTCACCAGGAGCATTTCTTGGATCAAATCCTTACTAAGTTTGTGGGAGCTCTCAACACAAAAACCATTGTTTATGTGATAACTGAAGTTTAGAACAGCATAAACCTGTTCGCAGCTTTAATACTTCCTTGAAGGATAAATGGATCAGAAATAGGTTTTAGAAATGATTTGAGTGATTAAAAAAAGTTTACATTTTTCAGAATAAACACTTAACTAACTTCAGTTTCTCTGTGTTAGAAAAGAATAAAGAGAAATATAAGGCTAGTGCTCTTCATATCTCCCTTCCTGATGGCTTTTTGAATAATTTCAAAGGCAGCTTCTGTAGTTACAGTCATTTCTGTTGCTGGTGAAGACGAGGGTTTGATTGGCTAATCCCAAATGACACATGCATATTTGACTCTTTCAGCACTGGCCTGCACAAACATGATACCACATGTCAGTGCTCAGGTTTGCCTTGGGCCAGGTGTCATTACTCAGATTGGGTGGTCAAGATTGATACTGATGACTGCAACACAACATTCTTTTTTTTTTTAAATATAGAGAGGGTAGTTATCCTCTAAAACTTTACGTTTAATTTGAATGTTCTCCAAAGAAGCAGGTGTTTAACTTCTGTTTCAGAGAGAAGAGGAAAGTACAAAAAACTCCTTAGCATTATTGTTGAATTAAACAGGTTTGGGAGAAGCTCGGGGCATGACATGACATGTCAGGTATGAAGAAGACAAGACCAGAGGCGCCAAACAGTGCTTGTTTAAGGCCTGATGTTTGTCAGGACTTGACTTCTGCATGCGCCCGCAGCGCCTGTCAGGGAGAAAAGAACGCTACAGCTGTGGGCCTGCCTCAACCTGCGCTGCACGGGAAGTGTGTGTTTTGTGTGTTCAAGTGTTGCATGTGTTAGAAAGTAATTGCACACATGCAGCACTGTACAGGCATCAGGACAAATTGTATGTTGCATGCAGTCAGATTATTACAAGAACTTATTTTCATTAGTACGCTCACAAGCTCGTTGTCTTGTTCCTGCAGAGTTTGCACAGCGGCAGTCAGAGCAGGTCGTGTTTGTAACTACAGTCAGTTTAGGTCATTCATTATTTTCTTCCGCCTCACTGCCACATGCGCCGGTTGAAAGAAACGTCACGTGGGTTTTTGCAAACACATAAGAAAAGTTTTCTTTCAAACGATTGTGATTAAGCAGCTCTGCATTGTGTGCTTGTGTGTTCCTTGGCTCTGTGCGATTCACTCTGTGACCAATGAAAGGCTCATAATTACATGTTAACACCTGAGCACCGCACCCTGTGTGAGCCACTGAATCCCATCAGTCAACTGGCTGTCCTCCACCCTGAACACAGTGTTAGCTTTAGCCCCACGCTGCTTTCAGCAATCAGCAGCAGCTCCTGCTCTCACTGCTGAGCAAACACAGCACCAGCAGCACATAGTTGTGCTCTCAAAGTTTGTACCTCGAGGGCTGGGATGGTTCTCTGGTGTGTGTGTGTGTGTGTGTGTGTGTGTGTGTGTGTATGTGTGTGTGTGTGTGTGTGTGTCTGTGTGTCTGTGTGTGTGTGTGTGTGTGTGTGTGTTTAAGACAGTAGGATATGATCTAAACAAACTTTGGTTTTCTGCCTCTAACATCTGATCAGATCTTAGCGCTCTGATTTGTGTTGTTTTCGCCTTCAGCTACACAAAACCAGCAGCACCCTGTAATTATTCAAAACACTACGCACTGACCCTTTACACATCTCTCTTTCTCTTTGCCTCATAATCCTCTGCTCGCTCTTTCTCTTTTGCTCTTTCCCCTGTCTCTGCTTGGCTTCTCCACCTCATTTAGCTGATTGACAGAGGCGTACGGGGAGTATCAGGTTAGGAGCGAGGGGACAACTACAGCCATTCATCTTCGGCTTTTCCCTTTTTTTTTTCAAGCTGCTTTGATTTTAAGGAAGAATCACTTCAGTCAGTGTGTTGACGTACATGACCCAGGGCTTGAATTGAGCTTATCACAGCTGCAACCAACAATTATTTTCATTGTTGATAATATTCCTGATTAGTCGATTATTTAAAAAGCAGATCAGTGTTTCCCAAAGCCCAAGATGACGTCCTCAAATGTCTTATTTTGTCCATAGCCCAAAGATACTCAATTTTTTTGCTTCTTTCCTCCTCTATCACAGCAAACTAACATTTAAGCAGCTGGAATCAAAGAACTTGGACTTTTTTTTCCCTTAAACCTCACTCAAACTGATTAATCAGTTATCAAATAACTTGGTGATCAATTTGATAGTTGAAAACTAATCAGCTAATCTCTGCAGCTCTCACGCTCTTCAGTCAGTACATCATGTTAACTGGGTGCATTTATGCACAAATGGCAAAGACATGATAGTGATTTTATTTTTATAATCTGCGTTAACATTTAATGTTATCTTTCTCGCAGTGAACATTTGCAGCACTGTGTAGTGTCAGTTCATCCTGTGCATGTACAGTTGATAATGAGGTCACTTGAGGAAAGGAGCGTAGCTGAGAATTTGGGATGTTATTATTAACTCTCCTTTATTAGTGGATGCCATCTCTGGCTGAAATGCACAGCAGTAATGCGTGTAGTTTGTGAGCGAGGAATATGGGAAAGAGATATGAGAAGGTGCTGTCTGGGCTTTGTCCTGATGAAAGGAAAGGTTGTGCCTGGGGAGCAGAGTAGAAAATGTCCGTGCCAACTAAAGCTTGTGTAATATTTAAAGTCAGCACAGACAGGTACTGGGAAGAGCTTCTTTTCTTTGGAAGCAAACTTAATAGAGGTGGAATTTAATGTTGCATTGTTCTGGAACACAGCCCTGAGCGGTTTTCACAATGTTCACTTTTCTTCACTCAGAAATGAACCTGACAGGAAAAATTTTCCCCTCCACCACCACCCAGTGTCTCCTGCACATAAAGCTCTGCTTACACAGCAGTGATTTGAATGGTTTGTTTACACAGTTGGGTTATGCCTATTAGTAACAATTCAGCCTTTCTGATGGCTTACTGGTTATCAATTCTAACAGTGCCAGGGATCAGCGTACATCCATTATTCATGACTCCTGGCTTACAAACCTTGAGTGGGAGCCAGTTTGTGTGAGCACCCATCACATTCTGGCATCAGTCACCAATGGATCTTGTATAACCCCTGTGATATGACTCCGTCAGTCCTGCACTCTGAAGTAAAACTGAGTCATTTTCATCCAACCCCACAAGGAAAACTGCGCTCCACCTTGTGTAGTGTTAGTTTGCCAGGCTCCTCAGACGCCCTGTTCTGTATGATGAGTGGCCATCAGATGCTTTAGCAGAACACTCCTTTCTTGGAGATGAAAGCCAAGCCCAGTTTAATTGCTGCTGGAGGGGTCCATTTTATGGCGCTCTACCACGGAAGTCCCAGAGGCTCTCAGTGAGACATCTTTGAGGTTGCTCAATACACACTCCTAGCACCAAAACTGTGTGTGTGTTTGTGTGCGTGTGTGTGTGTGTGTGTGTGTGTGTGTGTGTGTGTGTGTGTGTGTGTGTTTATTTAAGTGGGTCATAATCACAGTCTTGTCTTTTACCCTTTTTTGCTTCAGGGGAAACCAGAAGCGCACAAACCAGTCAACAGGTGTTACAGAGATCGATCTGTGCTTTTAAAATATAGACATTTTTTAAAGCTTCATAACAGTTTGCTTTTGAACTTTATTAATTTATCTGCACTGTGAGATATTTGGCACAGATTAGAGGTATATATTACAGATACTTTTATTTATTGCCAAGAAAATTGTAACTGTAAACTGGGAGGATGCAAAACCACCGACCATAACTCAGTGGTTGCAGAGACAGAAATGGGTTTATAGAATGGAACGAATGACTGCAAGTCTGCACCTGAAAATAGAGACTTTTATACAAAGGTGGACTTGTGTTAATCTGTACCTAAATGTCTGTTTATCTCTCTGTTTATTTCATTATTTATTGAGGTTTTATGTAAAGGAATGCTCTGTTCTGTTATAAAATGGAAGATTAAATGAAAAGGATAAATTTAATTTTATAGAATTATAAATGTATCTGCACCGTTTTATGTAATCTTTTGCCCTTTTGTATTTTCTCTTTTCCAGTACTCAACAGACCTAAAGAAACTATACTGCCAAATTGCCAAGACATGTCCCATTCAGATCAAAGTCCTGACCAACCCACCCCAGGGTGCTGTTATCAGAGCAATGCCCGTCTATAAGAAGGCGGAGCATGTCACCGAAGTTGTGAAGCGATGCCCGAACCACGAGCTCAGCCGCGAGTTCAACGACGGTCGGTTCTCTTGATTTATTAAAAAACAAATCATGTTTCACTTCAGTAATCTTTGTTTGCTGTCGACATTTTAATGACTCGACTCGTCATGTTGCTTGCAGGTCAAATAGCTCCTCCGAGCCACCTGATCCGTGTGGAGGGAAACAACCACGCCCAGTATGTGGAGGACTCCATCACTGGGAGACAGAGCGTATTAGTTCCTTACGAACCTCCCCAGGTGAGCTGTCTATCATCGTGGAGCGAGGCCAGCTGAATGCCATGTCAGCGACACCTCACCACCTCAGCCTGACTCTGACAGATAGAGCAGTGACAGACTTCTGAGAGCCCGGCCTCATATGTCCAGCCACTCAGTCCTGACATGCAGCAACTGCTGTCCCCTTAAGCCCCTCAGTATGAACACCACCTCGTCTCAGTGCAGGCCTCAGTAGCAAATCGTCCTGTTTCTCACAGATATATTTTCTTGATGTAGGTTCTAAAGAGTCTTATCGCAAGTTATGATATACAATTAAAGCCACTTTACATTATCTAATTAAAGACTTACTTTAATGCCAGTGCAAGTGGCTCCTCCAAAGCTTTAAAGGGATAGTTCTGATCTTTTGAAGTGAGGTTGTATGAGGTACTCCGCCATAGTCATCTTATTACCTACAGTAGATGGCCGTTGGCATGTCCGCAGTTTGGAGAAACAGGCACCACAGAAGCTCAGCAATGTGCTGCTCAGGACAGGGGAAGAAGCAAAATGTATTTTAACCACCTAAAAAAAAATCAATATCAGTTTAAGTGTATGCTATATTTTCAAAACCTTACCTTGCCACCATACCTTAATTTCTGACGGGGAACTGAAGCTGTTTCACCGCTCTTTTTAAAGCTGCCAGACTTTCATTTAGAAAAACAGTAATTTAACATCACTGAACACAGGAGCTGCTGGTCTACTGCTGCCTAGATCAGGTAGTTAGTTTGTGCTAATGTGTGACTTTGGCGTTTCAAAGGGTTAGCTCAGATCCACCAAAGTCACACAATAACACAAATATACTAACTAATCCAAGCAGTGGTAGACGAGCAGCTCCTGTGTTCAGCAAGCTAAAATTAATGTTCTTGAAATATGTTTTGCAGCTGAACTCGTTCACAGCAGTACATTGCTGAGCTTCCATGGTGGCGTGACGGCCGCCATCTGCTGTGGCATATACACTGACTATGGATAATACATCCTACAGCCCCACTTGAAGAAATCAGAACTACCCTTTAACTCTTATTAAGGAGAAAGTGTCACTTGTGGTTAAAAATATGGTTTCATGTTTTTAGCCAATAAGCTGTAGCCATCAGAAAGGTCTCTGATACAGTGACAATATAAAAACGAAATCAAATTGATAAGCAAACACATATGAATCAAAGATAAATCTGTTTTATACTCTCCAGTAGCTTTGGTGCTTAAATAATGAAGAGACTGAGTCGTCCTTGGCTGAAAGTCTTGGAATGTTTTCTCTCTGTGAAGAAAGAAAAGACCAAAAATGTGAAAGAGAAACAACCATATTTATAAAAGTCTAACTAACCACTCTATCACTGCATTTATGTGCATTTGAATAACTTTTAGTCTTTCAGCAGTAACCTGAGGTAATGCTGCAAGAGTTCTGCAGGAATAACATGGTTTCTCTGGCCCTTTATAGACTTAAGCAGGCTCCTAGTAGAATTTTTACATGTGTGTCTCTGCATTACTTACAAACCTACAATATGTAAGATGTCACTCACCCTCAGTGTTGTTCTCCTTTCTCAGGTGGGGACAGAATTTACCACAATTTTGTACAACTTCATGTGCAACTCGAGCTGCGTCGGGGGCATGAACAGGCGCCCCATCCTCATAATCGTCACTCTGGAAACCAGAGAGTAAGAGACACCATCATCCTCATCCTCTGATTGCCTGCCATGCCTCTGATTAGGCAGTGGATTGTGTCTTACCTTGCCGTGTCCCCGTCTTCTCCCAGTGGTCAGGTATTAGGCCGCCGTTGCTTCGAGGCCAGGATCTGCGCCTGCCCGGGCCGAGACCGAAAGGCAGATGAGGACAGCATCCGCAAGCAGCACGTAACGGACGCCACAAAGAGCAGTGAGGGTACGAAGCGCCGTAAGTAGGGCTGGGGCTGGTGATGGGCTTTTGTGCTTTGGTCTTACCTGACGAAGACCCTCAAACGCTGCACTCGCTAACAACTCGGCGCTCATTGAATGCTGCCAAACTCTCCACATTTTCCCCTCCGCTTGTTTCCTCCTCCTGCTCTGGCTTAGGCTAACTGTTAATCACACGGCCAGTGGTAATCACACTTCCTCTTCTCTTTCTTCAGCCTTCCGCCAGGTTTCCCATGGCATCCAGATGTCCACCATCAAGAAGAGAAGATCTACAGATGAGGAGGTTTTTTGTTTGCCTGTGAGTGTTACTTTCAGGGACTTTCTTCTCAACATTGTTCTGAGCGTCTGAGCTGCTTCCTGACCAACGCCTGTCTTTTCCTTACAGATCAAAGGCCGTGAAATTTATGAGATTTTGGTAAAAATCAAAGAGTCTCTGGAACTCATGCAGTTTCTGCCGCAGCACACTATAGAGTCGTACAGGCAGCAGCAGCAGAATCTCCTTCAGAAACAGTGAGTACTCGTTCAGATTCATAATGAAGTCATGCTCATTTGTTCTCAGGCACATTATGAAAGACAGACCTACATTAATGCAAAGTTCACCCTCGAATTCATGTGAACTAGTTTCCTTGTGCTGTGTTTGAGCTGTGCTCCCTCTGTCTCATCCTCACTGAACTGCTCGTTTGCTCGCACAGAAGCTTTTTTTTGGATGAAATTGTTCTGATTAGACTGCAGTGATGATTTAACTGACTTAGCATGACTGACTTGTTGCTGGCAGAGTGGATTGCACTGATAAAGGCTATGCATGAGATTTTGTGATTCTATTTATTGCTGCCACTGAAGCATTGCAGCTGATAATAATTGCTCTTAACTGGGTGTTATTCAGTGTTTCCCAGCAGCTGAGAATTTACCCAGAATTTACGCACCTTCGAGGGTGAGCCTTGCATCAAGTAGAGCTGTTTTTTTTCTCTCTCTCTTCTCTGCTCTCTCATGGGATTTGAGCCAAAGCTGATGAATCGTGACAAATGTACCTGGCTATGCTTTGTTAAGGAAAAGCTTCCAAAGATTCATGGTAACGCCTTTGGGTGCTTTGCCAGGTTTGCACAACAGCACCCAACAAAATCCGTGCCTCGGCCTCATCTATTCACGCTGAGCGTAATTAAAACTGTCTCACAGACGCTCATGTTCACACACACTCTTCCTCGTCCACGCCCATTTCACTATAAGCTATGGAAAAGAGGAGATGGGTGTTAATGATAGTTTGACAGCCCATGATGATAATTACTGCTTATGTTATAGTTTCCCATTAAGAGACTGGCAGACAGCCTCACAGTGAGATCATGCTTGCAGTTGCTGGTTTTTACTTAGTTGCCGTCTACCTGTTGCTGTCAGGACATCGAATATTGGTCGTTTAATAAACAGACTTAATCGTGCATGTTGTGTTTTTAGTGGATCTGTTGAACATGTTAGATTTTAAACTCAGATTTTTTTCATGTCTGAATATTAGAAGGGAAATTTCCCTCTAAGATATAGCATATTTTCCCTTTTTATTTTATCGTGCATGCTTTTCTTAGTTTTCTGGCCAACGTACTTGCTTGTTACTCTCTTCTGTAATCTACAACTCCTGCAGTGTTCCCCTCACAGCCTTTGAAATAAAAGGTTCTGTCAACAGCAAATGTTTCAGGCCTTTTTTTTTCCCTCCACGGTGTAAGTGTGAAAGTACACCAGTCTGCACCAACCAGTACTGACATGCTGGGATCTGTGTTTGTAGAGTGCCATCTTCTGGACAGAGTCATTAGTGCAGATCACAGATGTTGAAAAAAGGTGTACTAAGCAGGATTTTTATGAATATGTGCAGATTTATAAAGACGTATAGGTCTAAATTATCACTCATGACCCACTAGGAGTGTGTGGTGATGTATTTTGCTGCAGAGGGTCTTTCCTCTGCCTGTATTTTATTATTTCATTCTGTCTTTGGGTGTGTACCCTCACAGTGCCCAGGAAGAAAGACACAGCACAGTGAATCTAGAGTTGGCTCTTATGTATGTTTACAACCAATCCTGCTTAGTACACCTCCAGTTCACAGCTGCCTGTCACACACATTTTGTTCACCTTTCTGTGTGTCTCTTTCTTCATCACTGTTTTTCCCCAATAAAATGTTATTGGAGCTCCTTTTCTGAACCTCGGGGCCTCATCCGAGGTCTCTCCTCTCTCCTCCTCTGTCAGTGAGCACTTATTTCTGCCCTCTCTCTTCTCTCTGGTTCCTCCCTGCAGTCTGATTAAAGCCCGTCTTGGTAGCCAGCTCATGGAACCTGCAGGAGAGCAGAGGCGGCGCTGCAGCTCCTCCTGAAACTCTGCTCCACACATTCCTCCTCCTGCTCCTCCTCCTCCTCCTCCTCCTCCTGAGTTACACGGACCTCCTCTCTGTCTCCTTTTTTATCAACTTGTTTCTGATCTCCTTTCTACCTTCTGGGATTCTGCACTGAGGATGTGACCCTGAAACTTTCTGTTTTTAAGATCTGCTGCGAGATCATGGACGATCACTTCTTCAGTTTATTCAGCCGTTATAGACAGTGTCAGTGCGACGTGCAGGCTGACATGGACTCTGAGATTCATAGATATAACTTGTAGACTGATTTGCATGCGTCCTTTTGTCCATAAAAATATATTTTGTGATGACACTCACTTTGTTCAGGTCATTTATTTGTTGCTTAGAGTCTGTTTGTGAAACACTCAGCCTCTTGTGATGGCTGAAGTTGGACAGGAACCAAGCTGAAACGTCTCTTTTGTTTTGTTTTTTTTTATCTTACTTGACTTTACAGAGCTTTATGTGAATGTGTTTTGCCTTTGCATCGTCATGAGAGCTGGACTCACAGAATCTATCTCGCGGGGTTTTGGGGGGGAAGAGACTTTATTATTGAGAGAACTTTTTGCTAATGCTGGTCATGTTTTATAAAGTCGCTGCAGGACAGTTTGTCTGTTTTGAACTTTCCTCAGTAAAATGTCTTTTAACAGAGAGAGCGGCAGACGTGCACACACACACAGATGTGAACGTTTGCCTCTGTGACCATTCTGTTTGAAACAGATTTTGTTATTTTTGTGGCTGCTGCACTTTTGTCTGTCAGAACATAATAAATTGCTTTTTTTTGCTTGAGCTCTGTCCTTTTCTGTTTCTGCTCTCCTGTTTCATGGTCAGTGTGAGGAGGGAAACCTCTGTGTAGCTCCAGAAATAAATACAGTTACAGTAACATGCTAAAAAGCTCAGTAATGTTCATGTTATTGAAGGAGAACACTGACCAGGCCTTTGTCATTACATCTGAGTGTGCTGATTGTAACGGCCTGTAACCTCCTGTCTCCCGCCCCAGGACTTCGATGCCGTCTCAGCCCACCTACGGCTCCTGCTCCCCAACTCAACCCGGGAAAGTCAACAAGCTGCCCTCTGTCAGCCAGCTCATCAACCCCCAGCAGCGTAACACACTCACCCCATCCAGCATGACTGGAGGCCTGACTGACAGTAAGTGTGCCCCTTTGTTTCTCTTCTTGTCTATCTCAGTCCGTGCCCCCCCACCCCTCCGCCGGTCGCCTTGTCCCTCGTGGGCTTGTTGTAAACTTATAAAGACTGCATGTCCGGGCAGGCAGGAGGGGACCTGAGCACCTCTCAGCCCCCCCTGACAGAAAGCTTCCTCCTCAAAAAGAATGTGATCCCTGTGAGACTCTCCCGCAGGTCCTGTTATGATGCATTATGTGTCATGTTGAGAGTAACCTCTGCATGTCCCCCTCCCTCGCCACCCCCCCCCTTCCATGTGTTTCAGTTACGTAATCTCTAAATGGCAGAGCAGTTAGAGAAAGCTCACAGTAGCTCCTTTTGTCTCTGCAGTGACTCCTATGATGGGCACTCACATCCCCATGAACGACATGAGTTCACTGAGTCCCACACACGCACTGCAGCAGCAGCTACCCCTGGTGCCTTCCTCCCACTGTACCCCCCCTCCTCCATACCCAATGGACAGCAGCATCTCCAGGTACCTCATCAGACCGCAGCAGATACATCTACATCTTCTGTTCCCAGAGTTCAGTTTGAAATTCATTACAGGAAACACATTTCAGTAGCACCTTTAAAAAAACACTTTAAAAAGGGATTCACAAGACATAAAGTCAGGGAAAGTGTCATGCAGTAAAATATAAATAAGAGTAAAGTGAAATCAACTGAAAGAACAAACGCTGTAAAAGTACAGAACTAAATTCAGGAAAATAAAAAGTAAAGTTAAAAGAAAAATTAACTAAAGATACAGAGGTTGGTTCCTGTTTTTGTCTGGAGGTTGATCCAGAGTCGAGGAGCGCTGAGTGCGAAGGCCTCTTCTCCTTTTGCCTCGACCTGGGAGATTAAGCGCCATCCACATCATCAGTGTAACATGTCAGTCAGGAAACAGTGTTGTTTAAATATCTTTCAGAGCGACTTGATGAACGATAGAAACACTGACAGCCAATCAGAATCCATTTGAATTTACAAAGTAACACCACTGGAGCCGCTGTTTATAGAGCGCTATCGTTCATCAGTGTGGACGCTCACATTGTTACAGTGACTGTTGTAGTTACCAGTCTTAGTGTGGACGGCCTGTCAGTGCGTAATGTTGAAGACAGAACGTATAAACGAGCATTCTTGTTCTTGTTCTCTGCTGAACCAAACAGGAGAATTATTTTTCTGTGTTAATGGCCTGAAAATATCTTGTAAATTTAAAAACGTGAAGGTACAAAGTAGAGTTTTATGTTGCAGTGTTGTTTTATTTCCTGTTGATGGGCAGCGTTATCAGGCACAAAACATCACAATATATAAACCTAAAAGAAAGCAACAACACAGGCCTGAAATTGTACTTGGAAAATTTGGCCCTCTGTATCACACCAGGGAATACTAGGGTCGCAGCAGTACACCTGTCACAGTTATCAGTTACTGAAAAAAAATACTTTATACTTCATTAAAAAAAACTGGTTTTAAGTTTTGATTTAAAAAAAATCCTTAAAGGTTGTTGTACCTGATGATAATAATAGATTTATACTGTACGCTTAGAAACAGTGATATTTTCTGAGAAGGTTATTGTACCACGATTGACCTGTTGCACCCCAACTGAACACATGTATTGACATCAGTACCAATATTTTTTTAAGGTGGAGTCAGTGACTCTAGTTCACTTTTTATACCCAGTGAATACCTCCCCACAGTGCGCTGGCCCAGTTCCTCAAACGAGGATATGGGCACCCCTAGGGGTTCTTTTGAGTACTACAGGGAGTATGTGAAATTTTTTTAAATATTAATTTTAAAAATATCAGTCATGCATATTTCCTTAAATAATTATACAATAAGTTCAATTTTAAAAAATCTATTTATGATAAACCATTAAATATTCCTGATTTCAGTGTCGTCATTTACTGATGTAAACTGTGAACTGCCTCAACAACACAGTCATGGTCACATTTCGAAAGAGGTACATGTGTGTGCTGGAGAAAAATTAAAAAACACAGAGCTGACTCTGATGATCTGTAACATTAAGTACAACTATAAGTGACTCAGACAGAGCTGCTGTGCTGTACAGGACGGGAACAGCAGTGGGAGTGATAGAGATATAACAGAGCTCCTGAAGGAGCTGACAGGATGGATGTATTTGATCAGGTGCTGAGTTCAAATATCAGCAATGTTTCTCCAGAATCTCTGACTCCACCTTTAAGATAAAAAGATACAACTGTTTTTGTTAACTTTCCAAAATCACTTGAGTCTGAAACTTGATTGAAAACAGTATTTAAAGGAACAGTTCACCCACTTAATGTCTGTGTCAGCACAGTTTGATCGTCCCTCCTTTTACACCTCCTCTCCTTCCTTCCTCCCACAGCTTCCTTATACGGCTGGGCTGCGCAGGCTGCTTGGACTACTTCACAGCACAAGGCCTAACCAACATCTACCAGATTGAGAACTATAACATGGAGGTGAGCCCTTGCCTATCCAACACCAGTCATTTGATGGGTTAGAGAGAAGAGTGGCTCCTCCTGCGAATACTAACGCTCCCCTGTGTAATGACCATTAGGACCTGTCTAGGCTGAAGATACCCACGGAGTTCCAGCACATCATCTGGAAGGGCATCATGGAGCACCGACAGGCCATGGATTTTTCCCCACCCCCCCACATAGTGCGCACCACCAGCGGGGCGTCCACCGTCAGCGTGGGCTCCTCCGAGGCCCGGGGCGAGCGCGTCATCGACGCCGTGCGCTTCACCCTGCGCCAGACCATCTCCTTCCCGCCGCGCGACGAGTGGTCCGACTTCTCCTTCGACCTGGATTCTCGCCGCAACAAACAGCAGCGCATCAAGGAGGAGGGAGAGTAAGACGGCCGCCGTCTTGCTCTCAATGTTCCCCTTTCTCATTTCACGCCTGCTGTTGGAACATTTCTGGTATTAGTACAAACACGTTCAGCCAAAAAATTCATTTTCAAATAGAAGTGCACTTATTTTCATTCTTGATCCGGTTTTCGTTTTCGCCGCGGAGAAATACACGGTGTTGAGCAAAGGTGCATTTTATTATGTTCTAATTTCTTGAGAGCACTTAAGAAATGCTGAGGATTTCAAGATTGCTTTGAGTTTTTAACAGTTCATGATTCATTCCCATGTTAAAGCATGACTGGAAACAGAGCTGGCATTAGAGGGCTTATTAGGGCTTATATTTCTGCTATGGGCCGTAGCAAACTGTATTTTTATTTGTAATAATTTTTCACTGTTATGGTTGTGCACGTTAGTACACTGGATTTTATTTGTGGCAAAAGTCAGCATTGATTGTATACATTTCAAACATTTCCTGTCAGAAGTATTATGTCACTTGATGGGCAATTTGTTTTTTTTTCTGCTGTACCTTCTATATTTTGCTTTTTTATGTCTATTGTGAGACCAATGCATCACCTTATGTGTCAGGTTGTGAAGTAAGTGTTACAAGTAAGTAAGTGTGACAGATGGTCATTCATTTGATGTAGCCATATATAGGCCTAATGCTCTTGACCCAGTGTTTTACGGTAAATATGACTGATGTCCTTTGTTCTTGTACTGCTGTGCAAAAGTGGTTGTGATTGCATTAAGGAGCAGCTGTTTGCTCTGCAGTGGATGGATGGCACAAGTATTTTTTTATTTTTTATTCATAAACCATGTTTTGGTAGAGGTGTATTTCATTTGATAACTGGCCAAAACCTGATATCAGTGTATGTAAATTTGTATAGTTATTTTTTTGAAAGTCTCCCTAAAGTAAATGCATGATTTTCATCATGGAACAAAGCATAGTGATGTGAATACTGCCTGGTAGCTTTACCAGTGAGAACAATGTTTGTGTTCATTCAGAGTACACACAGTTTGTGTGTACGCCACAGTAGCCAGGAGCCCATGTTCAAGTTTTTGTTAGGTAACCAGCCTTGTTAGAAAGCAGAGACCATCTGCAGTTTCATATTTTTGTACAATGTATTGTAAATATGTTGCAATATACCGTGGGTATTTTGATATAAATCTCAAATAAATATCCAGACTTGCTGTATTGCATGTTAGTACGCCTTTGTGTCAAATTATTTGGAGTGTGGCTTCATTGAAGATTTTCTTTTTGGAGTTACAGAAACTACAGATGCGAATGAGTAATTTTGATTCAGGTGTTCAACAGGTTGAATCTTGAAATTTTACTTTGACATTCCATATTGGTGTTATCTAAGTGTTGCCTTTGTGCTGATAATCAAAACCATCACAACTTCTGAAGTGTCTCTGAGGGGAAAAAAAGTATGTTCCTAAGTTCCTAACACCTTACAATTGTGACAGTGACATGAAATGAAGCAATTGTCTGGAGGAGGAGAAATTTTCAGAAACCGCTACCTAGCTAACAGCTAAACTGGCCATTTTAAATAATTTTAGATCAGGGTTTCTTGAAGTTCTGATGACTTAGTGTTAGTTTAGGGAGCCAAAATATGGCTGAGTTCAGTACAGGTAAAATGCACACATACTACACTATGACATTTTTGATGACAATTTGTCGTCATACTATACTATGACATTTTTGATGAAAATATTTCGACATACTATACTATGACATTTTTGATGACAATTTGTCGACATACTATACGATGACATTTTTGATGAAATATTGTCATCATACTACACTATGACATTTTTGACGAAAATATTTTGACATACTATATGACATTTTTGATGAAAATATTTCGACATACTATACTATGGCATTTTTGACGAAAATATTTCAACATACTATACTATGACATTTTTGATGAAAATATTTCGACATACTATACTATGACATTTTTCACGGAAATATTTCGACATACTATACTATGACATTTTTGATGAAAATTTGTCGTCATATTATACTATGACATTTTTGACAAAAACATTTCGACATACTATACTATGACATTTTTGACGAAAATTTGTCGTCATACTATACTATGACATTTTTGATGAAAATATTTCGACATACTATACTATGACATTTTTGACGAAAATATTTCGACATACTATACTATGGCATTTTTGATGAAAATTTTTCGACATACTATACTATGGCTTTTTTGATGAAAATTTGTTGTCATACTATACTATGACATTTTTTATGAAAATATTTCGACATACTATACTATGACATTTTTCATGAGAATATTTCGACATACTATACTATGACATTTTTGATGAAAATATTTCGACATA
This sequence comes from Cephalopholis sonnerati, assembly GCA_019142605.1. Classification (NCBI taxonomy): domain Eukaryota; kingdom Metazoa; phylum Chordata; class Actinopteri; order Perciformes; family Serranidae; genus Cephalopholis; species Cephalopholis sonnerati. The sequence continues at coordinate 5,723,007 of JAGQAX010000006.1, forward strand.
CTATACTATGGCATTTTTGATGAAAATATTTCGACATACTATACTATGGCATTTTTGATGAAAATTTGTCGTCATACTATACTATGACATTTTTCACGAGAATATTTCGACATACTATACTATGACATTTTTGATGAAAATTTGTCGACATACTATACTATGACATTTTTGATGAAATATCATACTATACTATGAAATTTTTGACGAAAATATTTTGACATACTATACTATGACATTTTTGATGAAATATTGTCATCATACTATACTATGACATTTTTGATGAAAATATTTCGACATACTATACTATGACATTTTTGATGAAAATTTGTCGACATACTATACTATGACATTTTTGATGAAATATTGTCATCATACTATAGTATGACATTTTTGACGAAAATATTTCAACATACTATACTATGACATTTTTGATGAAAATATTTCGACATACTATACTATGACATTTTTGATGAAATATTGTCATCATATTGTACTATGACATTTTTGACGAAAATATTTCGGCATACTATACTATGACATTTTTGATGAAAATATTTCGACACACTATACTATGGCATTTTTGATGAAAATTTGTCGTCATACTATACTATGACATTTTTGATGAAAATATTTCGACATACTATACTATGACATTTTTGATGAAATTATTTCGACATACTATACTATGGCATTTTTGATGAAAATATTTCGACATACTATACTATGACATTTTTGATGAAAATTTGTCGACATACTATACTATGACATTTTTTATGAAGATTTATTGTCATACTATACTATGACATTTTTGATGAAAATATTTCGACATACTATACTATGACATTTTTTATGAAGATTTATTGTCATACTATACTATGACATTTTTGATGAAAATATTTCGACATACTATACTATGACATTTTTGATGAAAATATTTCGACATACTATACTATGGCATTTTTGATGAAAATTCTTCGACATACTATACTATGGGATTTTTTTATGAAAATATTTCGACATACTATACTATGACATTTTTGATGAAGATTTGTCGTCATAATATACTATGACATTTTTGACAAAAACATTTCGACATACTATACTATGACATTTTTGATGAAAATTTGTCGTCATACTACACTATGACATTTTTGATGAAAATTTTATCGTCATACTATACTATGACATTTGTGATGAAAATATTTCGACATACTATACTATGACATTTTTGATGAAAATTTTTCGACATACTATACTATGGCATTTTTTATGAAAATTTGCCGTCATACTATACTATGACATTTTTGATGAAATATCATACTATACTATGAAATTTTTGACGAAAATATTTTGACATACTATACTATGACATTTTTGATGAAATATTGTCATCATACTATACTATGACATTTTTGATGAAAATATTTCGACATACTATACTATGACATTTTTGATGAAAATTTGTCGACATACTATACTATGACATTTTTGATGAAAATATTTCGACATACTATACTATGGCTTTTTTAATGAAAATTTGTCGACATACTATACTATGACATTTTTGATGAAATATTGTCATCATACTATACTATGAAATTTTTGACGAAAATATTTTGACATACTATACTATGACATTTTTGATGAAAATATTTCGACATAATATACTATGACATATTTGACGAAAATATTTTGACATACTATACTATGACATTTTTGATCAAGATTCCTCGTCATACTATACTATGACATTTTTGACAAAAACATTTCGACATACTATACTATGACATTTTTGATGAAAATATTTCGACATACTATACTATGACATTTTTGATGAAAATTTGTCGTCATACTATACTATGACATTTTTGATGAAAATATTTCGACATACTATACTATGGCATTTTTGATGAAAATTTGTCGTGATATTATACTATGACATGTTTGATGAAAAAATTTCGACATACTATACTATGGCATTTTTGATGAAGATTTGTTGTCATACTATACTATGACATTTTTGATGAAAATATTTCGACATACTATACTATGGCATTTTTGATTAAAATTTGTCGTCATACTATACTATGACATTTTTGATGAAATATTGTCATCATACTATACTATGAAATTTTTGACGAAAATAATTTTGACATACTATACTGACATTTTTGATGAAAATATTTCGACATACTATACTATGGGATTTTTTTATGAAAATATTTCGACATACTATACTATGACATTTTTGATGAAGATTTGTCGTCATAATATACTATGACATTTTTGACAAAAACATTTCGACATACTATACTATGACATTTTTGATGAAAATTTGTCGTCATACTACACTATGACATTTTTGATGAAAATTTTATCGTCATACTATACTATGACATTTGTGATGAAAATATTTCGACATACTATACTATGACATTTTTGATGAAAATTTTTCGACATACTATACTATGGCATTTTTTATGAAAATTTGCCGTCATACTATACTATGACATTTTTGATGAAATATCATACTATACTATGAAATTTTTGACGAAAATATTTTGACATACTATACTATGACATTTTTGATGAAAATATTTCGACATACTATACTATGGCATTTTTGATGAAAATTTTTCGACATACTATACTATGACATTTTTTATGAAATATCATACTATACTATGAAATTTTTCACGAGAATATTTCGACATACTATACCATGGCATTTTTGGTGAAAATTTGTCGTCAGACTATACTATGACATTTTTGATGAAAATTTGTCGTCATACTATACTATGACATTTTTGACAAAAACAATTCGACATACTATACTATTGCATTTTTGATGAAAATTTGTCGACATACTATACTATGACATTTTTGATGAAAATTTGTCGACATACTATACTATGACATTTTTGATGAAATATTGTCATCATATTGTACTATGACATTTTTGACGAAAATATTTCGGCATACTATACTATGACATTTTTGATGAAAATATTTCGACATACTATACTATGACATTTTTGATGAAATTATTTCGACATACTATACTATGGCATTTTTGATGAAAATATTTCGACATACTATACTATGACATTTTTGATGAAATTATTTCGACATACTATACTATGACATTTTTGACGAAAATATTTCGACACACTATACTATGACATTTTTGATGAAAATTTGTCGTCATACTATACTATGACATTTTTGATGAAGATTTGTCGACATACTATACTATGACATTTTTGATGAAAATATTTCGACATACTATACTATGACATTTTTGATGAAAATTTGTCGTCATACTATACTATGACATTTTTGATGAAATATTGTCATCATACTATACTATGAAATTTTTGACGAAAATAATTTTGACATACTATACTGACATTTTTGATGAAAATATTTCGACATACTATACTATGGGATTTTTTTATGAAAATATTTCGACATACTATACTATGACATTTTTGATGAAGATTTGTCGTCATAATATACTATGACATTTTTGACAAAAACATTTCGACATACTATACTATGACATTTTTGATGAAAATTTGTCGTCATACTACACTATGACATTTTTGATGAAAATTTTATCGTCATACTATACTATGACATTTGTGATGAAAATATTTCGACATACTATACTATGACATTTTTGATGAAAATTTTTCGACATACTATACTATGGCATTTTTTATGAAAATTTGCCGTCATACTATACTATGACATTTTTGATGAAATATCATACTATACTATGAAATTTTTGACGAAAATATTTTGACATACTATACTATGACATTTTTGATGAAAATATTTGGACATACTATACTATGGCATTTTTGATGAAAATTTTTCGACATACTATACTATGACATTTTTTATGAAAATATTTCAACATACTATACCATGGCTTTTTCTATGAAAATTTGTCGTCATACTATACTATGACATTTTTTATGAAAATATTTCGACATACTATACTATGGCATTTTTGATGAAAATTTTTCGACATACTATACTATGGCATTTTTTATGAAAATTTGCCGTCATACTATACTATGACATTTTTGATGAAATATCATACTATACTATGAAATTTTTGACGAAAATATTTTGACATACTATACTATGACATTTATGATGAAAATATTTCGACATACTATACTATGGCATTTTTGATGAAAAATTTTCGACATACTATACTATGACATTTTTTATGAAAATATTTCAACATACTATACCATGGCTTTTTCTATGAAAATTTGTCGTCATACTATACCATGACATTTTTTATGAAAATATTTCGACATACTATACTATGACATTTTTCACGAGAATATTTCGATATACTATACCATGGCATTTTTGGTGAAAATTTGTCGTCAGACTATACTATGACATTTTTGACAAAAACAATTCGACATACTATACTATTGCATTTTTGATGAAAATTTGTCGACATACTATACTATGGCATTTTTGATGAAAATTTGTCGACATACTATACTATGACATTTTTGATGAAATATTGTCATCATATTGTACTATGACATTTTTGACGAAAATATTTCGGCATACTATACTATGACATTTTTGATGAAAATATTTCGACACACTATACTATGGCATTTTTGATGAAAATTTGTCGTCATACTATACTATGACATTTTTGATGAAAATATTTCGACATACTATACTATGACATTTTTGATGAAAATATTTCGACACACTATACTATGGCATTTTTGATGAAAATTTGTCGTCATACTATACTATGACATTTTTGATGAAATTATTTCGACATACTATACTATGGCATTTTTGATGAAAATATTTCGACATACTATACTATGACATTTTTGATGAAAATTTGTCGACATACTATACTATGACATTTTTGATGAAAATATTTCGACATACTATACTATGACATTTTTGATGAAAATATTTCGACATACTATACTATGGCATTTTTGATGAAAATTCTTCGACATACTATACTATGGGATTTTTTTATGAAAATATTTCGACATACTATACTATGACATTTTTTATGAAGATTTGTCGTCATAATATACTATGACATTTTTGACAAAAACATTTCGACATACTATACTATGACATTTTTGATGAAAATTTGTCGTCATACTACACTATGACATTTTTGATGAAAATTTTATCGTCATACTATACTATGACATTAGTGATGAAAATATTTCGACATACTATACTATGACATTTTTGGTGAAAATTTTTCGACATACTATACTATGGCATTTTTTATGAAAATTTGCCGTCATACTATACTATGACATTTTTGATGAAATATCATACTATACTATGAAATTTTTGACGAAAATATTTTGACATACTATACTATGACATTTTTGATGAAATATTGTCATCATACTATACTATGACATTTTTGATGAAAATATTTCGACATACTATACTATGACATTTTTGATGAAAATTTGTCGACATACTATACTATGACATTTTTGATGAAAATATTTCGACATACTATACTATGGCTTTTTTAATGAAAATTTGTTGTCATACTATACTATGACATTTTTGATGAAAATATTTCGACATACTATACCATGGCATTTTTGATGAAAATTTGTCGTCATACTATACTATGACATTTTTGATGAAAATATTTCGACATACTATACTATGGCATTTTTGATGAAAATATTTCGACATACTATACTATGACATTTTTGATGAAATATTGTCATCATACTATACTATGACATTTTTGATGAAAATATTTCGACATACTATACTATGACATTTTTGATGAAAATATTTCAACAGTATACTATGACATTTTTGATGAAAATATTTCGACATACTATACTATGACATTTTTGATGAAAATATTTCGACATACTATACTATTGCATTTTTCATGAAAATTTTTCGACATACTATACTATGACATTTTTGATGAAAATATTTCAACATACTATACTATGGCATTTTTGATGAAAATATTTCGACATACTATACTATGACATTTTTGATGAAATATTGTCATCATACTATACTATGACATTTTTGATGAAAATATTTCGACATACTATACTATGACATTTTTGATGAAAATTTGTCGACATACTATACTATGACATTTTTGATGAAAATATTTCGACATACTATACTATGGCTTTTTTGATGCAAATATTTCGACATACTATACTATGACATTTTTGATGAAGATTTATTGTCATACTATACTATGACATTTTTGATGAAAATATTTCGACATACTATACTATGACATTTTTGATGAAAATATTTCGACATACTATACTATGGCATTTTTGATGAAAATTTTTCGATATACTATACTATGACATTTTTTATGAAAATATTTCGACATACTATGCTATGGCTTTTTCTATGAAAATTTGTCGTCATACTATACTATGACATTTTTTATGAAAATATTTCGACATACTATACTATGACATTTTTCACGAGAATATTTCGACATACTATACTATGGCATTTTTGATGAAAATTTGTCGTCATACTATACTAAGACATTTTTCACGAGAATATTTCGACATACTATACTATGACATTTTTGATGAAAATTTGTCGACATACTATACTATGACATTTTTGATGAAATATTGTCATCATACTATACTATGACATTTTTGATGAAAATATTTCGACATAATATACTATGACATATTTGACGAAAATATTTTGACATACTATACTATGACATTTTTGATCAAGATTCCTCGTCATACTATACTATGACATTTTTGACAAAAACATTTCGACATACTATACTATGACATTTTTGATGAAAATATTTCGACATACTATACTATGACATTTTTGATGAAAATTTGTCGTCATACTATACTATGACATTTTTGATGAAAATATTTCGACATACTATACTATGGCATTTTTGATGAAAATTTGTCGTGATATTATACTATGACATGTTTGATGAAAAAATTTCGACATACTATACTATGGCATTTTTGATGAAGATTTGTTGTCATACTATACTATGACATTTTTGATGAAAATATTTCGACATACTATACTATGGCATTTTTGATTAAAATTTGTCGTCATACTATACTATGACATTTTTGATGAAATATTGTCATCATACTATACTATGAAATTTTTGACGAAAATAATTTTGACATACTATACTGACATTTTTGATGAAAATATTTCGACATACTATACTATGGGATTTTTTTATGAAAATATTTCGACATACTATACTATGACATTTTTGATGAAGATTTGTCGTCATAGTATACTATGACATTTTTGACAAAAACATTTCGACATACTATACTATGACATTTTTGATGAAAATTTGTCGTCATACTACACTATGACATTTTTGATGAAAATTTTATCGTCACACTATACTATGACATTTGTGATGAAAATATTTCGACATACTATACTATGACATTTTGATGAAAATTTTTCGACATACTATACTATGGCATTTTTTATGAAAATTTGCCGTCATACTATACTATGACATTTTTGATGAAATATCATACTATACTATGAAATTTTTGACGAAAATATTTTGACATACTATACTATGACATTTTTGATGAAAATATTTCGACATACTATACTATGGCATTTTTGATGAAAATTTTTCGACATACTATAATATGACATTTTTTATGAAAATATTTCGACATACTATACTATGACATTTTTCACGAGAATATTTCGACATACTATACCATGGCATTTTTGGTGAAAATTTGTCGTCAGACTATACTATGACATTTTTGATGAAAATTTGTCGTCATACTATACTATGACATTTTTGACAAAAACAATTCGACATACTATACTATTGCATTTTTGATGAAAATTTGTCGACATACTATACTATGACATTTTTGATGAAAATTTGTCGACATACTATACTATGACATTTTTGATGAAATATTGTCATCATATTGTACTATGACATTTTTGATGAAAATATTTCGACACACTATACTATGGCATTTTTGATGAAAATTTGTCGTCATACTATACTATGACATTTTTGATGAAAATATTTCGACATACTATACTATGACATTTTTGATGAAATTATTTCGACATACTATACTATGGCATTTTTGATGAAAATATTTCGACATACTATACTATGACATTTTTGATGAAATTATTTCGACATACTATACTATGACATTTTTGACGAAAATATTTCGACACACTATACTATGACATTTTTGATGAAAATTTGTCGTCATACTATACTATGACATTTTTGATGAAGATTTGTCGACATACTATACTATGACATTTTTGATGAAAATATTTCGACATACTATACTATGGGATTTTTTTATGAAAATATTTCGACATACTATACTATGACATTTTTGATGAAGATTTGTCGTCATAATATACTATGACATTTTTGATGAAGATTTGTCGACATACTATACTATGACATTTTTGACGAAAATATTTCGACACACTATATGACATTTTTGATGAAAATTTGTCGTCATACTATACTATGACATTTTTGATGAAGATTTGTCGACATACTATACTATGACATTTTTGATGAAAATATTTCGACATACTATACTATGACATTTTTGATGAAAATTTGTCGTCATACTATACTATGACATTTTTGATGAAATATTGTCATCATACTATACTATGAAATTTTTGACGAAAATAATTTTGACATACTATACTGACATTTTTGATGAAAATATTTCGACATACTATACTATGGGATTTTTTTATGAAAATATTTCGACATACTATACTATGACATTTTTGATGAAGATTTGTCGTCATAATATACTATGACATTTTTGACAAAAACATTTCGACATACTATACTATGACATTTTTGATGAAAATTTGTCGTCATACTACACTATGACATTTTTGATGAAAATTTTATCGTCATACTATACTATGACATTTGTGATGAAAATATTTCGACATACTATACTATGACATTTTTGATGAAAATTTTTCGACATACTATACTATGGCATTTTTTATGAAAATTTGCCGTCATACTGTACTATGACATTTTTGATGAAATATCATACTATACTATGAAATTTTTGACGAAAATATTTTGACATACTATACTATGACATTTTTGATGAAAATATTTCGACATACTATACTATGGCATTTTTGATGAAAATTTTTCGACATACTATACTATGACATTTTTTATGAAAATATTTCAACATACTATACCATGGCTTTTTCTATGAAAATTTGTCGTCATACTATACTATGACATTTTTTATGAAAATATTTCGACATACTATACTATGACATTTTTCACGAGAATATTTCGACATACTATACCATGGCATTTTTGGTGAAAATTTGTCGTCAGACTATACTATGACATTTTTGATGAAAATTTGTCGTCATACTATACTATGACATTTTTGACAAAAACAATTCGACATACTATACTATTGCATTTTTGATGAAAATTTGTCGACATACTATACTATGACATTTTTGATGAAAATTTGTCGACATACTATACTATGACATTTTTGATGAAATATTGTCATCATATTGTACTATGACATTTTTGACGAAAATATTTCGGCATACTATACTATGACATTTTTGATGAAAATATTTCGACACACTATACTATGGCATTTTTGATGAGAATTTGTCGTCATACTATACTATGACATTTTTGATGAAAATATTTCGACATACTATACTATGACATTTTTGATGAAATTATTTCGACATACTATACTATGGCATTTTTGATGAAAATATTTCGACATACTATACTATGACATTTTTGATGAAATTATTTCGACATACTATACTATGGCATTTTTTATGAAAATTTGCCGTCATACTATACTATGACATTTTTGACAAAAACAATTCGACATACTATACTATTGCATTTTTGATGAAAATTTGTCGACATACTATACTATGACATTTTTGATGAAAATTTGTCGACATACTATACTATGACATTTTTGATGAAATATTGTCATCATATTGTACTATGACATTTTTGATGAAAATATTTCGACACACTATACTATGGCATTTTTGATGAAAATTTGTCGTCATACTATACTATGACATTTTTGATGAAAATATTTCGGCATACTATACTATGACATTTTTGATGAAATTATTTCGACATACTATACTATGGCATTTTTTATGAAAATTTGCCGTCATACTATACTATGACATTTTTGATGAAATATCATACTATACTATGAAATTTTTGACGAAAATATTTTGACATACTATACTATGACATTTTTGATGAAAATATTTCGACATACTATACTATGGCATTTTTGATGAAAATTTTTCGACATACTATACTATGACATTTTTTATGAAAATATTTCGACATACTATACTATGACATTTTTCACGAGAATATTTCGACACACTATACCATGGCATTTTTGGTGAAAATTTGTCGTCAGACTATACTATGACATTTTTGATGAAAATTTGTCGTCATACTATACTATGACATTTTTGACAAAAACAATTCGACATACTATACTATTGCATTTTTGATGAAAATTTGTCGACATACTATACTATGACATTTTTGATGAAAATTTGTCGACATACTATACTATGACATTTTTGATGAAATATTGTCATCATATTGTACTATGACATTTTTGACGAAAATATTTCGACATACTATACTATGACATTTTTGATGAAAATATTTCGACACACTATACTATGGCATTTTTGATGAAAATTTGTCGTCATACTATACTATGACATTTTTGATGAAGATTTGTCGACATACTATACTATGACATTTTTGATGAAAATATTTCGACATACTATACTATGACATTTTTGATGAAAATTTGTCGTCATACTATACTATGACATTTTTGATGAAGATTTGTCGACATACTATACTATGACATTTTTGATGAAAATATTTCGACATACTATACTATGACATTTTTGATGAAAATTTGTCGTCATACTATACTATGACATTTTTGATGAAATATTGTCATCATACTATACTATGAAATTTTTGACGAAAATAATTTTGACATACTATACTGACATTTTTGATGAAAATATTTCGACATACTATACTATGGGATTTTTTTATGAAAATATTTCGACATACTATACTATGACATTTTTGATGAAGATTTGTCGTCATAATATACTATGACATTTTTGACAAAAACATTTCGACATACTATACTATGACATTTTTGATGAAAATTTGTCGTCATACTACACTATGACATTTTTGATGAAAATTTTATCGTCATACTATACTATGACATTTCTGATGAAAATATTTCGACATACTATACTATGACATTTTTGATGAAAATTTTTCGACATACTATACTATGGCATTTTTTATGAAAATTTTTCGACATACTATACTATGACATTTTTTATGAAAATATTTCAACATACTATACCATGGCTTTTTCTATGAAAATTTGTCGTCATACTATACTATGACATTTTTTATGAAAATATTTCGACATACTATACTATGACATTTTTCACGAGAATATTTCGACATACTATACCATGGCATTTTTGGTGAAAATTTGTCGTCAGACTATACTATGACATTTTTGATGAAAATTTGTCGTCATACTATACTATGACATTTTTGACAAAAACAATTCGACATACTATACTATTGCATTTTTGATGAAAATTTGTCGACATACTATACTATGACATTTTTGATGAAAATTTGTCGACATACTATACTATGACATTTTTGATGAAATATTGTCATCATATTGTACTATGACATTTTTGACGAAAATATTTCGGCATACTATACTATGACATTTTTGATGAAAATATTTCGACACACTATACTATGGCATTTTTGATGAGAATTTGTCGACATACTATACTATGACATTTTTGATGAAAATATTTCGACATACTATACTATGGCTTTTTTAATGAAAATTTGTTGTCATACTATACTATGACATTTTTGATGAAAATATTTCGACATACTATACCATGGCATTTTTGATGAAAATTTGTCGTCATACTATACTATGACATTTTTGATGAAAATATTTCGACATACTATACTATGGCATTTTTGATGAAAATATTTCGACATACTATACTATGACATTTTTGATGAAATATTGTCATCATACTATACTATGACATTTTTGATGAAAATATTTCGACATACTATACTATGACATTTTTGATGAAAATATTTCAACAGTATACTATGACATTTTTGATGAAAATATTTCGACATACTATACTATGACATTTTTGATGAAAATATTTCGACATACTATACTATTGCATTTTTCATGAAAATTTTTCGACATACTATACTATGACATTTTTGATGAAAATATTTCAACATACTATACTATGGCATTTTTGATGAAAATATTTCGACATACTATACTATGACATTTTTGATGAAATATTGTCATCATACTATACTATGACATTTTTGATGAAAATATTTCGACATACTATACTATGACATTTTTGATGAAAATTTGTCGACATACTATACTATGACATTTTTGATGAAAATATTTCGACATACTATACTATGGCTTTTTTGATGCAAATATTTCGACATACTATACTATGACATTTTTGATGAAGATTTATTGTCATACTATACTATGACATTTTTGATGAAAATATTTCGACATACTATACTATGACATTTTTGATGAAAATATTTCGACATACTATACTATGGCATTTTTGATGAAAATTTTTCGATATACTATACTATGACATTTTTTATGAAAATATTTCGACATACTATGCTATGGCTTTTTCTATGAAAATTTGTCGTCATACTATACTATGACATTTTTTATGAAAATATTTCGACATACTATACTATGACATTTTTCACGAGAATATTTCGACATACTATACTATGGCATTTTTGATGAAAATTTGTCGTCATACTATACTAAGACATTTTTCACGAGAATATTTCGACATACTATACTATGACATTTTTGATGAAAATTTGTCGACATACTATACTATGACATTTTTGATGAAATATTGTCATCATACTATACTATGACATTTTTGATGAAAATATTTCGACATAATATACTATGACATATTTGACGAAAATATTTTGACATACTATACTATGACATTTTTGATCAAGATTCCTCGTCATACTATACTATGACATTTTTGACAAAAACATTTCGACATACTATACTATGACATTTTTGATGAAAATATTTCGACATACTATACTATGACATTTTTGATGAAAATTTGTCGTCATACTATACTATGACATTTTTGATGAAAATATTTCGACATACTATACTATGGCATTTTTGATGAAAATTTGTCGTGATATTATACTATGACATGTTTGATGAAAAAATTTCGACATACTATACTATGGCATTTTTGATGAAGATTTGTTGTCATACTATACTATGACATTTTTGATGAAAATATTTCGACATACTATACTATGGCATTTTTGATTAAAATTTGTCGTCATACTATACTATGACATTTTTGATGAAATATTGTCATCATACTATACTATGAAATTTTTGACGAAAATAATTTTGACATACTATACTGACATTTTTGATGAAAATATTTCGACATACTATACTATGGGATTTTTTTATGAAAATATTTCGACATACTATACTATGACATTTTTGATGAAGATTTGTCGTCATAGTATACTATGACATTTTTGACAAAAACATTTCGACATACTATACTATGACATTTTTGATGAAAATTTGTCGTCATACTACACTATGACATTTTTGATGAAAATTTTATCGTCACACTATACTATGACATTTGTGATGAAAATATTTCGACATACTATACTATGACATTTTGATGAAAATTTTTCGACATACTATACTATGGCATTTTTTATGAAAATTTGCCGTCATACTATACTATGACATTTTTGATGAAATATCATACTATACTATGAAATTTTTGACGAAAATATTTTGACATACTATACTATGACATTTTTGATGAAAATATTTCGACATACTATACTATGGCATTTTTGATGAAAATTTTTCGACATACTATAATATGACATTTTTTATGAAAATATTTCGACATACTATACTATGACATTTTTCACGAGAATATTTCGACATACTATACCATGGCATTTTTGGTGAAAATTTGTCGTCAGACTATACTATGACATTTTTGATGAAAATTTGTCGTCATACTATACTATGACATTTTTGACAAAAACAATTCGACATACTATACTATTGCATTTTTGATGAAAATTTGTCGACATACTATACTATGACATTTTTGATGAAAATTTGTCGACATACTATACTATGACATTTTTGATGAAATATTGTCATCATATTGTACTATGACATTTTTGATGAAAATATTTCGACACACTATACTATGGCATTTTTGATGAAAATTTGTCGTCATACTATACTATGACATTTTTGATGAAAATATTTCGACATACTATACTATGACATTTTTGATGAAATTATTTCGACATACTATACTATGGCATTTTTGATGAAAATATTTCGACATACTATACTATGACATTTTTGATGAAAATATTTCGACATACTATACTATGACATTTTTGACGAAAATATTTCGACACACTATACTATGACATTTTTGATGAAAATTTGTCGTCATACTATACTATGACATTTTTGATGAAGATTTGTCGACATACTATACTATGACATTTTTGATGAAAATATTTCGACATACTATACTATGGGATTTTTTTATGAAAATATTTCGACATACTATACTATGACATTTTTGATGAAGATTTGTCGTCATAATATACTATGACATTTTTGATGAAGATTTGTCGACATACTATACTATGACATTTTTGACGAAAATATTTCGACACACTATATGACATTTTTGATGAAAATTTGTCGTCATACTATACTATGACATTTTTGATGAAGATTTGTCGACATACTATACTATGACATTTTTGATGAAAATATTTCGACATACTATACTATGACATTTTTGATGAAAATTTGTCGTCATACTATACTATGACATTTTTGATGAAATATTGTCATCATACTATACTATGAAATTTTTGACGAAAATAATTTTGACATACTATACTGACATTTTTGATGAAAATATTTCGACATACTATACTATGGGATTTTTTTATGAAAATATTTCGACATACTATACTATGACATTTTTGATGAAGATTTGTCGTCATAATATACTATGACATTTTTGACAAAAACATTTCGACATACTATACTATGACATTTTTGATGAAAATTTGTCGTCATACTACACTATGACATTTTTGATGAAAATTTTATCGTCATACTATACTATGACATTTGTGATGAAAATATTTCGACATACTATACTATGACATTTTTGATGAAAATTTTTCGACATACTATACTATGGCATTTTTTATGAAAATTTGCCGTCATACTGTACTATGACATTTTTGATGAAATATCATACTATACTATGAAATTTTTGACGAAAATATTTTGACATACTATACTATGACATTTTTGATGAAAATATTTCGACATACTATACTATGGCATTTTTGATGAAAATTTTTCGACATACTATACTATGACATTTTTTATGAAAATATTTCAACATACTATACCATGGCTTTTTCTATGAAAATTTGTCGTCATACTATACTATGACATTTTTTATGAAAATATTTCGACATACTATACTATGACATTTTTCACGAGAATATTTCGACATACTATACCATGGCATTTTTGGTGAAAATTTGTCGTCAGACTATACTATGACATTTTTGATGAAAATTTGTCGTCATACTATACTATGACATTTTTGACAAAAACAATTCGACATACTATACTATTGCATTTTTGATGAAAATTTGTCGACATACTATACTATGACATTTTTGATGAAAATTTGTCGACATACTATACTATGACATTTTTGATGAAATATTGTCATCATATTGTACTATGACATTTTTGACGAAAATATTTCGGCATACTATACTATGACATTTTTGATGAAAATATTTCGACACACTATACTATGGCATTTTTGATGAGAATTTGTCGTCATACTATACTATGACATTTTTGATGAAAATATTTCGACATACTATACTATGACATTTTTGATGAAATTATTTCGACATACTATACTATGGCATTTTTGATGAAAATATTTCGACATACTATACTATGACATTTTTGATGAAATTATTTCGACATACTATACTATGGCATTTTTTATGAAAATTTGCCGTCATACTATACTATGACATTTTTGACAAAAACAATTCGACATACTATACTATTGCATTTTTGATGAAAATTTGTCGACATACTATACTATGACATTTTTGATGAAAATTTGTCGACATACTATACTATGACATTTTTGATGAAATATTGTCATCATATTGTACTATGACATTTTTGATGAAAATATTTCGACACACTATACTATGGCATTTTTGATGAAAATTTGTCGTCATACTATACTATGACATTTTTGATGAAAATATTTCGGCATACTATACTATGACATTTTTGATGAAAATATTTCGACACACTATACTATGGCATTTTTGATGAGAATTTGTCGTCATACTATACTATGACATTTTTGATGAAAATATTTCGACATACTATACTATGACATTTTTGATGAAATTATTTCGACATACTATACTATGGCATTTTTGATGAAAATATTTCGACATACTATACTATGACATTTTTGATGAAATTATTTCGACATACTATACTATGGCATTTTTTATGAAAATTTGCCGTCATACTATACTATGACATTTTTGATGAAAATATTTCGACATACTATACTATGGCATTTTTGATGAAAATTTGTCGACATACTATACTATGACATTTTTGATGAAATATTGTCATCATATTGTACTATGACATTTTTGACGAAAATATTTCGGCATACTATACTATGACATTTTTGATGAAAATATTTCGACACACTATACTATGGCATTTTTGATGAGAATTTGTCGTCATACTATACTATGACATTTTTGATGAAAATATTTCGACATACTATACTATGACATTTTTGATGAAATTATTTCGACATACTATACTATGGCATTTTTTATGAAAATTTGCCGTCATACTATACTATGACATTTTTGATGAAATATCATACTATACTATGAAATTTTTGACGAAAATATTTTGACATACTATACTATGACATTTTTGATGAAAATATTTCGACATACTATACTATGGCATTTTTGATGAAAATTTTTCGACATACTATACTATGACATTTTTTATGAAAATATTTCGACATACTATACTATGACATTTTTCACGAGAATATTTCGACACACTATACCATGGCATTTTTGGTGAAAATTTGTCGTCAGACTATACTATGACATTTTTGATGAAAATTTGTCGTCATACTATACTATGACATTTTTGACAAAAACAATTCGACATACTATACTATTGCATTTTTGATGAAAATTTGTCGACATACTATACTATGACATTTTTGATGAAAATTTGTCGACATACTATACTATGACATTTTTGATGAAATATTGTCATCATATTGTACTATGACATTTTTGACGAAAATATTTCGACATACTATACTATGACATTTTTGATGAAAATATTTCGACACACTATACTATGGCATTTTTGATGAAAATTTGTCGTCATACTATACTATGACATTTTTGATGAAGATTTGTCGACATACTATACTATGACATTTTTGATGAAAATATTTCGACATACTATACTATGACATTTTTGATGAAAATTTGTCGTCATACTATACTATGACATTTTTGATGAAGATTTGTCGACATACTATACTATGACATTTTTGATGAAAATATTTCGACATACTATACTATGACATTTTTGATGAAAATTTGTCGTCATACTATACTATGACATTTTTGATGAAATATTGTCATCATACTATACTATGAAATTTTTGACGAAAATAATTTTGACATACTATACTGACATTTTTGATGAAAATATTTCGACATACTATACTATGGGATTTTTTTATGAAAATATTTCGACATACTATACTATGACATTTTTGATGAAGATTTGTCGTCATAATATACTATGACATTTTTGACAAAAACATTTCGACATACTATACTATGACATTTTTGATGAAAATTTGTCGTCATACTACACTATGACATTTTTGATGAAAATTTTATCGTCACACTATACTATGACATTTCTGATGAAAATATTTCGACATACTATACTATGACATTTTTGATGAAAATTTTTCGACATACTATACTATGGCATTTTTTATGAAAATTTTTCGACATACTATACTATGACATTTTTTATGAAAATATTTCAACATACTATACCATGGCTTTTTCTATGAAAATTTGTCGTCATACTATACTATGACATTTTTTATGAAAATATTTCGACATACTATACTATGACATTTTTCACGAGAATATTTCGACATACTATACCATGGCATTTTTGGTGAAAATTTGTCGTCAGACTATACTATGACATTTTTGATGAAAATTTGTCGTCATACTATACTATGACATTTTTGACAAAAACAATTCGACATACTATACTATTGCATTTTTGATGAAAATTTGTCGACATACTATACTATGACATTTTTGATGAAAATTTGTCGACATACTATACTATGACATTTTTGATGAAATATTGTCATCATATTGTACTATGACATTTTTGACGAAAATATTTCGGCATACTATACTATGACATTTTTGATGAAAATATTTCGACACACTATACTATGGCATTTTTGATGAGAATTTGTCGTCATACTATACTATGACATTTTTGATGAAAATATTTCGACATACTATACTATGACATTTTTGATGAAATTATTTCGACATACTATACTATGGCATTTTTGATGAAAATATTTCGACATACTATACTATGACATTTTTGATGAAATTATTTCGACATACTATACTATGGCATTTTTTATGAAAATTTGCCGTCATACTATACTATGACATTTTTGACAAAAACAATTCGACATACTATACTATTGCATTTTTGATGAAAATTTGTCGACATACTATACTATGACATTTTTGATGAAAATTTGTCGACATACTATACTATGACATTTTTGATGAAATATTGTCATCATATTGTACTATGACATTTTTGATGAAAATATTTCGACACACTATACTATGGCATTTTTGATGAAAATTTGTCGTCATACTATACTATGACATTTTTGATGAAAATATTTCGGCATACTATACTATGACATTTTTGATGAAAATATTTCGACACACTATACTATGGCATTTTTGATGAGAATTTGTCGTCATACTATACTATGACATTTTTGATGAAAATATTTCGACATACTATACTATGACATTTTTGATGAAATTATTTCGACATACTATACTATGGCATTTTTGATGAAAATATTTCGACATACTATACTATGACATTTTTGATGAAATTATTTCGACATACTATACTATGGCATTTTTTATGAAAATTTGCCGTCATACTATACTATGACATTTTTGATGAAAATATTTCGACATACTATACTATGGCATTTTTGATGAAAATTTGTCGACATACTATACTATGACATTTTTGATGAAATATTGTCATCATATTGTACTATGACATTTTTGACGAAAATATTTCAGCATACTATACTATGACATTTTTGATGAAAATATTTCGACACACTATACTATGGCATTTTTGATGAGAATTTGTCGTCATACTATACTATGACATTTTTGATGAAAATATTTCGACATACTATACTATGACATTTTTGATGAAATTATTTCGACATACTATACTATGGCATTTTTTATGAAAATTTGCCGTCATACTATACTATGACATTTTTGATGAAATATCATACTATACTATGAAATTTTTGACGAAAATATTTTGACATACTATACTATGACATTTTTGATGAAAATATTTCGACATACTATACTATGGCATTTTTGATGAAAATTTTTCGACATACTATACTATGACATTTTTTATGAAAATATTTCGACATACTATACTATGACATTTTTCACGAGAATATTTCGACACACTATACCATGGCATTTTTGGTGAAAATTTGTCGTCAGACTATACTATGACATTTTTGATGAAAATTTGTCGTCATACTATACTATGACATTTTTGACAAAAACAATTCGACATACTATACTATTGCATTTTTGATGAAAATTTGTCGACATACTATACTATGACATTTTTGATGAAAATTTTTCGACATACTATACTATGACATTTTTGATGAAATATTGTCATCATGTTGTACTATGACATTTTTGACGAAAATATTTCGGCATACTATACTATGACATTTTTGATGAAAATATTTCGACACACTATACTATGGCATTTTTGATGAAAATTTGTCGTCATACTATACTATGACATTTTTGATGAAAATATTTCGACATACTATACTATGACATTTTTGATGAAATTATTTCGACATACTATACTATGGCATTATTGATGAAAATATTTCGACATACTATACTATGACATTTTTGATGAAATTATTTCGACATACTATACTATGACATTTTTGACGAAAATATTTCGACACACTATACTATGACATTTTTGATGAAAATTTGTCGTCATACTATACTATGACATTTTTGATGAAGATTTGTCGACATACTATACTATGACATTTTTGATGAAAATATTTCGACATACTATACTATGACATTTTTGATGAAAATTTGTCGTCATACTATACTATGACATTTTTGATGAAATATTGTCATCATACTATACTATGAAATTTTTGACGAAAATAATTTTGACATACTATACTGACATTTTTGATGAAAATATTTCGACATACTATACTATGGGATTTTTTTATGAAAATATTTCGACATACTATACTATGACATTTTTGATGAAGATTTGTCGTCATAATATACTATGACATTTTTGACAAAAACATTTCGACATACTATACTATGACATTTTTGATGAAAATTTGTCGTCATACTACACTATGACATTTTTGATGAAAATTTTATCGTCATACTATACTATGACATTTCTGATGAAAATATTTCGACATACTATACTATGACATTTTTGATGAAAATTTTTCGACATACTATACTATGGCATTTTTTATGAAAATTTGCCGTCATACTATACTATGACATTTTTGATGAAATATCATACTATACTATGAAATTTTTGACGAAAATATTTTGACATACTATACTATGACATTTTTGATGAAAATATTTCGACATACTATACTATGGCATTTTTGATGAAAATTTTTCGACATACTATACTATGACATTTTTTATGAAAATATTTCAACATACTATACCATGGCTTTTTCTATGAAAATTTGTCGTCATACTATACTATGACATTTTTTATGAAAATATTTCGACATACTATACTATGACATTTTTCACGAGAATATTTCGACATACTATACCATGGCATTTTTGGTGAAAATTTGTCGTCAGACTATACTATGACATTTTTGATGAAAATTTGTCGTCATACTATACTATGACATTTTTGACAAAAACAATTCGACATACTATACTATTGCATTTTTGATGAAAATTTGTCGACATACTATACTATGACATTTTTGATGAAAATTTGTCGACATACTATACTATGACATTTTTGATGAAATATTGTCATCATACTATACTTTGACATTTTTGACGAAAATATTTCGACATACTATACTATGACATTTTTGATGAAAATATTTCGACATACTATACTATGACATTTTTGATGAAAATATTTTGACATACTATACTATGTCATGTTTTATGAAAATTTGTCGTCATACTATACTATGACATTTTTGATGAAATATCATACCATACTATGAAATTTTTGACGAAAATATTTTGACATACTATACTATGACATTTTTGTTGAAAATATTTCGACATACTATACTATGGCATTTTTGATGAAAATTTGTCGTCATACTATACTATGACATTTTTCACGAGAATATTTCGACATACTATACTATGACATTTTTGATGAAAATTTGTCGTCATACTACACTGTGACATTTTTTATGAAATATTGTCATCATACTATACTATGAAATTTTTGACGAAAATATTTCGACATACTATACTATGACATTTTTGATGAAAATATTTTGACACACTATACTATGGCATTTTTGATGAAAATTTGTCGTCATACTATACTATGACATTTTTGATGAAAATATTTCGACATACTATACTATGACATTTTTGATGAAATTATTTCGACATACTATACTATGGCATTATTGATGAAAATATTTCGACATACTATACTATGACATTTTTGATGAAATTATTTCGACATACTATACTATGACATTTTTGACGAAAATATTTCGACACACTATACTATGACATTTTTGATGAAAATTTGTCGTCATACTATACTATGACATTTTTGATGAAGATTTGTCGACATACTATACTATGACATTTTTGATGAAAATATTTCGACATACTATACTATGACATTTTTGATGAAAATTTGTCGTCATACTATACTATGACATTTTTGATGAAATATTGTCATCATACTATACTATGAAATTTTTGACGAAAATAATTTTGACATACTATACTGACATTTTTGATGAAAATATTTCGACATACTATACTATGGGATTTTTTTATGAAAATATTTCGACATACTATACTATGACATTTTTGATGAAGATTTGTCGTCATAATATACTATGACATTTTTGACAAAAACATTTCGACATACTATACTATGACATTTTTGATGAAAATTTGTCGTCATACTACACTATGACATTTTTGATGAAAATTTTATCGTCATACTATACTATGACATTTCTGATGAAAATATTTCGACATACTATACTATGACATTTTTGATGAAAATTTTTCGACATACTATACTATGGCATTTTTTATGAAAATTTGCCGTCATACTATACTATGACATTTTTGATGAAATATCATACTATACTATGAAATTTTTGACGAAAATATTTTGACATACTATACTATGACATTTTTGATGAAAATATTTCGACATACTATACTATGGCATTTTTGATGAAAATTTTTCGACATACTATACTATGACATTTTTTATGAAAATATTTCAACATACTATACCATGGCTTTTTCTATGAAAATTTGTCGTCATACTATACTATGACATTTTTTATGAAAATATTTCGACATACTATACTATGACATTTTTCACGAGAATATTTCGACATACTATACCATGGCATTTTTGGTGAAAATTTGTCGTCAGACTATACTATGACATTTTTGATGAAAATTTGTCGTCATACTATACTATGACATTTTTGACAAAAACAATTCGACATACTATACTATTGCATTTTTGATGAAAATTTGTCGACATACTATACTATGACATTTTTGATGAAAATTTGTCGACATACTATACTATGACATTTTTGATGAAATATTGTCATCATACTATACTTTGACATTTTTGACGAAAATATTTCGACATACTATACTATGACTTTTTTGATGAAAATATTTCGACATACTATACTATGACATTTTTGATGAAAATATTTTGACATACTATACTATGTCATGTTTTATGAAAATTTGTCGTCATACTATACTATGACATTTTTGATGAAATATCATACCATACTATGAAATTTTTGACGAAAATATTTTGACATACTATACTATGACATTTTTGTTGAAAATATTTCGACATACTATACTATGGCATTTTTGATGAAAATTTGTCGTCATACTATACTATGACATTTTTCACGAGAATATTTCGACATACTATACTATGACATTTTTGATGAAAATTTGTCGTCATACTACACTGTGACATTTTTTATGAAATATTGTCATCATACTATACTATGAAATTTTTGACGAAAATATTTCGACATACTATACTATGACATTTTTGATGAAAATATTTCAACATACTATACTATGACATTTTTGATGAAAATATTTCGACATACTATACTATGGCATTTTTGATGAAAATTTTTCGACATACTATAGTATGACATTTTTGATGAAAATATTTCGACATACTATACTATGGCTTTTTTTATGAAAATTTGTCGTCATACTATACTATGACATTTTTTATGAAAATTTGTCGACATACTATACTATGACATTTTTCATGAGAATATTTCGACATACTATACTATGGCATTTTTGATGAAAATTTGTCGTCATACTATACTATGACATTTTTCACGAGAATATTTCGACATACTATACTATGACATTTTTGATGAAAATATTTCGACATACTATACTATGACATTTTTGATGAAAATTTGTCGACATACTTTACTATGACATTTTTGATGAAAATTTGTCAACTTACTATACTATAACATTTTTGATAAAGATTTGTCGTCATACTATACTATGACATTTTTGATGAAAATATTTCAACATAGTATTCTATGACATTTTTGATGAAAATATTTCAACATACTATACTATGGCATTTTTGATGAAAATCTTTCAACATATATGTACTGTCACATTGTTGATTAAATTTTGTTGCCATACTATACTTTGTCATTTTTGAGAAGAATTTGTCACCATACACTACTATGACATTCTGGTAAAAAAAGTCTCGTCATAGTATACCATGACAGTTTTTATCAATATTTGTCATCATACTACACTGAAATTTTTGATGAAAATGTTTTGACATACTTTACTATGACATTTTTGATTAAATTTTGTGTGTGTGTGTGTGTGTGGTATTAAAGAAGACAAACTCACTCGATGCACACGTTGCAGCTGCCACACAAAAGAATGAACAAAGAGAGAAAGGCAGCATACATGGCCTCTCATTAACTCAAGTGACTGCACCTGAAGGAGGTGGTGCCTCTCCAGGCTGGAGTGTTTGTTTTATCCTCCCTGCCACAGGTGAGTCAGGTGATCTCTTTCTAGGAGCTTAAAACAATTATTTTATTTAAAAAGTGACATAATATGATATCTTTTACACATTTTTAGAACATTTTTAAACCTACTAAAATAACGACATATTACAGAGCTTCTTTTTAGTATGTTTTGGCATACTACTGTGACTTTTTTATGACATACACCAACATTTTTATGACATTTGTACGGCATACTTTACTGTGACGTCTTTATAAATACTTTTGTAAAATGACATTTTATGGCATCAATACCATAACTTTTTTCTGACACTTGTCATGACCTTTGTGATCATATTTCTAATAATATACTGCACCATTTTTAGAAAGCAGAGACGATTTGCATTTTCACATTTTTGTACAATGTACTGTGAATGTTGCAATGTATTATGGGTATTTTCATACAAAGCTGAAATAGATATCCAGACTTGCAGTACTGCATGATAATACTGTCAATTATTCTTTCACTGAATCATTTATTTTTGCTGTGACAAACACTTGTGACATGTAAAATTACTGGATTAAGTTTGATTCTGACGGAGGAATCTAACAAGTCAACAAGTTGGCAGTGCAACTTGTGAGTGGAAAGGACACTGGCAGCGTAACACTGACAATAACTGTGACATGGCCAACAGATGTAGACTCTTTTTATTTGCTCATTCTTCAAGCTGACACTGGGGGGAGTAAAGAACCCACAGTCATGAAGTTTGCTACTGTAAAGTCTCACAGCTTCTCTGTCAGTCACAAAAGAAAAAAGGTGGAGACGTGTGCACAAGATGAAATACATTAAGTCAAACAGAGGGTTGTGTCTTCATCTCTAGCTTTATTTCTCCTGAGCATCAAATGTCAATCTTGTTTCTGTGCACTCGCTATTTACATAGAACGCAGACATGTGTATGTGTTCACACAACTCATCCATCACACAGTTCTGGGCTCAAACACCAGTGAATACTCCGCTCATGCTTCACGGTATTTACATTCACAGAAAAATAGTCATCTTTTTACATTCTGTTACATTTATACAGACTGAGAAACATCGCGATCAGTCTGTGATGGAGTCATGGCGTCTGGCATCAAGTTACTCGACCTCGGCCACGTGAGCGACCTCCACCTCCATGGTCTGAATCACCTCAGGTGCTTCCTCCACCTTGCCGCCTGTGATGGCCTGCTGCGCCAGGACGTAGTTCACGACCTGCATGATGCCCTGATCAGAGAGCGTCGTCACTGAGCCGTCGCTCACAGCCTGGACGGCCTGCACGGCCTCCACAGCCTCCACCGTCTCCTCTGTGATCAGCACCGTCTCTATCTGCTCCGAGGGCGGCTGCTGGGCCGGCCGGAGCTCAGGAGGCAGCTCCGACGCCAGGATGCTGACGGCGTGCTCCACCTGGGTGCCCTGGTTGTGGAACTGGAGGGTGTCCTTTTCCAGCATGATCTTCCCCGGCAGGTTGTCCCCATGGTACTTGGCCATGTGTTTACGTAGAGTGCGTGCGTCGATGTGAGCCTCCTGGCACATGGGGCACACGTACGGTCGCTCCCCTGTGTGTGTGCGGACGTGGCGCTTGAGAGAACGTGCGTCGGCCCAGGCGACGCCACACGTCAGACACTCAAATGGCTTCACTCCTACAAGAGAAGGAGAAAAGAGTCAAAAACAAATGATATAAATGAGCTTCAGTGAACACACCAGGATTTAGACTGTTCCAGGAGTCTCACCCTGGTGGTTGTTGATGTGGCGTCTGTACTCTCTGAGCTGAGTGAACTTTCTTCCACACTGATCACACTCCCTCTCCAGGTTCTGCTTTACTCGGCCCTTCTTCCCATGGGTGGCTTTTTTCACGTGTCTCCTGAACAGAGCCTTCTCAAAGAACTCCTTCCCACAAACGTTACACCTGAGGACACAAATAAAACAGGATTAATATGCAGACTCCAACCTGTGGTGTCCTGGGCACCAGGGGCGGGGTGAGAAAAATGAGTCTTAGACTTCTCACCTGTAACAATTTACTAACACTGGGGTGTACGCTCCTTACGGCGGAACCAACTGGATGCATCTTATTCACCCTTCTAAGTTAAGCTACTCCTTGAGTTTCAGTGGGGATGTCTAAGCAGTGGCACACTGCTGCCCCAGTGTGTGATTTTAGATCACGTGGCAGCGTATCACAAGAGGTGTAATGGGTATTTCAACATGAGGGGTAGCTGTGGTTTAGAAGTAGAGCAGGTCGTCCACTAATTGGGAGATCGGTGGTTTGATCCCCAGCTCCTCCAGCCCAAAGTATCCTTGCTCTATGTTTGGAACGGAGAATCCAAAAAAGTGATAATTCTTTGTGAATTAAAGTAAACAGGGTCCACATTTAACAACAGCAAAACATAACGTGGTAACATCTGTATACAAACTCTAACACGACTAGTGCAGTATAATGCAAGTCTTACTCAGTGCGTTTACATGCAGCTTGAGAAAATCGAGTTATTGGCTTAGGACGACTGAAACCGGACTTTTAAATGCATGTAAACAGCTTAGTCTGACTGAAATTGGACTATCCGTAGCTTGACTAACACACCTAGATAATTCGATTGAAAATCAAACTATTGCTGCATTGCTGGCTTTAACCCTTAAGAAGAAGGAGATGATGTAGCTGTGCAGTAACTCCCAGAAAAACAAAAACACCACGGCGACCGAGAAGCAGAAGACGCACTTCTGGACGGACGAGGAAATTACATTCATGCTCCGACAGCTAAAGAAGCTAAACATTTTGAAGTTTATGGATGGTAGGGAAACACGAAACGTGGATTTATTTAATTTAATTTATCATTCCTCTTCAGGTCAACAGGAACTAGTTCAACACGCACTATATTAAAAAGGACACAGCGCCACCTATCGAGGTGGAGTCGGACATACTTGGTCAGAAATTCGATTTTCTCTTCTGCATGTATACTCAGATAAGACGAGAAGTCCAACTTGACTGATTAGCCGAGCTATGAGCTTAGCTTGACTACTGCGTGCATGCAAACGTACTGATTTTTTGCTAAAATGACAATGTTTTGCTTAAGTTACAATTCAAGACTTTTCTCAGGCATAGATGAGAAGCGTCCATGTGCACATTTGAGTGTTGTCTAAGAGTTCAAATGTACGTACGTGCTACTCCTGGGCAAAACAGGCTGTATAAAAGGGGCTGAAGGATACAATCTGACCCTCTGGTTAACAGCTAGCATATGGAAGCTTTTTAGCTTCGATGAAGTTAAAGGGAAAAGAGACCTGGACAGAGCCACACTGTATGAACGTAAATTCATCTGTTAATTTCAATTACGGGTCATTTAAAGTGTGTTTTACAGGTAGTAAGTGAGAAATAATAAATCAGGTGCAGACATCAAAAACTTGGTCGCATCAAACTGCACTGACGTTCGTTCTCTTTGACTTACTTGAAGGGCTCGGCCACACTGTGGGACTTGACGTGGGAGTACCAGTCCTTCTTCCAGCTGTAGCATTTCCCACACACCTGGCACTGGAACGGCTTCAGGCCCATGTGCTTGTTCATGTGCTGCTGGAGATCTTTAGCTTCGTAGAACCTCTTGTCACAGCTGCAGGTAAAACATCGTCTCAGTTAACACCTTGTCTCATGGAACATGAATCATGTGTCATTAAAGAGAGAGCAGCAGTTACTCACTGAGCACAGCCGAATGGACGGATGTCAGGTTTGGGCAGGTGCTTCTTCAGGTGTTTGCTTAAAGCTGAGGCTCGATGGAAAGTCGCTCCACATGCGTTGCAGAGGTACTTTGATTCACCTGTTGAAGGATTTCATGGTTTATGGTGAAAACAGCAACAATTACCTGATTCATTTTAAAGGGTAACTTCATCACAGGTATTTCTAAACCTGGACCCTTTTATCTCCATGTTTTTGTGTCTCAGTGACTGATGGAAACAACAACCTTTGAAACTCGTCCAGTGTTGAGGGCTCTGCTACAGACAGCAGAGGGGAAACTGGCTGCAATGTGACTACTCAGGGCATCAGAGCACCTTCAATTCACATCCATATAAGTGTTTGTTTTTGTCACTGACAGGCTCAGATTGTTATTCTAAATGTCTGACAACATTATGAAAGGATCCCTACAGAGACAGAGCTTTAGGTTAAAGAGTAAGATCCTTTTTGTTTCACCAGAAACAGCCCCGAAATGACTATCATCAAACCCACCAGACTCCATCTAATTTAACAGTAATTGTAGCATGTATAGAGGCAGCATGTTTTCACATCCAACTGGGTGAAGTAAGGGTTAATTTCAACCAAACCGGAGCTGGTGATTGTTGGAACAGTGGGAAAAAAAACTAAGACGCTTTTGTGAGTTTTATTTTGTTTCTGGTGACTCTGAATAAAGTGTCATGCTGATGAAAGTGCTGTTTATTTAAATGGGGTCTGGTGGGTTTGGTGATAGTAATTTCTGGGCTGTTTCTTGTTAAACAAAAAGGATTACTCTTTAATAAAAAGGCCTATCACTGTAGAGATCCTTTCATTACGTTGTCAGACACTTATAAAACAATCTGAGCCTGTCAGTGGCAAAAACAAACACTTAAAGTGGATGTACACTGACGCTGCACAAATGCCCTGACTGGTTACACCGCAGCCTGTTTTGCTGCTGCTGCTGGCTGCCGCGGTCTCGCTCAGTACTGGACCAGTTTCAAAAGCTGTTGTTCCCATTACTCACTTAAGCCCCTTTTACACTGGCAGATTTTCAGTGAATGTTGGGCCGATTTGCCGGCAAGCTGCGAGCGTTTAGACACACAGAGCCGGATTGGCGAGTTGATCTGAGGCGCCCAATTTTCCGCCTTGTAGGATAGTCATATTGGCGGAATGGTTTTGATCTAAACAGAGCGAGGCTGCTTCTGTTGATGACTTGTGGGAGGGGCTGTTGATGACGCCACACACTCGACCCACTGGTGTGGACTTCAAAACAGGAAACCGCTGATAGCAGGAATGAGTATCTAGCAGCACTAAGGAGACGCAAAGCAGAAGATGAGCAACTGGGGAGATAAAGAATTGCGCGCCCTCCTTGCCCTCACTAACAAGGAGGCCATTAACCGTCGGATGACGGGAACGTGAAGGACGGGCAAATGTACGAGAGAATCGCCGAAGGACTGACCAGCCGCGGCTTTCCTCGGTACGTCACTGTTTACGTCACACGCTGAGCTACACGTTCTGTTACTAGCTCACGCCCCCCATTGCCCCGAAAAAGGCACATTCTGTATAAACACAAGAAGGCAGGCGGCATTTTGCTGCACTCCCCGATTTTGTTTTTATACTGCCAATGCTGAAAGAAGAGGGATTGGGCTTTCCTGCAAATTTGCACAATTCCTATGTAAAAGACACAAAAGATAGGAAAATAAGGTCCAGGTTGAAAAATATATTAGTTACCCTTACAGATATCTCTTACATGCCTTCCTCCTCTCAATACAATGGGGGCAGATAGACATTTGTTTGTTATGTTTACAGCTTTGAAAAATGACACCTTAAAAATTCTGACACTTTAAGAGGAGCTACGGCCATGTTTTCAATGCATACATGTCATTCCTATGACCTAAGAGAGTCCAAAAAGGTTAGTAAACACAAACAACACTCTCCAAAACTCTAAACAAGAAGGCTAAAACTAAAATTTGTGTCATGGGCTATAAAGTCTGGAGCTGCTCCAAAGATAATGACATGGTAAAGATGTTCTCGATTAACAAGTAACATAATAAAATTCCTAATTTAGGTGGTGCTCCCCTTTAAACTAATATTCTTCCTATCACACTGTCATGGTAATTTATTGCGAGGTTCTTTGTCACTGTATTTTATTGGCATTTTTCAGCCCGGCAGCTCACACAGTTCATTAGCTGTTCTCTCACTCCAACAGCTGCCTCGGGCTCTTTGTGTAAGTCACTGTCCACAGGAACACCATGTACCCGACAGTGTGACATCACCTGCTGGATAATGTTCTCTCTGTGACCGTGATGTCGACTCCACTCACACACACTTTGTTCAGGAACTTTTTTTAGTGTCTGAATTTATGTTGAATTATTTGCTCTTTTTGCTCTCTTTAATTTGCTTTATCATTTACATTTTCTAATTGTGTCAGGTCCCTTAAATAAAGTTACTTGAACGTGACGTGATGCTCTGTAGTATGATTTTTTTTCTCTTGGGTAACAATTTTGTGAATGAATCTTGCTCACAAACTGAGATAATCCTGTTCTGTTGACTGTTTTTCAATGTAATTTTTCTATCTAGAAGTAAAAAAAATTCTATTCACCAAACCAAACCCAAACTATCTGCATGACGATTTGAGGGTGATGAACTTCAGGCCCAGTCTGCACTGACCTGTGTGGAGGCTGGTGTGCTCCTCCATGCTCCGCTTGCTCACAAAGGACTTCTTGCAGTATTCACACTGGAACTGTTTGGTGACATCGTGCAGCGCTCTGTGCATCTTCAGGCTGTGTTTGTGGGCGAACGTCTTGCCACAGACCTTGCAGGAGTGAGGCCGCACGCCTGTGTGATTCAACATGTGGATGCGCAGAGAGTACAGCTTCGGCAGCGTCTTCCCGCAGATGTCGCACACAAATTCTCTTTTGGTGTGTGGCGATAAAGTCTTATCATCCAAGTCGCTATCCACCTTGGCCTCGGAGCTCTGTTCTGCCGAGGATTTGGGGATGGGCGCTCGCTGGCTGCTCTGCTGCTTGTGTCGGGCCAGGTGGGCGCGGAGTGAGGCGGCGTACTGGAACTCTTTACTGCACAGCTACAAGGACGCAGAAATACCAAAGTTAGAACATTTTATAGGACATTTTAGTATAACGGGGTTTAACTGTGTGTGTTTTCATGCACTGTTAGCACAACAAGCTCAGTGGCGTGCGAGTCAGTCCCACTGTGGTGAGTGCAAATAAAACACTGAAACTGAAAAACCCGTCTGTGGGTTTCCTGTTAGCTACAACAGCAACAAAGAGATGAGAATAAGACGAGGACGGTGTGTTGGCATCGCACCACTGTTGTAGGATCTGTGGATGGAAACACATCTATCCAATAAAGATTGTACTGACAGCTCCAGGGCTGTGGGCAGGTACAAGTTTGCAATCCAAGTTTTCATTACCTCTCTCAAGATTTCCTCTTTTTCTTTCTCTCTCTCTCATACACAAGTTAGCAGCACCAGTAAACTAGCTGGGTGAACACTGTGCACTTGATTGAATGAGGAAAACATGCACTGATCTTGTGAAATGGACTCGTGTCTCTGCTTCATTTGTGTGAGAGCCTGAAGACGGCCAACTCTTTTAAATCCCTTCTTAAAACATGCTGTTATCAGAGTCTTTCCTGATTTTACTTGAGATTTAAGTTCATTTAAACAGTTTTTATTTCCTCATTTTTTATGTACCACAATTTTTCATCAGTTTTTTTTAGAAGTTGTTTTCATGTCTTGTCTGTTTTAATTACTGACATGTAAAGCACTCTCTTTTGAAAAGCGCTTTATAGAAAGAGATTATAATTATAACTAAAATTCCTGACATGTCCTGACAGAACTTTAGCCAAACAGTTGGGAGCAGTTGACTGGGCCATGGTCGGGCCTTGCTCCTCCCTGAACGCTGCACGGCAAATGACGCCTGACGAAGCTGAAATTCAGTCTGATTCTAAAATGAGTCTGAGTCTGAGAAGTGTTTGAAATGTGTCATATTTTTATAATGAAAATAGTGTATTAAAGTTAACAGTGGGTAAAAAAGAAACATCCTCATGCATTTTGTTTTCCTGCTGTATCAAACTCACACTAAATCCTGACTCCTAAACCTGGGTACAAACTGAACCGTGCCTTCTGTGGACTGTTACACTGCTACAGTATGACATTAATAATTTAACATGACATGTTGACTGACGCTAATACTTACGCTGCACTTGTATCCGCGAGCTTTCTCATGTTTTAATGAGTGCATAATGAGAGAGTAGCGTCTTTGGAAGGACATGCCGCACTCTGAGCACGTGTGCTCTCCATCGACGGCGCTCTCTGCTGGAGTTTGGTCCTGCTTGACTCCAGTCTCCGGCTCCGCCACCTTGGTCCCAGCCTCGTCTGTGTCCATCTCTGCTGTCGTCACACTCTCCACTGCACCAGCCTCTGGATCCGCCCCCGACTCAGACACAGACTGTGCTTCGCCACTCTGAGTCTCCACTGGCTGCTTTGGTGGTCTGCCCCTCTTCCCTGGCCTCGGAGTCACCTAGAAACGCATTCATGTTCATTTATCTACCAATTTTAAAACTTGAGAGAGACAAATGTCATATACAGTGCTTCACCAAAAGATGTACCTTCGGGGTGGTGGCACGCGGTGGGGTTAAACTTTTCTTCCCCTCCTCTTCATCCTCCAGTCCCATGTGTAAACGTGCATAACCGCCCTCAGCAATAGAGCGCTGCCTCAGTCGTCTTTTGTTGGGGTCGTCTGACGTCATCTCCTGCTTGTCTCCGTGGCTTTCATCAGCAGAGGGATCCTCCTCCTCCAGTGGTGCGAACTCCTCTACCTCCACATCCTTCTTCACCTTGGCTGGACGCCCTCGTTTACGTTTCTGGGGTGGAGGTGCTGGTTCGACCTTCTCCTGAGGCGTCGTCACTGCTTCTGATGCCAGTTTGACGACCTCTGAGGGGCTCGCTTTGTCTGGGTCCACATTAATAACAAAGGCTCCCGCTTCAGCGACCTGCGGCTGCTCCATCGCCAGGCAGGCTGACACAACAGCGAGAGACTCGCTGGCTCCAGCCTGTCCGCTGTGGGTGACCACAGTCATCGTCTCCGCCTCCATTCCCTCTGCACTGCGGGAGATAAGAGTGACGGTCTCTCCTGGCTTGGCCTGACCGCTGTGAGTGATCAGAGTCATGGTTTCAGTCTGTCCAGTGTCCCCGTCGTGCTCTTTGTCTCCCTCTACAGCCTCAGCAACAACTGTCATCGGCTGCTGGATGTAGGCCTCTTCAGCAGGTGTGACAAAAGTTAAAGGCCCGCCTGTTACTGCAACACCGCTCTGTGTGACCACCGCCCTGCCGTCACTCTCTATGGTGACCATGTAGGCATCAGAATCACCCTTTAAGCCTTCCTGAGCAGCCATCTGGCTCGACACCACGGTGTGCACGTCTCCTTTCTGATACACCGTCAGCTTCTGCTCCTCCACCTGCTTGTGCACAGACTCACATATCTGCAGCACCTCTGTCATCAGCAGGTGCCGAGCCAGGTTGGCAATATCTGCCATGACGCAGAAATTAAAGGTAAGCATGGAGGTGTACGCAAAGTCCAGCAGCGGCAGGAAGCTGGCTTTGGTGAAACCTGGAGAGAGAAGGATGGAGGTTAAGACTGAGCAACTGTGCAGAATGTTGTCTGGGCAGAGAAAAACAAAGTCTCACCGGAGAGGTCGACCACAGCTTCATGTGTGGACGCAGCGCCCTTCTCAAAGAACAGCTCGTTGAAATACTCGCTGCACGCTGCCAGTACAGATTTGTGTGCACGGTGCTCCTCTCCTTCGATCAGCAGGGTGATGTCACAGAATTGATTGCTGAGGCGCTGCTGGTTGAGTTTGTCCAACATTGTTTGGCTGTGTTTGGGCAGGAACTGGTTCACCTCACCTTTGCTGTCCACCTGGAGAGAGCACACACACGACACACACAAACAAAACTCAACAAAGGCCTCACTACAGAGCAAACAATATCAGACCTTCATAATTATCAGGACTGAAACAACAGATCTGTGAAACGTACAAAGACCAGCTCGTGCTTGGCCGTCGCCTTGGCCAACTTGGGTCTCGGTTGAGAAGATGACTCAGTGAAGACTAAACTATCATCTCCCTCCTCTTCCTCCTCTTCCTCCTCCTCCTCATCATTGGTGCTGGCAGCCGCCTTGCGTCTCCCCGGCCGGGAGAACAGTCGAGGTCCAGAGCCGTCATCGGTGCCGCGCCTGCTCTGACAGTGAGCGCACTCTCTGATGTGGTCTTTGACGTGCTTCAGGATACCTGAGGGCGACAGAGGACACGTCACTCATCATTTCAAACTTCTTCGATCAAAATTAGAGCTGCTGAAATATCACATTACTTTCATTATCCATTAATCTGCCAAATATTTAGCCATCATCATCACCCAGAGCCCAAGATGACACCTTCATACTGCTTGTCTTGTCTGATTAACTTTGAGAATATTGAGTTTATTATCTTAGAGGACAATGAAAAGCTAAAAATATTGACATTTCAGGCATTCTTGCTTAGATCATAACGCCTGCAGTACATTTTATGTGTTTATTTTTCCTTCCTCTCAAAAAAAAAACTGTAGGAATGTGAACTGTTTGAAAAGTCTGAGCTCACACATCGTCAATTTTTGTGAGTTAATAAGTCAGTTTAATGTTATTTTGCAACTTCCCGTCCATTTCATGGCCTTTGTATTAATCCTCAGTATTGTATAGGATACAAATACGATAGACGGAAAAAGGTCACCCTGAGGTTACTGAGGACAGAGCACAACATGATGATCACTAAAATTAGCTGGAGGGGAAAAGGATATATCAACATCAGTGTCGGTTATCAGCAGGGTGGGAATCACCAGAAGATCATCCACGATACTTAAGTCAAGATAAAATATGATTGCGATTTTAAATATGTTGCAATATGCTGAGTACTGGGATGAAATATATTGCAATTTATTCACTTTTTTTTAACTGTAAATTACGTTCCCAAAGGAACACTTTGTCAGCATCTGTTTTATCAAATAAAATAAGGTTTTCAGTCTGCTCATGTCACCTCAGACAATTTTTTTTGCAGCAAAATGTATCTAGAGGACTGAAAAGGGGAATTAATTGTATTATTCTAGTTGGCTGCTTTAAGGTTTGATTTGTATTTGTATTATTAAGAATAATTTCCCCACTCCACCCCTCGATATCAGCCAAATGAGTGGTAACATATCAAGCATAACGGAAACTGACAAAAAAACCAATATCTTGCATCCATAATTTTTGTATTTTAATATATTTAGAATGTATTATAGCACATTGTAATTCTGTATATACCATAGACATATTAAAGATACATACCTTGTACTTAAAGAGTGTGCTACGTTTTTTTTGTATTGTCATATATTGATCTCTTCTGATGTGATGTGTGTACTGTTTCAATGACTTTAGGTCCCTGAAATATTTAGAAAATTGAACAGTAAAGCTAAAAAAAAAAACTGTTTACATCTTTATCTAGGCCCTTACTCTTTTAACCCTTTCAAACTTGAGGCAACATCACCTTTCTTGTGCTGCTTTCAGACACCTTTCGCAAGTATTTTAACCTTTGAACCACGACCACATTGGTGTAATTTCTTTTCAAAAACATGGAGAAAAGAAAGAAACTTGGTAAGAAATGTCCCAAAAAATTGCAAAAATGTATAGTTTTAGAAAATTAGTGAAAAAAAGGGATAAATTAAAATTTTATTATTATTTAATATTCAAAATTATGGTGCAGAATTATTGTAATTTTAAGCAGTTTTTTCAGGTCATTTGCTTGTTTATCCTTTTTTTTTAACAAGTTTTCTTGTTTTAATTTTCTGTTTTTACTAATTTCTTGCAGCTGTTTTGGGGTCTTTTCTTCTTTCCTTGCTCACTGCCAGTGAGTTTTTGAAAGACATCAAGCCAGTTGCTCAGGTTTCACACTGTTAATGTCTTATCTTGCTCTTTTGTGCCCCTTTTTTGTTTACTGGTTGTTTTTCCTTTTTGTTTTTGCTGCCTTTATGTTGATTTTCCACATAATGTTAACTTTATGATCTTTTTTTGTATGTGATTGTGTAGTAGCATCATTACCATCACTGCTGCTTCATTTCTATTTCAGTCTTTGTACATTTATTCCCAGACTTGTTCTGAATGTTCTTGTGTTATAAAAAGAATAAATGAGAGAGAGCACAGCCCTTTAAGGAGCCACTAGGTGGAGACAGTGTTTAGTAGCTGCTGGGTGGCGTATTTGTGTGACGGTAACGTTACAGCCTTCATGTTTACACCGGTTTAGCGGCTGATTAAATCGCCTCACAGAGACATATATATATATATGCTCTTATCTACATGTGAGTCCAGTCTGTTACCTCTCCACCAGTACTTCTGAGAGATGGTCTCCCAGGTGAGCTGCTGGTTCAGGTGCTCCCCTCCTTCAGTAATAATGTGCGCGTCGTTGATAAGTTCCTTCCTCCGGCTGTCCTGCAGCACCACCTCCAGCTCCGTGAAATCATTCTGCCCCTTCAGTCGACGCTGATAAAACAAAGTCCCGTTCCTCACCACGTAGCAGGTGGCCGCTTTGCGGATTTTTCTTTTGGTATTACCGGGCGTCCCCGGCGCATATGGCTCCCGTTCATCGGTCAGATAGCGTATGATGGCCAAGTAGCTTTCTTCACTCGACATGTCTCAGCTGACCCGCGCTTTTCTACGCTCGATTACGGCTTCGTGTCGAAGAGGAAGGGCCCTCTCCGGCTTGTAAAATAGAGATATGAATTTTATACGGTGCTCAGGTGGTAGATAAAAGAAAATACAAGTAACCACAACAACATTTCAAATTGTTTCCTAAGGTGGAACTGCAGTTCGCAACCGTCAGGGTAGACTTGCCCGAACAGACAAAATGGCTGCTGCACAACCGGAACTAGCGTCAGCAATGGCGGAAGCGCGTCGTAATAATTTTCCACCACAAGAGGGCGCGATGTACCGTCTAATAAGTTTATAAAAACTAAAGCGTCATGAAATGTTACATATAAAGATAAATTTATTAAAACCCAGACAACTTTTTAATGTTTTTAGTAATAAATTTCGCCTGTTTTGTCCCTGAAATAATAGTTGTGTAAAACCTGCAAATGATCTTATATCTATAACTATCTATCTATATTATTATGTATAAGACTGATATTGTACATATTAGTTTTAATGTACTAGTCTTTGATTTAAATTGAAGGCCTATATTTATTCATTATATTGTTTATTATTATTAATATTATTGTTATTATTACCATTAAAGCATTTTTTTTTAACATTTTAGATATTTTATTTTATTTTTTAATCCTCCTTAATACAGTATTAAGGATTTTAATATTGTGTTCAACCTGCCTTGTTGTTGTAAATTTGTTGTTTAATGAGAAGGAACTAGCTGTTGTTCAATAAAAAGGAATATTACACTGTTAGTTTTATTATTTACCTTTTAAGCACTCTTATTTATTATTGCCATATTTTAGATTTTTTTCCCACTACTCATAACTATTTAATACTGTGGTCAACTTTTTAAAAATAATTTTCATTTTTTTTTAACATTTAAGCACTTTTATTTTATTTTATTTTATCTGTTAACGTTATATTTTAGCTTTTTTTTTTTTTTTTAATACAGTGTTCAACCTGCCTTGTTGTAAATTTGTTGCTCAGTGGAAAATGAATATTATATTGTTTATTTTATTATTTGCCATTAATTCACTTTAATCACTTTTTCTTATGAATTATTGGCATATTTAAGATATTTATTTTTATTCATTTTTTTTTTTACTACTCATGAGGATTTTAGTACCGTGTTGTTATTATTTTTATTATTTACCATTTAAGAACTTTTTTTCTTATTTGTTATTGTTCTATTTTATATATTTTATTTTTTTAAATACTCGTAAGGATTTTAATACTGTGTTCAACCTTTAAATATTTTTATAGTTTACCATTTAAGCACTTTTTTTTTTTTTAAATCTATTATTGTTATATTTTAGATTTTATTTTATTATTTTAATACTCTTAAGGATTTGAATACTGTCTTTAACCTGCTTTGTTTTCTGCACAGTTGTTGTTCAATAAAAAGGGTATATATATACATACAGTATACATACGGTAATGCTGTCATGTTCACTTTTTCAGTCATTAATTTATATTATTAATTCAAGTATCATTAATACATTTTCCTCTGTTCTATTTTGTGGAGATGTTGTTTGAAAAGGTTTTAAAAATATACAGTACATTAAACTGTGTCACTGCAGTGGTCAGTCTGGGACTGTCAGTCTAAAATTAAAGAGAATTAAGCAGATTTCTCATTCATTGTTGTAGCCTTGTGTAAAAGTGAATAAAGAAATTTTACAGTATCTAAAGGAACATTAATTGTGGGGGCAGCTGCAGCGCTACATTACACTACAGCAGTTGAGTAAAAGTGTGAAACTAAACTTCCTGTCACATTGCATCATTCATTCCAGTCAACCTACAGCAGCTGACATTACTGTAAGTGCCCTCTGTTGTGCTGTGACAGTGTTACACTCAGACCGACTGTACACACATGGTACATGCTTGGAGACAGTTAAATCAGGAAGTTTGCCAGTTCAGTTTTTACACACATAAGAAAGTGGGGTCAAACTTTTTAATATAAAGGTGCTTCGCCCGTGACCTCCCTTTAAGGCTCCTCGATTTAAAACACAAATACCCAAAGCTGAGTTAAAGCACCAAAAACATTCAGCATGATTGCATGCAGAGTCGGTTTGGAGCCAAGCAGAGTGAGATGGCAAACACTTTGCTCCTGTGAGAGTCCTTTGAGTCAGCAGCAGTAGTTGGACCCCCAGAACCTTTACTCAGACTCTCCTTTTCAGCGTCCAAGTTAAATCCAGGGATGATCCAACAGTTTCCACTGTTGCCCCCCAGCTGTGGAACACTTCACCTCTCACTGTCTGGTTTTCCATCTCTGTTGGTAATTTAAATCTTGTCCTAATTAAATAAAGTTGGCCGTTACTTGATTGGCATTACTCAGACATTACTTGCCTTCTTTTCAGATGATGAAATGTTTGAGTGAGGTGAGCTGAGGTTTTTATTCATTTCCTGTATGAAAGTATTTTGGTGATATCGGTCAGTGTGAAAGTAGGCTGCTTGAAAAACACTGCTCAGAGTTCATACTGTACACAGATACAACATATGACACTGTGGGCTGTCTAAAACACCACATGCTTCTTTATGTACTTATAACCACATATTTGGCATTGAGGATATCAGGCTGAGTTTTACATAATCATCTTGACACCAGCCTTGATAAGCTAACCTCAGTGCAGGAGATAAGTCATGTGTCTGTTTCTGCTGCTGCTGCACACGACACATATTAGCTTCAGGTATGGGATAAACATCTTGAGTGTCACTTATCACCTCGTTTCTTTAGATAAAAGTCTCTCTGACAGGCCAGCCGACTGAGATTAGTAAGAAACAAGATAAAAGATGTTACGTTTTCGAAAACAAATCATAGGTTACAGTTGATAAGTGACGATAAACAACAGGGAAAAACACAAAGTCTTCAGATTGGAGAAGCTGGAAGCAGTGAGTGTCTGACTTTGTACCATAAATGAGTTTTAAAGGTTCAGTGTGTAGGAGTTAAAGGGATATATGGGCAGAAATGGAACAACTGTCATTTATTAAATGTTTATATCTTCATAGGGAGAGGGTCCTCATCTACAGTGATCGCTATGTTGCTTTGCATTGTTTCTACAGTAGCCCAGAACAGACAAACCAAACACTGGCTCAAGAAAGAGCTATTCACATTTTGGTGTCAGCCACAAGTTAGCACGATGAGCAGCGTTGGAAAAACACTGATTTTATTTTAGCATTAAACTTTATTCAGTGTTTCAATCACCAGGGATCTCATTTATAAAACAATGCGTAGGATCCATACTAAAAATGTACGTATGTACAAAAGCCCAAAATGGACACCAAAAAGTATTAGACAGTTTCTACAATCAGGCTTCCACCTCGCCATCTGCATCTCCAATTTCCTGTCTCCAAAATGTTCATAAGCCTGGCGCAAAGTTTCCCCCATCAAGTCTGTTTTCATACATCATAACCTTTGTGTGAGAAGTGGCGTACGCCTCTTTCAGGCCTTGTTCTGTGCGCATGCAATGTTTATAAATGACACCCCTGGTCTGTTGGTTTGGAAGAGGAAGAGACGTCTGCGAATAATTCAGCTCCTGGTGAAGACCTAAAGACCTCCCAGAAATCTTGATCTTGACTTATCAGAGAAAAAAGACGACCACAAACTATCAGGAGCTGGACGAACAGCGTTGGAGAAACACAGATTCTTAACACAAAACTTCTTTTTTCAGTGTTTTTAGCCGTTTAAATCACCAGGTCCATTTGTTTTGGAGAGAAGGGGACCTCTGTGAATAATTAGACTTCCAATAAAAATGTGCTCAACATGTAGATCAGGAGAGGTAACCACACAAAAGGTTAAAAGAGGAAAAGGTGATCTGCCCATCTGCGACGAGCCCAATGACATTAGAGAAACACTTTGAGTGCTTTATTCAGTGTTTTTACCAGTTTATATCACAAAGTTTGTTTGTTTTGGAGAGAAGGAGACCTCTGCAGATGATACAGTCCCTGGTAAAAACCTCCTGAACATCTAGATCACAAATAAGGTGAGCACACATTTAGCAGGTGCTCGGCTAGCAGCCCATCTGTGATGAGCAGAACAGCATCAGAGCTCCTTTAGTCAGTGTTTTTACTGGTTTTAATCACCTGGTTGTTATTTGTGGAGACCTCTGTGCATAATCCGGCTCCTGCTGAAAGCCTCCTGAACAATGAACACTAAAGAAATCCTACTGGGAGAAGTTTCAGCTGGTTGCACTCTGCAGTCCTCACCTCTAGATGCCACTAAATCCCCCTGAATCTAAATCCTACACACTGCTCCTTTGAAGCAGCTCAGAAACCTCTGCTGTCAGTTTCAAGTTGGGTTTTCATCCCCCACATAAACTCAGGGGAATTTTAATCCGCCCCTGTTCTTCCATCTCTTAGTCACACTCAGATGTCACACATGAACTGAGAGAAACACTGCATTTCAATCATTTCAATCCTCTGTTCTTGCATCACCAGACTTGCACTGACAGGCCTTAGTGTGGCACTGCAGCCCTTGTAGAGGTGTCTGTGTGTCACACATAATAGTTTAAATACCACTGCTCTGCTATTTTTCTGAATCACTCTGACCCGGAGTGGAGGGGAGGAGCGACACACAATTTGTTGCTCATCCATGTGTCACATACCAAACCTGACATCAAACGCTGGTCAGTAATGTGTCTCACCACTGCATACCAGCACTCAGAGTTACACTGACGGGACCAAGGGCGAATTACGGTTACAGCTCAAAATAAAGTGATGTATTTGTTACTGCCGACCTGGCAAGGACTTCTGGGGGTGAAATATTTATTTTCACCTGGTAATGAAAAAACCTCAGAGCTCCAGGATGTGGAAACAGCTGCTAGATACAAATACCCTGTCTAGTGTCTCAGTGTCAGACCAGCCATGAGCAGACTGGTTCTTTTCACAGTATCTTCACAGTTACTTCAAGTTGATGCATGTAAACATATTGAACTTGAGTTTTGATATCTTTTGCAAAATCATCCCAGTGTTTTTTATCTTTATTTCAGACATAAAAGTAGGTCGATATAAAAAATAATAAAGCAACATACACACAACATACCAGTCACCTTCTTGTGCTTGTGCTGCATTCATGTGCTGTCACAATAATCTGAAAAATAAGCTCCTGATTGTGTTGTTTAAATACTCTGAGCGATGAAATACAGCACATCTTCTCTGTAGTGTCCATGTTGTCTCCACATTGCAACCTAAAGGAGCAGTGTGTAGGATTTAGTGGCATCTAGTGGTGAGTACTGCAGATTGCAACCAGCTGAAACTTCTCCAATGTGCCAAGCATGAACCTCCTGTTAGAATTCCTTAGCAGGAGCCGGCAGTAAAATTTTCCACAGATGTCTCTTCCTCCAAAACAAATGGACTAGGTGATTTAAGCAGCTAAAAACGCTAAATAAAGCTGTTTCACCTTTAAAATCAGTGTTTCTCCTTCACTGTTTGGCATGTAGGAGACAGGCCATGTCCAGCAACTACTCTGTGCTCACCTTTTTTCTCTGATAACATACAGATGTTCAGGAGGTTTTTACAGGATGCCAAATTATCCACAGAGGTCTCTTCCTCTCCAAAATAAACAGACCTGTGGTTCATTTATAAACACCCTACGCAAAAGTTGTGATGCAGAAAAACAGACTTGATGGGAGAAACTTTGACCTGTGCTTACAGACATGTTGGAGACGGGAAATTGGTGACACAGATGGTGAGGTGGAAACCTGATTGTAGAAACTGTTGAGTATCTTTTGGTGCATGCCATTTTTGGCTTTTGTTCCTACATATAATTTTATTTTGGATCCTATGCAC
This sequence comes from Cephalopholis sonnerati, assembly GCA_019142605.1. Lineage (NCBI taxonomy): Eukaryota > Metazoa > Chordata > Actinopteri > Perciformes > Serranidae > Cephalopholis > Cephalopholis sonnerati. Next base: position 5,766,388 of record JAGQAX010000006.1, read on the forward strand.
TGTTTTATAAATGGTGAAAACAATGAATAAAGCAGTTTGATCTTGCAAAACAGTGCTCCTTTAATGCTGCTAGCTGCACATGGGATTCTAACTACAGTGGTAAACGCAAAGATGCAAAGATGTGAAAATGTGAGTGGCCCATCTAGAGCCAATGTTTGGTTTGTCCATTCTGGGCTACTGTAGGAACATGGTGGTGCAGCATGGTGGACTCTGTAGGCCAGGACCTGCTCCCTACGTAGATATAAACGGCTCATTCTAAGGTAACAAAAACACAGCTACTCTTATTTTCAGGTGATTATAAACTACAGAAATCATACTTATTATATTCAATTTCTGGCATTATACCCCCGAAACTCTACACACTGGACCTTTAAAGCTCATTAGGGCTGCAACTAATGATTATTTTCATTGTCGAAGTAATCTGTCGATTATTTCTTCAATTAGTCGACTAGTCATTTCATCAAAAAATGTGTTAAAATGGTGAAAAATGTCGGTCTGTCTCTCCCAAACCCCAAAATTATGTAATCCAATGTCTTGTTTTGTACTCACGCCAAAGGGTTTTAGTTCACCGTCATGGGAGAGTGTGTAAAGCTGCCAATATTTGAACGTAAGAAGAGTATTTTGGGGTACTTTTATAGTACGTTTCTATGAAAAATGACTCAAACCGATTAGTCGACTAATCTTTGCAGCCCTAAAGCTCATGAACACTGCAAAGTCAAAAGAAGACCATCCAAGGAGGATGTGAAAGCACCACTGGCTTCCATTCACAGAGGACTTACTCAACCACTTTTCATTTACTCACTGTGGCACACGACATGCGCAGTACCCTACGATAGCAGCAAGTGGGCGAATGGGAAAAGTTGGGTTTTCATGAGCACTCAGACTTTTGACAGGCTGACTCATTACATACCAGACACTGAAAAGAGTTGTTTCAAAATAATTATTCGTTCATTTTCGCCCATGACTTTGTCAGACACACTTCCACCTGTTGTCGTGTCTCTTCAGCCAACATCTCGTGCTGCTCCGAGCTGCTTCACAATCTGCCTTTGTAGCCTAAACTAACCATAAATCCCTGACTCACTCAGTAAACTGGTGGCTACAGACCCACAGCACCCAGCACCCACAAGGAGTGAACCTGCCGCTCTCTTTTCACTCTCTGCTGCCACAAAACTGAGTCAAAGCCTCTTCACTGCACAAAGACAAATACGTGTTGGACCATTAGATTATTTCAGGTCTTTTGTCATGCCTGTCTTGTTTAACTTCCCATACAAAGCTGATTTGGCGTATTTGGTTCCCCCTCCTACGAGGCAGAGATTTAATATGTTTATTCTCAGCTGCTGTTGGCAGGCACCTCAACACGTGTCGCTGAGTGTTTACATGAACGCTGGGAAAGAGGTTATTTGCATCCTGTCAGAGTGTTTCTGTGTAAGAGGACATTTGTTTGCTCCACCCAGGCATCAGTCGAGGTTTATTAGCACATCGCAGGTTACTTGAATCTAATTTGTGAAGCCTTCACAGTCAAACTTCTCTCCAACAAAGCCCCGTCTGTTCAGTTTCTCGGTTTAATCCGCTGACACCACGCTGCTTCATAGCTGCTCTGCACATCTTGTCACTTCCTCCTCGTGAGGTATTCACTCAACCGATCATTTCCTCCACTCGAGAGGCATTGTTTGGTTTTGAGCTGGTTTTCTGGTAAGAAGACAAAGGCATTCATGACTCAAAACAGGAAGGCTGGCGTGTGTTTCGGATAGGTAAAAAAACCATGCTCCTCTGCCAAAGGTTTCATGTGTATGCAAAGAGGAGGGAAATGAAGGCATGCAGAGCTGTGCCATAATCAAAGCTGAAAGCTCAAAGGAATAGTTAGACATCTGAAAATACGCTTATTTGCTTTCTTGTGTTGAGTTAGATGAAGAGATGTATACCAGTCTCATGTCTTTACAGTAAATATGAAGCTACAGCCAGCGGCTAATTAGCTTAGTTTTTTATATTAAGACAAGAAACAGGAGAAACCAACTACAGCGACATGTCTGAGAGTAAAAATCTGCCTACCAGCACCAATTAGAGATACACTTTAGGAGATGCATTTATTCACTTTCTTGCTGAGAGTTTGATAAGAACAACACCACTTGGTTCTTCTCATCTGACTCTTGGCACGAAAGCGAGTAAATGTATTTCCCAAAATATCAGACTATTCCTGTTAAAAACGCTGACACCTACGTGCTTCAGCAGGAACCTTCAAAGTTGCTCAGATTAAACAAACACTTTTCAACTTTTACTTCACATAAGCTCCTCGGGTCTCGTGCACTTGACCTACATTAAGTCTGTGTTGATTGTGGCTGCTGATCTGTGTCAGTGTTCTGTGTCGTTCACTTGCTGCGTCAGAATTTTGGCTCATTTATACACATACACGGACACATGTGGAGCCTTCTGTCTGTATTCTGTTGATGATGTCGTCCATATTCGTGCATGTTTTCTGAAATCTTAGGGATCCAGATAAAACATAGCAGCTGGACGTCGTGTGGGCCGTGTAGCCAACAGCTCAAGCAAGACACGACAAGGACATTTTTAAAATGGCGGATCTTTTTGAGGAGAGGTTATGCGAGTATATCAGGAATTTTAAATATCTATATGATGTCACTTTGCCTGCACACAGGGACAAAGGACAGCTGAGAGAAGATTGGACGGGAATTTAATATAAGTTGGAAGGTAGCGAAGGAAATTTAAAGGTATGTGTGAGACCAAAACTTTTAACGCAGCTCTCCAGTCAATGTATCCATGCCAAAAAAGGATGCATACAATGTTTGAAATGGACCTATGTATTTTCATACATAAATGAGCTTTTATGGAGCTAGTCAGCAAAGTTTCATCCAAGTTGCCAGAAAAAAATGGCATTATTTTTGTACATTATTATGTAGCGCATACGTCTAAACATTACATCTCAACAACCCTGTCGTTAACGCATGTTTAGGTTTAGGTTTAGGCGCAGAAGCCACTTGGTTACTGGTTAGAATAAGATCATGTGCTGGTTCAAAGTACCTGGTTTTAGTGGCACAATCATGGCAGGAAATGCAGCGATGTCTTGGTATCAAACAACCACTTTTCGTGGCACTATCCCGGCAGGAAACACAGCAGTCTCAATAAAAAAAATATCGCTTTTCTCGTGGCACTATCCTAACAGGGAAGGAAGCGATGTCTCAATTGAAAAGAAACAATTTTTGTGGCACTATCCCAGCAGGAAACGCAGCAATGTCTCACTAAAGAACAACCGCTTTTCATGGTATTATCCCTGGTAGAATAAAAAACACACACATGCCGTGGCTAAAAAGACACTGGAAACTCTAGAAACATTGACATGATACATACAATGCGTACAAATGTAAAGTATTTCTAGTTTTCTGAAACATACAATGCCAACATTTTCTCCAAGTCTCTACTTTTAGATTCAGGCAACATCACCAAAGCACATTCCCCTGTCCTAAATAAATCTCCTCACTGGGCTTTATCTGTGCCGTTTGTGTCATACAATCTTCCCAGGGTTTTTGGACGAGCATCTGCGATAAAACTGGAATCGGCTTTCTGTCAGTGGGATGTCTGGAAGCTTCCTTTTGACAAGATAGCTGCCATGTAATCTATATATGCTTTTATGGGCTGCCCTCTTTCCCAATTCATTACCCACGTTGATGCCCTCATCGCTGACTTCATCGCCTTCATAGTGAATAAAGCCTCCTGTAATAGCGGTTTGTAATGCTCTCTCACCACAGATGTCCGTTCTCACTTGAAAGCCTAATAATCTTTTGGCACGAGTCAAATAACCACTGTCACCACTGCTATCAATTGTTTTATGATTTGATTGAAGACGTACCCATCCACAGTCTATCACACACGTTGTCTTTCACACATCTGTCATGTATACTACACCTCACGTGACGCACAGACGTCCTCGTGTTCTCCTCGTTCTCTAACCTTGAAATGAGAGTAAACATGGCCTCAGGCACTGCAGAGCAGAGAAACAGTACTGATCGACGCCCCTATTACCCGCATGGGTGGCCGTTTGACGTTTGGTTGTATATTTGCTGTTGAATCTTTTTCCACTCTCAGCTGAAGCAAGCCGGTATTGACTGTAAACAAAATAAATTATTTTCTGCTCATATGAAAGCCAGAGTTTTGACCTTGATATAAAATGATCTGAGACCATCTTCACTGTCCTGAATAAAAAGCTCTCTGTTTGTTAATGTAGACTCTGTAACACTGAACAGTTTTACTTGCTTACAACTCAAAAATAGGAGTATTGCATTTGTCTTTGATCAGTGTTACTGGCTCACCCTTTTTCCCCCATAAGGGCGGTGGCCTTGTGTGTAACCTGTGAGGGTGTGACATGTACTTCATGGTGTGTGTGTGTGTGTGTGTGTGTGTGTGTGGAGGGAAGCAGCTCTCTCGGGAGTGTCATGGTGAAGACAGCAGGCAGCAAATAGTGATGATGGCAGCAGAGTTAAGTGTTTGGATGAGCTCAGAGCTACTGTTCAACCTTGTTTTAAAGCCATTGTTGGTGAACAGCACCTGAACTCCTCCCCATCCTTCCCTCTGCAGAATGGTCCGGACCACTAGAAGCTAGTTACCAGCCAATAACGAGCCAAGCTAAAATGAATGTTAACGAGCCAGCGTGTGTTTTTGGTGTGAGTTGCAGAGTGTTGGAGATGTCGGCCATAGAGATGGAGAATCATGACACAGATACTCAAGATTACTAACAGGCCTTGTTTTGGGCAGTTTCATGCAGGGAATTTTTTTTTTTTCTACCAAATTACTTTTTTCTATCTACTGCTAGCTCACCTAGCACCACTGAGTTAGCTAACGTTACAGCTCAGCCAAGGAGGACACCATTGATGTTTACATCATGCACTGTCACAGGCAAACTAACTCTTAACCCCAACTTGTCAAATATCAATGCTTAGTAGCCCAAGACTTAATATGACACACAGATGCCCCTCCTGCGTCGGTTTTGGACGTTCAGGGATGGCATATTAATTTATACTTGCAAAATGTACAGTGTCTGATTGTTAGATAGATACAATCTCTTTTCTAAATAAACTTAGAACATAGGTAAAAAACTGTTTTTAGTTCTCACTCCTCAGGTTTAGGAACAAACGTGTGTCTTGGTTTCACACAGGACACAACCACTGGGCTCCCAGGTAAAAGTTCAGAGTTTATTTGACCCATCCAAGTCCATATCCCGCCGACCCTATATGGACTTTGCCGCTCTTTATACCATGGTAGTAGCTCCGTGTCAAAAAATGTCACCATGCAGCAGGTCTCATACCACTGCTAAAGGGTGCCTCTTTGAGTCAGCGTCTGGCGGTGAGGGCCATTTACCTGTATTTGACGAGTTGGGAGTGAAAACGGGTTGCACGAGTATGAGCCTCCCATGCATGAGTAGATGCACGCTTCCTTCTGTGCGGTGATACTGTTGGCGGGTGTAGTTTGGTAGAAAGAAAATAGTTCCTGAATAAAACTGCTCACAACAAGGTCTGTGGATTATCTTGAGTAACCAGGACATGATTTCTGGAAAGAGACAGTAATAGGGTTTCCATCCACCTATTCTTATTTGAATTTTCAAAAATAGCGAAAATAAACATTAATGGAAACGCTAGAAATTCGAAAAAAGGCAGAAAATTCGCAAAAAAGTTTTTACGCTTGGAGGGGGTGGATTTGTCTGCGTATCGATAAAAGGAAAGTACGACGTTTTGCTATGGAAACAGGTTTTGCGGATAAACAATGACTGGACCGGATACCACGTCACACGTATACGTTGGTGGTACGCGGTGGTCTCCTTCCAGCTATTTCCGACAGTACTCTTAACATTAAAATTCTTCCTTGTCGTCTCTTCTTCAGGATGGCTCGGTATGCGGTGAATGCTGACAAAATGGTGACCAGAGTTCTTCCAAACGCCGACAGGTCGATCAGGAATCTGTCCATGATCAGTTGTTGACTGTCAGCCGAGTGTGTTGTTTGTTTTGTGGCAGAGAGACGCTCTCTGATGACGTCATCTCATGGCGCACTCTCCTCTCAATAATCGCAAAATAATAACAAATGGAAACGGCCATAAAGTCGCATTTTCTTTTTGCGCATTTTCACTAAATTCGCTCAAAAATTTCGAGACGTTCGGATGGAAACCTGACTAGTGCTGTTGAGTTTTTCAAATGTATCTTTTGGCACTTTGAGCACCACAAGCTGAGTGCCATGTAGTCCCATTATATTACAGTGAAGGCAGACATCTCTACAGCTGATATCTCTAACACTCTGCAACTCACACCGATACTTTCTAGACTGATAAACAGCTCAACAGGAAAGAGGAAATATATGTATTTTTGATTTTGGGGTGAACTGTCCCTTTAACTAAAGAATGTATTTATGGACTGTAGGATGAACCTTCTGTCGGACACATCAACACATGATGTACATGGAGGAGTTAAGGAGACCATTAGGAGGATTTTATGGGCCGAGGTCTACAGTAGATTTGTGCTCTTGATTCGAGGTCTAGGTTATCTGTTATCCTAATGGCTCTGAACTGGAGCTTAAAGGCAGTCAGAAAGATCTTGTGTCTGACCCAGACTCCTGGGAAAGATAAAGGTGTCTGACTGTCTGAGGACAAACACAGCTGGGGAACTGAGCGAGTGGAGACTGCCTTATCTTTCATTGTCTTACTCTCGCTGTGTCCAAGGCCACACACAGTATTAGAAGGCTCGCTGTGGCTCCTCTGGCACTGGAGTACTTTTCCATTACACGCTGCCCGAGGAGAATCTCTGTGCCAGCTGTAAATATGAGAGACACCTGTAGATGAAAACCTGTCTCACAGTTTAATCCAGAAACTAGTAAAAGTGAGAGATGGTGATTAAGTGTTTTCTCACGTCCTTTCCCAGCGATGTGATTCACGTCCAGCATGGATGACACTGGCAATCAACACTGTTTGCCAAGGAAACCGAGCTTTGCAGCACAGAGGCGGCCGTGAATGGAGGATGATGATGTAAGAGCTCACAATCACGGCTCTGCTTATGTCACCACTTTTGCTTATCCTTCAGTGCTTTGTTGTCTGGCTGGCTGAGAGTGACTGACATTTTACGGGTATTTACAGCAAATTGGCTGTAATACAGCCGGTGTACAGCTTGTTTCTCCACAAGCCTTAAAACATCCTGTGTTCTCTGTGTGCTGAGAACAAATCTGTAAAACTGAACTGTAGTTAGTTTAGTCAAACTGCACTGTGGGAGTTTAGAGGAGAATACAGTAGTCAGTAATCAGGAGAGACTTGATTTTTTATAGATATATTTATTGATTTTCCCAGACAAAACACACAACAATAACAACAACAACAAAACAACTCAACTCAGCTTGCAAATGCAAATATCCACGCAGGAAATGATAAGACAATTTTACTGTTAGTAAACAGTAGGACGTTTTTTAGAGGGCGGGGCTTAGCTGGAGGCAAAACAATTCACCACAGACGTTAGCTAGTGCTAGTTAGCAAGTTCTGTTGGCTTGTTTTAGACAATGGAGGAAGATGATATGAGTGGTGTTTTCAGTTATATTCACTCTGAGTGCGCTCTAAAAGAAAGAAACTGGACCGTTTGTAAAATACGTCAGTACAACAACATAAATTGATTTTTTCTTCCAACAACAAAAGCATGAGGTTAGGTTTAGGAAGAAAGCATGAACACCGCTCTCATGGGTGAAAGACTTGTACCTTCGCCGCCTCAACTTCCGATCTTGTTCCGCTGCATTTTCCCCTGATGCCACCGAGCACCGTTAAACTATAACACCAACTGGCCGCGTATCATGCCAACATTAAAGGACGCCTTTTTTCATCAGTGTGGCCACACGTCACTGTCCAGCGCTGGATTTCAATGACTTGGGAGCAAGAGTGCTGTCTAAACATGAACCCTCAAGAAAGTGTAGTTGAAATATCAAAAATATTGGACACAATAGGCTCCCATGCTCTATGAAATACATCGTCTTTAGAACGCAGCATCCATGTCAAGTCATCATATTCAAGTATGACCTTGTGCTACTGTGTTTACATGGGACTTTGTTAGCCAATTCAAATGTATGCCTCTTATTGCACATTGCATTTAGTTTCCCTTTATATTTATTAGCAATAAAGCCTTTGTTATCCCAGGTAACATGCACATTAGATCACTTTCTAGATTTATGGCTGAGATTTTATTAATTTCCTGCCTGATAATTTCCCCAAATCTCAGTATTTTCCACCAACACCACAGAGTGGACTCCCCGTCTCACTTTAGGCGTAGAGGAGAGAAGTCAGCATCAAACATACGGCATTTAGAGGGGGATATATGAGCTCTGTGTAAAATCTTGAGTTGAGCTTTTATTCTATTACAGGTGCATTAAGGATCTCACACTTTCTCCAGCATCATCCCATCTGTCATCTGTAATGTCCAGACTATATTAACTTCCTCTCAGGAAAGACTTAAAGGATAACTTCAGTGTTTTTTAACCTGGACCCCAAATAACAACCTTAAAAACTGATCCAGCACTGAGCAAGAGGACTGACTGCAGCCGACAGCTGTGAAACAGGCTGCAATTTAACCATTCAAGGGCTCGTGCACCGTCAATGCACGTCCACTGTAAAGTCATTGTTGTCAATGTAGACGAGTGTCAGGCACACACAGAAGTGGGAGCAGCGCAGTCACAGCATGCAAGCATTCCCAAGCGCCTATTTTTCAGGGTGCAGTAGCGTGACTAAGTGTGACAGCTGTGACAGTGAACAGATCTTGGTTTAATTATGTTCAATATTTAGACAGTACACTGGGAACAGGGCGATAGAGTGTTCTATAATGATGGCTTTTTACATGTCTGGGCATTGAATATGGAGCAGGCGCCAGGAGGTGATTAGCTTAGCTTAGCATAAAGACTGAAAGCTAATTTGAGTCTCGACGGAGTTAAAAAATCTGTCTTCTCTAAAGCTTACTGAACATGTTATGTCTCATTTATTTAGTCTGAGACATACAGAAGTTTGTGCTTTTTGAAAGAATTATGTCGTCTAACAATCCGGTCTCACTCTGAAGTCATCGAAAACTTGTTTGGTCGGTGACTTCCAGCATCAGACAGCCAACAAAAGAAGCAATCCAACAGCGCCAGGCGGCATCAGGACGAAACATGGCGGGACAACGATGAACGTTAAGGCAGCAGAAGTTCAAGTAGGTTGGATGGGTCCAACAACCACCAACGTTCACCTGGCCCGTGTTCGCTTCCCATAAGATTGTAAAGCCAAACCCAGTTCTTTTTCCTGAACCCAACCACATGCGAGTATTGGCAAAACATAACCATGTGGGTTTGTTGCTAAAGGGTAAAAAAGGTCAATGTTTGATGTAGTGAATTTATTTTTAAGAGACCAACGCACCCCGGGTACCTTTCAGGTCATATGTGGGCATGAAAGTCTGTGACAAAACGTCAATTTGTGATGAGGTCAGAATGAGAATGTGTTGTGTGTAACTACTTCTTGACAAACAACAGTTTATCTGTCCCCCTACTTAATTAATGAACATTAGAGGTGATGACAGGAGGAGTTTTGAACAGTAGACAGTGTCAGGCTACTGTTTCCCTCTGCTTCCAGTCTTAATGCTAAGCTAAGCTAACTGTTCCCTGACTGTTGCTCCAAACGTAATGAGACACAATAATGAGACTTGTATTAATGTTTTATTCTGGCTGCTGGCGTTCCTCTCAAGGAGCAACCATAATGAAGTATTCAATTTAACCATAAAGTTGTGGAAACGTGCAAGAGACGCATTATCTATTTGGATCTGGTGATTCATTTATTCTCAATACAATACACATGCTTACCATAACACAGACTGGCGACAACATTGTCCATAATAATCAATATTCCATTCAGCAAATTCAGTTTTACACGCCAATACACGCCTCCTGTTCTACACACCTGGCTCTCATTATCTGGAGCTGACCTATACGTGAATGCTCCACCCTGTGTTCACTTTAATAACTGCATGTGTATATTTATATTTACCTTGTTTAGATAAGGATAGAATAAACAAACAAAACTATATTATGGCTCCAACAACCAGAAGACACCCCTCCCCTCCAAAAATTATCCTGCATTACCCATAATGCAACTCAGTAGCACCTTTCCTTACCCTCTTTATGCCGGGTAAACGCCCGTGTCTTTAAGGTCCTGTTTAAATGATGATTTCAACCGAAAACAGTAAACTTTAGTTGCGTTTTGGCTGATCGTTTACACAACAGCGGCGTTTTGGGTGCCTGAAAATGCAGCGTTTTGAAAGCGAGTTCCAGAGTACAATTTTTTGGAAACAGCACCGTCTCCGTTGTCATTTTGACTTCCTCTGAAAACAGACACTTTTCACACATGCACATTACGGTTCCAGTCACTAAGATTGCGCGAGAAAGTTGACCATCACAACAACAATGGCGGACGCCCTGAGCTCTGTTTGTGCCGCTCACCCTGTTGAATTTATCAACGCTTCTCCAGCAAAGTGCAGATTCACTGTAGCAACTCCACCTCGTCGTCCGTCCAGACAGGCGATTGATATCAAAACGTTGTCTTCTGGACGTGGAACTTTTCTCAAAACAAAAACGAGAAACCTTTTAGTTTTCAGCAGACTGCTTTCATGTAAACATGGCCTAAAACTCACTGACCCCAGTTTGTACTCTCCATAAGAGGAAATAATGTGTAATCTGCAGCCCTCAGATGACATTAAACAAACTGTTTTCACAGGCTAACTGGTATTAACCTGTGGTGCTCTCCTCTAAAAGTTTTCATCAGACATTAAGCCATTAAAAAAAGTTCACTTTGATTTATTAACCTCTATAGTCTGACACTTGCACACAGAATAAGTGTGTTAGGTAAACCATGAGAAAAACTGTCATGTTGAGAATGTCAATGTGTTTCCCGTGAGCACTGTTCTGTACCTTGTGATGTACTTTCTATATCCTGAGAAACTCCAGGAGTGTATCTAAACTCTGGGTCACGGCCGGTTTCCACACAACTAAGAACAGAGCACGTGCTCGATGGTGTGAGAAGAGCCTGTTTTGTGTAACACAATACTGTTAGAGTCCTGCTCTTCTCTCGGCCTGGGCCTCTGGCCAACAGACAGATTAACACGCTGACAAGCCTCTGTACATCTTTTACACTCACAGCCATGACCTTTCACCTGCAGGGAGATCCAGTAAAATCACAAAATAAGGTCTGACACCTTTTAAAAACGACGACTTTGCTCTCTTTGGCACCATTTGTTTCATTCTCGGGCTTCCAGGAAATGTAGCCACAAGCTCATCATGGCTAATGAGAGAGACAAAACCACCATCGGAAATAGTGTGGCGTAACAGAGTCTGAATGACTGGAAACACCCAGCGCTGGCTAACTTGTCATGGATCCATTCAGCTCTCTCCATCACAGGCCATAAACCGTCTAATTTATTCTGTGCCGTTTCACTACCAAGAATTCGCCGGCGCAGAATCCAAGAGCAATAATGATGCTTTTGTCTGGAGGTGCGCTGCGAGCAGGGAAAGTGAGAAAGCCAAAGGGAAGGCTGGGAACCAGTAGGTCACTGAGCTCACCTTACACCTCCTGTTCCCACAACGCCAGACTTTTTAGCTCCGCAGACCCAGAGGGGAAAAAGTGAGTAAGCTGTTGTTCTTCACTTTAAATCTCAACCAGCCTCTATTATCTGACACCATCATTTTGTGATCACAGCACGAACACGAGTCGACTGTGTAAACACAAGTGCAGAGCTCCCTCCTGAGTCCTCAATGCAAAGAATCTTTCCCAAGAGCCAGCGACTGGGAACTGTAACACTTGGAAAGAAGAGAATTCCCATCGGCTTATTGTTCATGTTTATTCCTCCAAAATTACAGTTTATGGATTCATGAGGGAGGAAAAATCAGCCAGTTGTTATTCACAGTTCATCAGCTGAAGAGTCTCTTCATTGAGTGGGACTAGATTTGATTGGACTGCTACTTGAACGAGGATCTCAGATGAACACTCGAAATCACGTCCTCATTGTGGCTGAATAGTGTTTATCTGCAGGAGTGGAGCACAATCGTGACAGAGGACACACCCCGCATGATTAACCTGTGCTGTGCCCAACGGGCCGCGGGTTGCCACATGTTTCGTCTTTGTCTTGAACCCTCTCATGGACGACAGCCTCCGTGTTTGCTGATGTCACACAGGCAAATAAAAGTCCACAGTGTACAGAGTGTTCTGCACATGCTGACACATGTACGCCAGGTCTGCATCTGAAGTAGGCTGACACCTTCTGATGCTGTGATGTAGTTCAAAACCATGTTGGTGGTCCTCCTAAGGCAGCTGTTAGAGTGAGACTGTGGAACTTAGGAAAGGAAATAAAACAACCCTCCTCCTACAAATGAAAAGTTTAATTAATGAGCAATAAAAAGCTCTTTCTCAGAGGTTTTGCTGCTGCAGCCTGACTTGGTCTGCTGTGAGCAGGAGCTCAGGGCGGCTGTTGTTAGCTGAGTTTATTACTGACAGAAGTGAGTTACTGCTCAACCTCAGTCACCAGAACAAATGCTGGCAATGTAAACCATGGATATGTTACATTTGATATACTGAAACTTTACATTTATTGATGTCTCAGTTTTTAATTTATGTTGTTACAATGTGAGGTTAACTCACAAACATGGCTGTAAATGTCCCTACGTCTTGTTAAAAATACCCAGTTAGGTTGTCACAAACGGCAAAAAAACGTCCCTATGTCTTCTTAAAAGATATCCAGTTTTGTCACCACAAATATGACCAGAATCTCATTAAAAATACCATGATTTCTTGCTACAGACAGGGCTGAAAATGTCCCTGGTTTTGTCGCTACAGACAGCCAGAAATATCCTGACGTCTTGTTAAAAATATCTGGTTCTGTTGCCACAAACATGCCTGGAAATTCCTTAACTTCTCGTCAAAATTACCTGGTTTTGCCACCACAAATATGGCTGAAAATGACCCAGTGTTTTCTTAAATACCTGGTTTGGTTGCCACAAACGGCAAAAAATGTCCCGACGTTGTGTTAAAAGATACCCAGTGTTGTCACCACAAATATGACTAGAATTGTCCCAACATCTCATAAAAAATACCAAGTTTTCTTGCTACAGACAGGGCTGAAAATGTCCCTGGGTTTCCTTAAAAATACCTGGTTTTGTTGCCACAGACACAGCCAGAAATATCCTGACATCTTGTTAAAAAGACCTGGTTTTGCCACCACAAATATGGCTGAAAATGTCCCAAAATCTTCTTAAAAATACCTGGTTTTGTTGCCACAGACACAGCCAAAAACATTCTGATGTCTTGTTAAAAACATCCAGTTTTGTCTCCACAAATATGACTGAAAATCAATATCTTCCTTAAGATTCCTGATTTGGTTGGCACAAACACAGCTGGAAATGCCCCAGCATCTTGTTAAAAATACCCTGTTGGGTTGCCATAAATGGCTAAAAATGTCTTGATGTCTTGGTAAAAAATATCCAGTTTTGTCACCACAAATATGACTACAAATGTCCCAAAATCTCATTAAAAAGGACTCGTTCAAATACCTGGTTTTGTTGACTCAAACACAGCCAGACATATCCTGACAGCCTTAAAATTTCTGTATAGTCGCAGCAAACATGGCTGGAAATGTCCTGATGTCTTCTTAAAAGTATCTAATTTGGTTGACACAAACACAGCTGGAAAGGTCATGTCAAGAAATGTCATCTTGTTAAAAAGCACACAGTGTTCTCGCCACATGCACAGCTAAAAACGTCCCAATGTGTTGTTAAAAAAATACCTTATTTTATTGTTTGTTGATCTTGAACAAGGCTGAAAATGTCCCAAGGACTCATTAAAAATGCCAGAAATATCCTTACATTTTGTGAAAATTTTCCTTGTGTTTCTCAGCAAACATGGCTGGAAATGTCCTGACGTCTTGTTATGAAATACCCGATGTTATTGCTTTTTGGTCTTAAACAGTGGCCTGCTGCTTGGCAGCTGTCCTGCTTAGGGGCCATGACATCCACCATCCTCTCCACCTCCTGATGACAAAGTCAGCTCATTTTCATGTTATCTGAACTACGTCATTTTAAAAACATTGATATGATACTATGAAACATACACATGTAACATATCTGTGTTTTGCAGAAACATACAATACCGTCATGTTCCTCTGGTTGTTCTGCTACATTCACGATGCTACAGGAAAACATTTAAATACCTTCATAACCAAACAAAGGGGAACACGCTGTAGTTACCTCACCAGGACACATGTTTGTTGTTTCATTCTTGACGTCACATCCCATTCACTCTCTGTCAGGTCCTTTAAAGCAGCTGACTCAAGATAAGTGACGTCTTATTATCCTGTTGTTCAGCAAAACATCCACAGTCTCACGTTAATGCGAACAAAACAAATTAAATCTTCAGAAAAGCTAAAAATCCAGTGTTTAATGTGTCGGTTAACCAAAAAACACATGAAAAAGCACATGTTCTTATTTACCCTCTGTGGTATCTAGTCATGCAGACGGTAATTTTCACTGGCATTACTTTCTGCCAAAGAAATAGTCCCTATTAAAATTCCTGAGAGTGTGGTCTGTGGATTAACCAGCGTAACAAGGTCAATGTTTCCAGAGGGGTTGCTGTTACTTTACTTTACACGCAAAATGCCATTCACCTTCACCGGGGGGACAGCAGATACCAAAGGGACAGATATTTTGAATTAATCTAAATTGCTTCCACCGGTTTAATTGTACATATTCTATGATTTCACTCAGTTATGTTTCTGTAGAGAGGCGGTGCAGCTCTGCAGGAAAGTGCCGGTCTGAATGAGTTCTGGCGGGCCTACCCTGCACTGCGCCCCGTGTTGTCTGACATGAAAAGAGGCAGCTGTTTTTGTCCTCAAGTGAGAGCAGCGAGAGCAGTGAGAGCCAGCAGAGGCTCCCTAAAATAAACAGGCTATCTGTGCAGCCCCAGGGCTGGGTCAGGGTCACACTCCATGGTGCTCCCTCGCTGGGGCTTTCCCTGCCCTCATCACAAACACAGTCGAGAACGGAGCACTCGAATTAAAACAGAAATTTAGGAAAATGACGAGCAGCAGAATTAGAAAAATATGTAAAATCTGGAAACATCTAAGTACATTCCCTTCCATCTAATTTCTTATTCTGCCAACAACAGCAGTCTTTCCCGGAACAAAGACTGCATTTCCCATGAGCACCACCACCTACTACTAACTGCCAAACTTTGCCTGGGAAAATTTAAACTCTTCTGGTCTTTGTGCTCTGAATCATTTCATCTGTGGACAGGCATTAAGAAGAAGTATTAAGAAATCACCAGCTGTAGGTCACACAGACGCATTAAACTGTTTCATAACCTGTTGAAACCTCCTTGTTGTTGCTGTAATTTAGCATCATTATTCACACCTTTACCTGCTGTGACAGGTCACATCTGTCTGCAGCTATACATGCTGGGTACTGTGCAAGTTTCTGGATCTAGTTTAACTTGTTCTAGTACTTTAATTAACAGAAAATAAGATGTTGATGTATCAGTGCAGAAACACAACAACAACATTCACTCTCTGCACTGCTCTGAGCTCTGAACAAACTTGTTGTGGAGCACTAAAACTGACGTTAGAAAGGATTTCCAGCGTGAATGCAGCAGCTTCTTATTGTGAAAAGCTGTTATTCCTCTCACTCGAGGCTCTGGCTTTCACAGAGGTCTCCCTGGATCACAGCTAATGAACTCTGGCATTAACTGCACGAGCTGGCCTCAAGTCCTGAGTGAAGAGAAAGACGCACTCAGGCTCTGAGTACAAAAACATCACATGATCTCTAATTTGTTTAGAGATGATTGGTGCTCGGTTAAAGAGGCGTTATGCTGTGTGTTCTTGTGGTTGATCATTTTCATGTTCTGTAATTGATATAAGTGCTTTCCTTCATCTCGTTACTCAGAGCGGATGTTCTGTTGAGACCACCATGCCCAACTAGACTGATTGTGGTCATGAAACATAACTGGACTTTTAATGTGATTAACTTTGTCTGTGAGCTAAGGCACAACAAAATAGGAAATGACAACAACAAACACAACAATAAACAAAAAAGAAACCATGTAACTACATAGCTTACTTTCTTACATATCCTCCTGAGACCCCAACTTTTGTTTGGTATGCATATTTGTTTTCTCTGAGCTATCTGGGATCAGTAGTCAGTAGATCAGTAGATAAGTACAAAAAAACTAAACACCGTCAACAATTAAGTCCTCGAATGAGACAATAATAAAGTTCCAGTGTCTTCAAATGAGTACTCCCTAATTAAAAGCAACTTCTCTTGTTACTTTTGCTCAAACTGGTCAAAATGTTGCCATATCAAACTACAAACATCATTAATCATAGATAAACAAGTTTCAACCATAAAATGTGATCAGGTTTCGGATCTTGTCCACTTCTGTGTCGGGATCAGCTGCAGACTGACTTGGCAGAGGTGGCAGCCATCTTGTTTTTACATGGATTAGTGTATTGTGCTCTTACTTCCACTATATGGCACAAAAAAGTGTCCACGAACGAGGACAACAGGTCTGAGGTAAGTAGACTGAAGTATAAGATCAAGTAAACCCAAAATGTGATGTCCCTATATGAGGACACAGGGTCTCAGGAGGATATGATAGAAGCACAAATATCAAGGAAAAATGGCCAAATCCACAAAATCTGCAAGTGTACAAAATCAGTCAGGCCTCTGAAATGCTCCCTGCAAACTGCTCCCTGCTGTGCGGTATGACGCCATGCAGAGGACGGAACAAAACCAGGTCGCAGCCGCTCTCTGTGAAATTATCTTTCCCTTACAGTGAAGATGGGCATGAGGATTACAAAAATGTTGCGTCTTGGATTGTGTCTAACTTTACTGGATCATCACATGTCAGGAATTGATCTGCAGATGTTCTGGTTATGAAAGAGACCGAAATTTTCTACAGGACAAAATGTGGTCTGCAACAGATGGTAAGGCTTGTTGTTTTCAGCCAAGTCAAGTTCTGGAAAAAATGTGGCCTCTACCGGCCGGTTAAGAGGAGCGAAGAGTCAGCAGTGAGTGATACCATCATAAAACAGTCAATAAAACAGGAAGCGACTGTGACTCGTTCAAGTAAATTCACATTGAAGTCCAGAGACACATTTATGGTGGTTTATCTACCAAGCAACTGGGATAATTTAAGCAAAACTGGACTAAATGAATATTACGTTGTGTGAATTTATGGTCAGCAGAAAATATTGGAGCCAAAAACTCACCCTCTTCCTCTAAGAGCTGCCACACCAGTGAACGAACAGTTAAATAACGTGAAACACCCCTGCGCCAATTACGACTGCCAGAAGTGAAAGTGACCAAAAGAATGCGTGCAGCCGTAACATAATAAACAACAGAGGGTTAAATACATATCCTGGCTTCTACAACAACTACGGAGGGTCATTTAATGGTTTTGAATGGTTTGCCATGAAATGTGCACAAACGTTCATCATCACCTCGATGATATGACTTTGGTGATCCTGTCACTCTTCATCTAGCATCATCATCATCGGGTACAATGTCAACAAGTTCAATACAATAACACAACAACAACAACAAACAGCACGTTAGCACAATCAGACATACAAGCAACATGGAGCATCAACACACAGATTAGTGTTACATTCAGACATGCAGAGCAGCAACAGAATGTAAACACACATAAACACGAGTCATTATGAATGGTCAAATGCACTAACACACAAGCCATGCTGTTACTGAGTCGTCCAGCAGGTGATTATATTTTATTCTGTCCCATAAAGTAAGTGTTTTGGGATCTATTTAAGTGTTAATAGTCCAGACGTCTCATGTTCAGAACAGTAGCAGCTCTTCATCAGAGGTTAAAGCTCTGTTCTCTCTGGGGCTTTGTTTCCATAAATGTAAAGTTAGCCCTTAATTATAAGGTGGATAACTGCAGATTCCAGAAGTGATTGCAGTAAGGAGACTTTAATAGCTTTGCGACTCCTCCTTGAACTCTAATTACAGCCAGTGTGAATATTGTGTTGAAAGGACTGTTTCTCGTCCAGCTGTAATGAAACGTGTTGGAGGGAGGAGAGGATACAGTGGGACAATATATCCCCCCTCGTCTTTTCCAGCTCAGGACGGAGGCTTCCACCACAGGGACAGCAGGTCTCTGAGGGCGGGAGGCCTCTGCAGGCGTGTGGCTCGCCACCGTCCACTGGCTCAGGGGACAGCTGTGTCACGCTGTGGCGTTTGGCCCCGTGCCCCGGGATAGCAGTTGCCATAAACAAACAGTGCTGAAAGCTACTGGCCCAGTCCCCAGCTCTTTTCAAGACGGTGCAGCAAGCCGGCTGACCTTCGCCCAGCTCACTCCATTAAGTTCGAATAGATTTTAACGGCACTTTAGAGGGTTGAGCTGGTAAAGAAACGCAGCTTGTCCCGTTCCAAACAAGTGGAATGAAAAGGAGGACAAAGTGGCTGCACGGCACTTTATTTTTCCATATTCGTTCTGTTACCTTTGATTCATGTGCTGTTAGATGCACGGGGGAAAAAAATCACATTTCGTAGTTGGAAAGATCACAGCAACAGAGTTTACCTCTTCATAAAGCTGGTTGATGAGGTTGGAAAGTTGGAGAACATTTTGCCACACTTCCCAACACAATGTCCAGTTGCTGTTACTGGAACCTTTAACCACATCACAAGATCTTAATCGGCAAACTGAGTTTTCTCAGTTGTTCTGAAAACAGATCTTTCAGGCTCAGCTGCTGTTTTGATTTCAGCCATATCAGTTTAAGAATGTCTCGTCTACGTTGGTGTAAAAGTGACGCACAAATGTTCACACACTGCATCATGTAGTTGAAAGCTCTAGAAAAAAGGATGCCTCAGTGTAAAACATACTTTTGTTTTAGTTTAATAAACCACGACTTTAAGTTCCTTATTGCCAAAAGTTACATGAGAAGATCATGGGAAGATACCACTCTCATATCTGTCTGTTAAATATGTAAAGCTAGAGCCAGGAGATAGGTTAGCTTAGCTTAGCATAACGACTGAAAGCAGTGGGACGCTTAGCTCTGCCCAAAAGTAAAACAGTCAGCCCAGGCCAAGAAATAGTCCTACACACAAAACTGCAACTAGTTGCGTTTATACTTTGTATTTTATATCTTATGGTTTAAAAAAAAAAAGAAAACAAAAACTTGTTTATCAGTTAAAGTTCCCACGAAATGTGTCACAGATATTGATTGGAGTTTACCGTGGATAACAGAGCTGAATGTCTGTCCCCCGCCAAATTTCAAATTGACAGTAGCAACTAGCTCAACACTGAAAACAGCCATGAAGACAGCCTGCTCTCTGTTGTTGAGAACTTCTCGCAACCACCATTGCCTACACCTGTGGATTCAACCTGGTCTCACTCCAAAGTTGTCGAAATTGGCATCAGACACCGTCGAAAAAAGCCATCACTTCATGTCAGCATGTTGTTTAACGGCGCCCAGCGGTGTCAGGAGGAAACGCAGTGGGACAACACCAAAAGTTAAGGCAGTGGAAGTCCAAGTAGGGCGTGCAGGAGCGGTGCTGGATGGGTCCAACAACCACCAACCTTCACCCAGAAGGCTTGTGTTTGTTTCCCATGAGATTGTAACGCCAAATCCTGTTCTTTTTTTTCTAAACCCAACCACGTGTGTGTGTTACCTAAACCCAACCACATGCAGTTGTTTGCAAAATGTAACAACATTCCTGTGGAAACAGAAGTGTATTTTGAAAGAAGACAATGCATGTAACAGGCTGAAGCTGACACGGCGTCCCAGAACTTTAACAACCAACACACCCAGGGTACCTTGCATGTTGTATCTTGATGTGGAAGGTCAATGACCAAACGTTAATATGTGACGAGGTCAGAGTGAGAATGTGATGGTGGATTTTACAGACGCATGGGACAGGTATGAAGTGGAGGAGAAAGACAACCACGATGAAGTCGTTATTGAAGTGAAGCCATGCATGTTCAAGCTGGAGTTGGAGTTGATGCATCCTGACGGTAGTGTTGTGTCGTTTCGTGTGTATCTCACATTGGATGCAAAATGAGTTACGGCCCAAAGTGCAGGATGAATCATTAAGATACTGGGCAGACACCGGTACAGAGGTGACAATTAGCGCAAGAGATATGTGATAACAAAATTAAAAAAAATCTCTAAAACCCAAAAACATGTGTGGTGTCAGTCATCTCTAATAACTCTCAGAAAGATCCTGAATAAGTCAAACCATTCCTTTGATTTTGATTCTTTATCACTGAGTTGTATTCATTTACAACTTTTCTTATCATGCGAGGAATAACTGGGTCACTGTTGATACGGTAATCCCTAATGTCAGACCCTTCCAGCAGTGTGTTATGGCAATATAAAGCAGTGTTGAGTTTGCCTTCAGCCAAGTTAAGCCCAAATGAGCTGTTGATATCGTCATGGCTGACTTCATCCTCTCTGTGTTTTTGGAAGGCTTACACTCTCACGTAGCGAGATTATCCTTTGTCCTGCGACCTTTTCCCTCCACGAGTTCAGCCTGTTGTTTTCAGTGACTTCAATGCTCATAAGATTTGAATTAATATATTTAATTTAAAACATCATATGTTATGTGATCTTTTTTTTTTCCATCGTGCGAAAACTTTTTTTTTTTTGCATCATGTTAAATTAAAATAAACAATCAGACCTCTGTATTAAATAAATGACTTTACAAAGTAATCCAAAGGAGGAGATGGTTTTAATCCCATTTTCACACAGTACAGTTACAGAGCTCTAGTACAGTATTGCCAAAGAGAACAAGACACTTTAATAAAGGAGAGATTTGAAGTCAATTGAAAGCAGGTGGGACACTTCCATCGCACACAAAGATCATGACGCCAGTGATTCTGAAGGAGCCTCTCATTACTTGCAACACACACACAATTGTTAGCTCCGAGACAATATCCCAATCAGTCACACCTAACGCTCGCTGAATACTTTAAGAACCTGTGAAAATGGTCCAACTAAAGCCATTTTGTTTGGCCATCGCTGTCACGTGACCTCAAACTAAGAGGTCCTGGAGCCGAGCCTGATGCAGTGTTTCCACCGGCGTGACCGCAGCATCAAATAATTGACTTTGTTTTGGAAAACCACTTTCACATGCTGCCAAATGACTTCCAGTTCCTCCAGTAACTAAATGAAAACACTTAAGCTTTCCACAGTATCCGGTGGAAATCCCCCGCAGACCCTCTGTGCTTACATTAATATTCACCTTTATATGAGCAGTCGTTTTTGCATGCTAGACTAAAAAACAGTGATTATACAGGCGGATATCACACAGCTGTGCTTGAGCCATCTATCAAAAATACATGAATGAAAACATGAATCAGTTGTGTATAATGTCAGTATTATGTGTTTGTTTAAATGCAGAGTAAATGTGTCGTTAAAACTGTTCATGGAAACGAAAAAAATGCTGCTTACAAGTTTATAAATTTTCAAATTCACAGTCAAAGTCTGTCATCCTGCACAGGATGTACTTCCACTGCCGATCTCTGCAACAAAAAACAAGACAAAGTCCTGTCAGTTCAGCCGATCATAAATTACCAAACTTTATTGTTTCTGCAGTTTTTTATTTGTTCTGCCAATAAGTTCTGGTCCCATATGGAGGTCGTTGCTTCCAGCTCCGCCTTGAGAGGATTTCAACAATTTTTGGACGGACTCTAGATCCAAACCGCTGCCTCATGGGATCAGAGGTTATTGGGAAATAAACAGATGTTGTGAGCAAACCTGAGCACGCCACTGAAGGTCGTCTGGGCACCTCGGATGAAGTAGCCATAGGTGGGAACCACCAGCTCTGCCTCTTCTCTGAAGTACTCAGGGATGTCATTGGTCTTCCTGTGGAAGGCAACAGAAGTGTGTGTAATGTTTTGGCATGTTAAGTATTAATGTATTAACCTGTTAAAGGATAGTTTGACATTTTGGGAAAAACACGCTTTCTTGCCATGATTTCAATATGAAGATCGATACCACTTTCACGTCTGTACGATAATACGAAGCCATACAGTGAGGTGACGGTTAACTTAACACAAAGAGTGAATGCAGGGGCAAACAGTGGTTCCCAACTGGTCTAGCCACAGGGTCCAGATTTCTCCCTCGTCATTAGTTCAAGGTCCACACAGTTTAAAACATTAAGCATCATATGTGCGTTTGGCCATATCGTCGAGCTAGTTTGCTTCTCTGTCAAGTAGCTGTCCATTCGTCACTCAATCTACAGCAGAAAATGGCACTCTAAAATAAAAGCTCTGTGCTGGAAATTCCCTGTAATTAAAAATAAAGTGTGTTTGCGAATCACTTGAGGTCCATTCAGAAAAAACCCACGACTCACTTTTGGACCGCAACCCACAAGTTGGGAACCACTGATGTAGGGGATAATTGGGCACATTTTTCAGAGGTTCGTCTGAAGAGATTATCTGTCCAAATGATCTGTAGTGTGCGGGGTTTACAGATACACTCCTAATGTCACCGACTGAATCGGACTCTTCAAGGGATTTGCATCCATACAGCCACACACCAGGGCCACCTGCTTGAAGTTAAATTTATTGTTTGACATCTAATGCTTATTGCTTTAAAAACCGAGATCATGAATCAGCCCTGAACAATGTGAAGCCCGTCTGATATCATGGTAGTTGGGCACACTTTGACCCGACTCCGCAGACGCTCCATCTCTAGCACAACTCAGCACATTTAAACTGGTAATGGAAACACATATCAACATGCCATGGTTTGACTCAGCACAGCCAAAAGTGCTGATGGAAAAGCCCTAAAAGTGGTAACAATCTTCCCATCTAACTCTTGACAAGAAAGGGAGCAAGCATATTTTCCAATATTTTAAAATATATTCCTTTAACAGGGCTCTGTGACAAACATACATGCAGGAGTAGGGGCAGCGGCGTCTGTAGTAGCAGCAGTAGAACTGCCATTCCCGGTCAAGGACAGATTCAAAGTACTTGCTCTGCACGCCTGCTACCAGGCCGTTGCGAGTGCATGTTGAAGTCCTGCAAAGACAAAAGAGAGTTATTTAGTTATTAATAAAACTATTTTTGTTTATGAAAATTAAAGACAGAGATCTAAAAGATCTAAAAAGACAATCTCCTGCTACGTTCAAATCATTATTGTCTCTGCTTTCAAACATAGTGATTTAAACAGAGATAAAACCCTGACAAACATTTCAGATGAAAAAAATGCATCTATAAAGTTTGAAGTAAATACTGGTTTGTTTGCACTTTGTTTATGGCCCCTACACTTTACTGTCGCCACAACACATCCAAGAATACCAGGTCCAAGCAGCAGGAGCTGCTGCACAATGTGTGGACGTTTGTCATGGCAACATGGGCACAGCCATCAGCCATCCAGCCAGTGGGGGTGGTTTCCCTGCAGGGTAATGTCCTAACTAGTGTAATTCAAACAGACAGCTATGTTAAAGAGAGGCAGGCGTGGCAGTGATAGAGTTCACAGTGTTTGTCTTTGAATCAGTGAGCTGGGTGCAGTCGAGCTGAACTGGAAATCAATCAGAAGAGCACAAATAAAAAACGCTCTCCGACCTAGAACAAGTAATCTGAAGCAGATACAGTTGAGTCAGCGGCCTGTTTAGTATGATTCAAGCTGCTGTTTACACGGAGATGTCAGGCTACAATTGTCCCACTGTACAGGTTTTCCAAACTTTGATCCAAGTCCTTTAATCGGATCAACCTTGGTGTGCAGTAAGTGAAACGTTTGTGGAACATGTTTGTGTGTTGGATATTCGTCTGTTTTTACTATCTAGTTTTTGTGAATGACATGTTGCAAAAGTCCCGCAGTAAGCTGTAACATGTGGCCCATAAAATACAATGTGATGTCTCTGAAGAGCCACTGACACAGCCTGTTGGACGGATCTTGTTTAGATTCACTGGAGGAAGTCATGTTCCCAGGAACTGTCAGTGGAGGACACATATTGCTGTTCTGGAGTGAGACAGTGATTCATGCAGCACCAGGAGGACCTGGCTTTGTTCCTCTGAATGAGAAAACAGTTGACAGAATTCAACTTTTTATTAAAGAGATACACAAGTGGAAAGTTTTTAGGCATTCTCTTATACAAAGCAGTGCATTAAACTCCACTGCTTATCTTTTATAAATGCGTAATACTTTGCTTTATGCATGCGTACGTGGAGAAATATGTCCCACAGGTGGGATTACTCAGGCAGTTTAGAACGAGTGGGAAATATCTGACGTCATTTCATTCTTCCCAGTTTACACCATTATTAGATACAGTTTTATAAAGTGGTCAATGGACCATTTTCCATGTTACTTCTCCTCACTCTGACAGTTACTGGGCGTAAATATTTAGTAGCAACTAGTTTGTGTAGCCAGTCTAGTGATGTGATATGTTCACCCCAGTCGTGTTATGACTAAAGGCTGAAGGCTTTTGCACACCAAGTCCATATTTTCCATCTGAAACTGTCGCACATTTAAAAATAAATACAACCTGGGGGGCCCAGTTGCTCAGCGGTTAGAGCAAGCGTCCCATGTACAAAGGCAGTGTCTTTGCTGTAGAAGCTGTGGGTTTGATTCCAGCCTGCAGTCCTTTGCTGCGTGTCATCTCCTCTGTTTCCCCCTTTCACACTTAATACTGTCCTATCAATTAAAGGAAAATGCCCCCCAAAAATCTTTAAAATAAATAATACGACCTCACGTTGTGTCAATCATGTTTACGCACCAACTCAGAAACTTTCATCTGTACTTAAAGTTTTCCAAACAGATTTGATTTTCTGCATTTTTTCACATCCATGAAAAGATTTAAGAGAGTTGTTTGACTAAGAAGCAATAAAGAAAATGTGGCGTGACGGGACACATACATCAGCAACAAAAGAGAGGAATAGGGCAGAGGTGGACAACGGACTAGCAAGATAAAGAAGTGGAAATGGAGGCAAGCAAAGGAAACGTTAGCCTATCCAGGAATGCACAACAGCAATGATGATGACAATGAGTGCAATTTAATAGTCTCATGGTACAATTTTGTTACTAAGGCAGCAGCGATGCTAAATTCAAGACATGGGCAAAGTGGCGACAGTGGAGAGAAGCAAATGTGTCTTTCCATTTTGCCTCGTATTGTGAATTTTAGCATCGCAATCGAACAATAAAACCCATCAGATTAATCGGCAACATGTCTGTGCATAACGATTTTTATCATATGACTAATTCGGAAAAAAATCATTTTGTTCTCATTCCCAGGCTGTCACATATCAACACTTCATCATGCCCCTCAATGGGTGATATCGACGGTAAAGGCACCCTTTAGTGTCTTTATGAGACAAGGTGGGCTTTCAGCTGACTCCAGTGTAGATCCAGTCCGTGATAATATTGGACGCTGAGAGCAAGTGACATAGTATAAAGAGCAAGAAAGCCCACACAGGGTGCGAGGGAGGTGTGATGGATGCAAACAAATATGGAATTTCGCTCAGGGGACCAAAGTTCATGTCCTACATGAAATTAAAAGTCAATTTTTTTCCGTAACATTACGTAATTTATGTTCGGTCGTCACACACTGATGTCAGTCATTAAGTGTTGAAGTAACAAACTTACTTATTTTAACCCAAAACATTATGTTTATTTGCCAAACTATAGACACTAGTTTTATTGCCTAAACCTTATTGCGACTGTTTCAGAACATTAACCTCGTTACAATGTGTATCAGCTGTGCATCGCATAGATACGCTAAAGGGTGCCCTTTGCGTCACTATCAGACGCAGAGGGGTTTGACAAAGCGTCAATATTTGACAACCTGAGTGAGAACGACTCGAAAAAACGCATATGACAAATATGACCTTGGTGTGTAAAGGCCTAAGAAGAGCTGACGCAACGTGGTCTCTAAACAACCAAAGACATTCCCTGGTTGCAGCTGCATCTGCCTTTAAAGGAGGACTGGAGACCTTCCATTCCAACAACACGGGTGCTTTTGTTCATACAACAGTTTCAGCATCAAACTCCACACAGGCCTCGTATGGGCCTTTGTTGTCTGCTAATAGTGACCTTTAACAACCTGTGCTGCTGGTCAGAGTTTGTCCTTAGGGCGACAGTGAAGGAACACAACTCAATAATTCAGGCAAGACGTTTTAAATCTTTGATCTGCTTCATCTTGTTGATTGGAACAACGACAGACAAGTGGGCCAAAGATGTGCCTATATGACGTGGCTTTTGCGCCGATCTGTCCTTAATATATGTCCCTCTGAACTGTTTTATTGGCCTAGATGAGCGAATGAGTAAACATGTTCACAGCTGCCGTGCAGAGTTAAAGAGAAGCTGTAGGAAACTGCTCAAAGAGAGTTTACCACACTTACTGTACACGTGTAATCTGACTCAGATGTTCATCCTCTTTCAGTGCATTTCTGAATTTGTGTATATTATTCTGCACCATTTATGCATGTCATTGCTGTTTATATCCATGTTGCCTCAGACTGCTCGGTCTAATGTTTGCATGATCATAAACAGGAGAAAAATCTGCGGTTCATCAGAGTGCATTCTCTGTGCCACAGGACAGACATCCTACTAAGAAAACTGGTGAATTAAACTTGTCCATCAGTCCGACTATCATTGTATTTACAGTTTTTAAACACTCTAAATATCTAAAAATAAGCAACACAGCTGTAAAAGTCAAAGAAGGTAGACAGCAGAAACTCACCATTCCATGCCAGCACGGCTGATGTCGTCCCACCAGCAGTCAGTGGGCTCCCCCAGACCCTCAGGTGTGGGCTGGCACTCAAACGACCACAAGCGGTCCATGCCGTCCGTCTCGCTATAGTAGCTCCTGGTGGCCACCAGGACCTCTCCATGGGGGCACTGGAAGTTAAAGCTCTGGCGGTAGCCGTTGATCCAGCCCATGTCATGGTGGTCTTGAGACTGAGCTGCCACTGCGGCCAGCAGAGTCGACACCAACAGCACCAGAGCAGGATTCATGTTGAAGAAATCAGTCCGTCTGCTGCACTCCCTCACAGCTGCCCGACTTTAAACTCCTCCAAGTCTTTTGTTGTCCAGATGTTTTGTAACCAGGAGTGATGTGTAATTTGCTGCTCATGGGACAAATCCAAAAGTGGACCTCGCTTGACATTTTAAGGTAGACTCTGAAACGGAGCGTTAACATAGTCACACCATGGGGAAGGGTTTACCTTAAAAGACAGCACGTTCAGATAACATGCAATTTAGATATTGTCGGCACGTGTGAACCATCTAATTACTCAGGCTGCAGAGTGTTCATGGCTTTTTTATGTAATCTGTACTTAGAGGCAATAAACAGTTTTATTTTTATCATAAAAATCACAGCATCTATTTCACCCAACAGACACAAAATAAAAACATTTTTTTGTGACAGTTTTGTAACACCTATTAAAATACCGAATGATTTTAAAGTAAAAATCTGATTTTTTTTTTGCAATGCCTCAGTAACATAGACTGTATAAAACAATGGATGTAGCCACAAAGACGTCACCCACCTATTTGTGGCATTTTGGCTGACGCCATCTTGGATTTTGGAGCCAGAAGAAACCATGTTTGGATGAGAGTGTGGAGATAACCCTAACACTAGCTGCTAGCTTGGTTAGCATGGTGCATTTACAGCTATGGCTAACAGCCCTAGTGCTAATGCTAACTTTCTCTGGCAAAAAAGCAGGCTTAAAATCATAAAAACAAAATGTAGTTATCATAGAAATTCAATATCTGACTTTTTAGAGGGTCTTTTAGTGCAACCAACTTACTAACTTTCACTTAACTTTCATGAACTGAAAACACTGAATTAGCAACAGCTACGGTTATAATGGGTATTGACTCGCTGTTTGAGCCAGACTCAAGTGGCCATTAGAGGAACTGCAGTTTTTGACATGTCCATGTAGGTTATTGCTCGCAACCGCCAAGTACCAGTGGATGTTTTCAGCGCTCCAGCCTCAGGGGGCAGTAATTAGCCCACAAAACTCAATTTGATAGTCAACACAAAGGTGAGATTTATGCTGTGACCTAAGTGTTTTAAACAGTATTTTTTAGTTGTTTTTTTTTTAAGTGACTAGCATTAGCTTTGAGAACAAAACAAACTGACAGAAACCATTCAAATGTCGTCCTCCTTTGTAAGATTGACATAGTAATCAACCACAAAACAAGCTGTCCCACCTTCGGCGATCCTGTGACATCATCCATCCGCTGAGTGAGAGCATACAGGTCGGCCAGTCTGGTCCCGTTGGTCAGTGTTTATTTTTTCAAGTAACACTCACATTCCCGGAGACTGAGTGACCTGACATGGTGCGTTCGTAAATTCAGTCTGACGCTCTACACTAAAATGAGAGCCCTGTTGGTGGAATAAACGGAGCGTTATATTTCTATTTAAATTAACGAGCGGTCCAGTTTGGACCAGAGTGTGCTCCGGCACTCAGAGTGAGTATTTCCGAACACACTACTCACATCATCTTCCTCCATTGTCTAAAACAAACCAACAGAACTTGCTAACTGGCGCTAGCTAATGTCTGTGGAGAATTGTTTTGCCTCCAGCTAAGCCACGCCCACCAAAAGACGTCATACTGTTTACTAAAAGTAAAGGGGTATATACGGACACTTCTAGCTCCAAAAATCCAAGATGGCGACGACCAAAATGCCGAACTGAAGGCTTTAAAAGGGGAGTCCACAAACCAATGGATGACATCACAGCAGCTACGTCCACTATTTTATACAGTCTATGGTCGGTTGAGCCAACGGTCACATGAGCCAACACTGAGCCCACTTTCGCAAACGCTTCCACAAGCAACACTACGGTGAGATTTATGCTTTATCCGAAGACTTTTCAAACAGTAGATTTCAGATTTGAAGAGCACAGACGTTAAGGAAGAGGACTAAATGGCTGCTTTTGCAAATTTATGTCTGGTTAATTTCTCCACCTCCATTTAAGCGCAGCACACAGTTGCTTCCCTGAGCTTTTATTCTGGACCCTTATC
Source organism: Cephalopholis sonnerati (assembly GCA_019142605.1). Taxonomy (NCBI): domain Eukaryota; kingdom Metazoa; phylum Chordata; class Actinopteri; order Perciformes; family Serranidae; genus Cephalopholis; species Cephalopholis sonnerati. The sequence goes on from JAGQAX010000006.1 coordinate 5,795,405, forward strand.
TCACGTCTGGGGACCGTCCACAGGGCCAGTTTATTGGAGGTTGGGAAGTCAGTGTTGAGAGACTGATTGGATTTGTTGGTGATAAGAAAAATACAACACCAGCCTTATCCCTCAACTTTAATTTGTATTTAGACCCGGAAAAAGATGCATTGAAGTTACAGTATATATTTCAATATTACAATAACAATAGCCCACAGCTCTGCGTTAAAGGTAATTGAATAAAAGGTTTATTCCACTTTGCTTTTACCACAAGATGACCATCCATTACAAACAATCCTTCACATGGCTTGTAAATAAAGCTGCTCTAGAGATAGAGATCAAGTGCTAACATGAAGCCACACACAAATGGATCAGAGCAGAATCACTCATCCATTTTCCTCACCGCATCACAAGATAACAGCTCTTAAATGTTCCACAGCTTCTGCTGTTCCTGTGAAACTGTGCTCTTGTAAAAGGCTGACTGGCAGACAAATCAGGCTCCGTTAGAGAATGAGCTCATATTATTTATGGAGTGTGGTGTTAGAACAGTTTGTGCAAGTGTTGTTTTTGGACGTGCTTACATATTTTTTTTTTTTCCAAATAAAAGATGTAGTTTGACCACATTATGTTCAGAGATCATTGGAGCAGAATAATGACATTTTGATTTTAATTTGATCAGGAAGTGTGTGTCCCACGTGACACTGACACACACACATGATATTACTACATTAGCAGCGGTGATGACACTTTTTGCAGTGGAGAGTGACAAAAACCTCGGCCAACGACCAACACAGCTGTTGGCAATGAATTTAAATGTTTTTGTATAATGTAACGGTTCATGATTCATGAGTTTTTTTTGTCACATTTGTTTTGAATATGTTCAGTGATATACAGGGGTGCATACTCTTCAGGATACTTTTTTTTCCTGATTCGCACCGAAAAATCTATCATCAGCTATAAGGGTTCGCATTAAAGGGACAGTTCACCCCAAACTAAAAAAACAACATATTTTTCCTCTTACCTGTTGTGCTGTTTATAAGTGTAGATGTTTCGTGTGAGTTGCTGAGTGTTGGAGATGTTGGCCGTAGAGATGTCTGTCTTCTCTTAATTATAATAAACAGCAATGTCTCTTTACATAAATCACAAACTGGTTACTCAATATAATCCACAGACCTTTATGTAGAAACACCCGCTAACTGTATCACAGCGCAGAGGGAAGAGTGTATCTACTCATGGACTCGTGACAGTGCAGGATGTAAACACTGATTAATGTTTAGTCCCTCCAGGATTTTGTGAGCTTTCTGGGAGAGAGACTCAGATACAGAGGCTCATCCACACTTTCAAAAACTTGTAGACAGATGTGCAGGAGGACAGTGTCCATAGGTGAAGAAAAGGGAATTCCTGCACATGGTTACTTGCAATTAACTTTATTGGATAAACAACATTTTGGTCGTCACATTAGGCCACCTGATGAATATCCAATAAAGTTATTGCAAGTAACAACAGTGTGCAGGAGTTCCCTTTTCTTTTTAAGATTTTTTTTTTTGCCTTTAACTGACAGTAAAGTATGAAGTGTGAAGAGGGGAAGGAGAGAGGGGACGACACACAGCAAGGGGCTGCAGGCTTGAATTGAGCCCATGGCCACTGCCTTTACACATGGGGTGCCTGCTCTGCACACTGAGCCACCGAACACCCCCTACAGCAGCTTTTCTAAAAAACTGTGTTATATGTTGCATTGTTTTTAGGCTTTTTTTTAGCAATTACATTTGGCAAATGGAAATAGCAAAAATAGTTGTGATGCTGTCACGGATTCTGAGTCTTTTATTATGAGTATTCAGTGTTTCCCACAAAATTAAAATGTATGTGTGTTGATAGGGGGGGTGACAGATGATCATCAGTGATCAGCTGTCTACAGGAGCTGCTCTCTTCCTGCTCTCTCTGCCTGGTTAGCATATGCTAACACAGCAGCTAACATCCAATGCTAAGCTGTTAAACAGTTCCAACAATGAACCAGCTTGATTCTGTCGTTAAACCTTGTGTCACTGACCTCTCGTTAACCATTGGATAATGTTAGCTGTGTGATGCTAACAGTTAGCCTCACCACTGTGTGTGTGTGTGTGTGTGTGTGTGTGTGTGTGTAACTCTATTACCCGTTTTACATAGTTTGATTCATGGAAAAACTGTGGGGATTGGACAAAATTACAAGGTCACACTGAATTTACATGACCTTGTGGCTGAATTTGCATTTATTGTTGTGATCAAAACATCTCAACGAGACACTGAATAACGGCATACTTTTTGGCTGAGCTGCAACATTAGCCAGCTCAGTGGTGCTCGGTAAAGTAGCAGTAGATGCACACTTCGTTCTGAACCTTTGTTCTGCTCCCTACATGAAAAGGCTCACAGCAAGGTCTGTGGATTATCTTGAGCAACTGGGAGACATTGCTGGTGAGTTTTTCAAATGTATTTTTGCCTCTTTGTGCACCACAAGCTGAGTGCCATCTAGTTCCATTATACTGAAGAGAGGGCAGACATCTCTACGGCCGATATCTCCAACACTCGGCAACTCATACCAAAGTAATCTAGATTGATAAACAGGTGAACTGTCCCTTTAAATGTTTGACAAAATCCCTCTCTGGTACTTGTAGCTATAGAAACTGAACTACGATGAAAGAATATTATAAACATAAACATTTAAGAAAACTGAAGTAGGCTGCAGTGTCTGCACAATATTTTACAGAGCTCATAAAGCCACCCTACAGTTACACTGTACACCTTGAGTCTTTTAAAACCGTTTTCCTGCCATTAAAACCACCTAACAGAAACTGTATGTTTGATGAGTGAGGAGAGAAATCCATTTGATCGCTGTGTGCCTGAGAATCTGATCCCGTGTGAGAGATCATCCTCAAAGCATCTAAAAATAAATAACAGCACATGTTCAGGAATAGTGTTCGAGTCGCTGGATGAGGAGTTCCACAAAAGTCAAAATGGAGCAGAAGTGGGGGGGTATTTATAGAAACTATCGTCTATTTAAAAATCTCTATTTAGAGCAGAGCTGTTGGCACTTAGAGAATGTAGGGCTTCATTCATAATACTTTGATCTGACTGTGACATACAGACTGCACTGTGCCAAAGATCACACAGTGAAGGCAGCCGGGCCTCCGACTGAGGGCTGGTCCGCACAATGTCTTATAGTTAACAGAGCTCTGAACATCACATTCACATGCACAAGAAACCTACTTTGAATAATCCACTTAGAAGTTTTATAATAATTTAATAAATACAGTGAACCAGTATGAAAGCAAGTCACAACTGAAATGTTTTTATTTATCTGAATGTTCTCCAGTGAGGAGTAGGTTTTTAAAAATGACCCAGTAACATCTTTCAGTCAGATGTGCACCAATGAATGCCAGTCTTTTTTAAAGACAAATATTTGGGAGCTTCAGTGCACATCTGCTTTTCATTAAATCCAACACCAGCTTTCTACAACAACACTTGCAGGGCACCACACAGTCCTTTTTAAACATCACTATAAGCTTCCTGTGACTGTTGCTTTCTGCACCACGAGTTCGGATCTATGTGTGACATCAGTCAGCTCCAGTTTTTTAAAAATGGGGTGAGAAAAAAAACACATCAGAGTATTAATTGAAGATGTTTTTTTTTTACATCTTAAATGCTTTTCATACTCTGATAACTCCATCTATAGCTTCTGTCCTCTTCTGTCTTCCTCCCAAATGTCTTGATGAACTCAAATTGGACCAGAATTCAGCCGCCTGTATCATTACCAGAACCCCTTCCATCGATCATATCACTCCCGTCCAGCAGCTTCACTGCCTTCCTATTAAATATCACATTGATTTCAAGATTCTGCTTCTCACCATCAAGCCCTATCTACACTATGTGAACAAAAGTATTTGTACCTGTTGATTATTGAATTCAGGTGTTTCAATCAGACCTGTTGCCACAGGTGTATAAAATCAAGAACCTAGTTATAAAATGGGTCGATCTGAAGAGTTCAGTGACTTCAAACTTAGGATGACACCTTTACAATAAGACGGTTTCGTGAAATTTCATTCCTGCTGGATGTTCCGCAGTCAACTGTAAGTGATATTATCAGAAAGTGGAAGCTTTTAGGAACAACAGCAGCTCAGCCATGAAGCGGAAAGTCACGTAAAATCACAGAGCCGGGTCGACGACTGCTAAGGTGCATGGTGCATAAAAGTCGCCAACTGAAGAGCTGAAGAGTTCTGAGCTTCCACTGGCATCAATGTAAGCACAAAAACTGTGCTGCAGAAGCTTCATGGAACGATGAGAATGCAAGCTTCACATCACCAAGGCCAACGCCAAGCGTCGGATGGAGTGGTGTAAAGCACACCGACACTGGACTGTGGAGCAGTGGCAATGTGTTCTGTGAAGTGACGAATCACGCCTCTCTGTTTGGCAGTCAGATGGGTGAGTCTGGGTTTGGCGGATGCCGGGAGAACGTTACCTGCCTGACTGCATTGTGCCAACTGTGAAGTTTGGTGGAGGAGGGGTAATGGTATGAGGCTGTTTTTCAGGGTTTGGGTTTGGCCTCTTATCTCCAGTGAAGGACGATCTTATTCCTTCAGCATACCAAGACATTTTGGACGATGCTATGCTTCCAACTTTGTGGCAACAGTTTGGGGAAGGCCTTTTTCTGTTCCAACATGACTGTGCCGCAGTGCACAAAGCAAAGACTATAAAGACATGGTTTGATGAATACGGTGTGGAAGAACTGACCTCAACCTCTACGAGCACCTTTGGGATAAACTGGAATGGAGATTGCGAGCCAGGCCTTCTCGTCCAACATCAGTGCCTGATCTCATCAACGCTCTACAGAATGAATGATGGGCACAAAGTCCCACAGAAACACTCCAAAATCTTGTGGAAAGCTTCCAAGAGGAGTGAAAGCTGCTATAACTGCAAAAGGGGAACCAACTCCATATTAAAGTACATGTATGTGAATAAAATGCCATTTCAGTCCCTGCTGGTGTACTCGTCAGGCGTCCAAATACTTGTGTCCATACAGTGTACCTGTCTGAACTCATATCTACACACCCTTTTGTACTCTTAGATCCTCTTCTGCAGTTCCACTCACATCACCATCTGCCCGCTTGGGTACCATGGGTTCAAGAGCCTTCAGCTGTTCTACCACCCGCCTCTGAAACCCTCAGACCCATGACGTTCGCAATACTGACTCCCTTTCCACCTTTAAATCCCGTCTGAAAACACACCTTTCCAAGATTCGGTCTGATTTCATGGAAACACACATATGGTGACCTGCACTGATGATGACTTTATGATGATGATTTTATAATCTAATTGTCATAATTGTGTTTTTTATAGCCTTAGAGATAGGGTGAGGAGCTCGGACATCCAGAGGGAGCTCAGAGTTTAGCCGCTGCTCCTTCGCATCAAAAGGGGTCAGTTGAGGTGGTTCAAGCATCTGATCAGGATCCTCCTGGGCGCCTCCCGCTGGAGGTGTTCCAGGCACATCCCACTGGTAGGAGGCCCCGGGGCAGACTCAGAACACGCTGGAGGGATTACATATCTGATCTGGCCTGGGAACACCTTGGGGTCCCCCAGGAGGAGCTGGGAAGCGTTGCTGGGGAGAGGGATGTCTGGGGTGCTTTGCTCGGCCTGCTGCCCCTGCGACACGGCCCCGGGTAAGTGGATGAAAATGGATGGATGGATGGTTTTTGTGTAGTTATTTTATTAACTTATAATTGTACATACTGAATTGTTTGACTTCATGATCTATGGATTGATTGCTGCTTGTGTTTTTTTGCGTCCTTGAGCGCTCTGAAAGGCGCCTATAAATAAAATGCATTGTTATAATTATTTTAGAATGATAAAAGCACGATGAGAATACCACTCACCAACACACTGCTTGACACACTGGATTAGTCTCCCAGTTGGAGCGTCGGTGGTTTGATCCCTGGCTCCTGCAGTCTACATGTCAAAGTGTCCTTGAGCAAGATAATGAACCCCAAATTGCTCCCAATGGCTGTGCCATCGATCTGTGAGTGTATGTGTATATTTATCTCATGAGGTCAGGTGTCACCTTGTGTGGTAGCCTCGGCCACTAGTGTATGAATGTGTGTGTTGGAGAGCACTTAAGTGAGACTAGAAAAGTGCTGTATAAGTGCAGTATATTTACCATTTAAAGAAGGAGTGTGTGGGATTTTGTGGCATCTAGCAGTGAGGATTGTAAACTGCAACCAGCTGAAACTTCTCCAGTGTGCCAAGCGTGAACTTCCTGTTAGAATTCCTTTATTGTTCAGGAGGTTTTTACTGGGAGCTGTAACCGCAGAGGTTTTTTTGTCTCCCAAACAAACAGATGCGATGATTTGATTTGGTAAAAACACTGAACAAATCAGTGTTATTCTGATGCTGCTCCTACAGTGGCCGATGCAAAAACGCAAATGCTCCTACCTGGAGCCAGTGTTTGGTTTGTCTGTTCTGGACTACTGTAGAAACATGGCGGCGCCACATGGCGATCTCCATAGACGAGGACCCACTCAATATGTAGATACAAACAGCTCAAGGTAACCAACACACGATTCTTATTTTCCAGTGATTATACACTACACTAAACACACTCATGATATTATATTCAATTTCTGCCCATAGATCCTCCTATATTCTACACACTGAACCTTTAATATTGGACAGTTCTGCTTAAGCATCCTGACATCCTCACTCACTACACTTAGCAGTCAATATAATGTCCATCATGTTGCTCATTTTGATTTAGCACATTAACATTAATTAGCACCAAACAGAAAGCAGAGCTGAGGCTGATGGGATCTGTTTTGCAGAAACTTGGACGTAAATCAAAACTTGCACAAAAACATGTTTGTCCTGATTCTGGTGCTGGATGAAAAATCAGAGAATCATCAAAGGGATTTCATTTCATCCAAACTAACAACATAACATGTTTATAAGCACCCTGCTGTCTTTGTCATCCACACTGGTAACCTGATTTTGTATATTGTATATACTGGACTGCATCATATATGCATCTAAGTGTTGTCTAGTTCTTTTATATTTTGCACCTACTGTTATGTTATTTTAGTGTTTTTGTGTATCTCACTCTTAACTTTGCTGTGCTGCAGTTTCCCTCAGGATAAATAAAATCTTATCTTACCTTAGCTTTAGAGCCCAGTGTCCACCAGAGCATTTTTTTCCAGCTGAAAACACCATGTCAGCACAAGGAAGAGTTCTTGCTTTGGATCAGGGGGAGGCTACAGCATGCAGGGAGAGAGGACGGACCTGCCAGCCTGTGTGGGATCATGAGAGGAAACATATATATTAATATATATGTAAAGTATATTAACAAAGTTCTGCTCCAATGTTGTTGTTGTTGTTGTTCAGCAGTTGTACATGAAAGATGTGACGGTTGGTCTACATGATATTTGTTCCTTCTCCACTGTGACTGAACTGCTGAAGACAATGACAACTGCTGCATTTTTACCCAAAGTTGAATGTTTTTGAACTCTTGGCACTCAGAAAAGAAACGCCCAACCAGCAGCGCTCAGTGCAGAGTTCACACCCACTGCCTAAATGCACTGTGCGCATTTGTAGTGCAGCGTAAATATGCGGCGCTCCCATTGCAATGCATTAAAAAAATACACTGGCTTCAGAAAAAAAAACGCTTTGGCGGACACAGCCCCTCAGTCATTGGAAATCATCCTCTGGGAACCATGAATACAACATTTCATGGCAATTCATCTAACATTTGTTGAGGTATTACAGGTCTCTGGTATGAATGTCAGGATGCTATACACTCATCTAACACCCTGACTTGACATCTTCACCCTACACGTCCAGCAACATGAGGAGTCATATCTCTCAAAGAGAGGTTAGTACTTGAGTTTAGAGTTTTCAACAAGCCAAAAAAATTACAACCCAAACCAAACTGACCCCTGTGAGGGGTCCATTAGTCAACCTCTAAAGCCTGAGACACACTGGCTGTGAGCGTCTCCAGCTTGGTGGATCACCAACTCTCCACACTGTATTTCCTGCCAGAGAAGCTCCCAGTTCTGGCCAGGAGGAAGGACAGAGAGTCCAGCACAGAGCCTGGCGGCTCCCTCATCCTTCCCTCCCTGCCCGTCAGGCTCCGGTTTAGACAGAGAACTCTAGTTAAAAGTGAAAACGAAGTTTTAGTTATGTAAAGTTCAGGCTTTTTGAGCCAGAGTTAAGTGATTAACACTTTAATGAACAGGAACTTCAGTGTTTTCATGACCGTCCATTAACCAGACTGGCGTTCTAAACCGCCCTGTGACTGGACGTCTGACCATAAAGACACTCTTCATACTGCACATTGAAACATCCTTTGTTTCCACAAGAGAAATGTACTACTGTGTTTATTATGATGGGAAATATAAAAGCCTAATCCAAACATCCAAGTTGTTACACAGCAGTTTACACATACACACTGACTATAAGTCATCTCCTTCCTGTAGAGCCTGTCAGGGCAGCTCTGGTCTCTCAGCACCAGGACAGACTTTCATTGTCCCAGTGTCCACAGTGAGGTTTGTATTCAAATCGGCAGGCACGAGCAGCTGCCAAGGAGATAGTGTCCCATTCAGAAATGTTTCTACAAAGAGGACATCTTTAGACCGTCTCTATGAGAGCAGAACAACCTGTGATTCTTCCGACTGCGGACACAGAATCAAACCAAGTAACAGAAATCTGCTGGACAATAGTAGTTACTAATTAAAACTCTCCCTGCATTCTCAGCTTGGTGCGCTTCATTTATTCAGCATGAAACTGTCATCTCTTGTCAGTTATCACCACATAGAAGGCTTTGTTTGAAATGTGTGAGAATCTGAACAGTATCAAAGGGCCATGAGAGGGCAGGACGAGGGCTCTGAATAACTGCTCTGGTCAAAACAGACAGTCATGTTCAAATCAGGTCATCAACACTCAGTGATGGGAGGGCAACTTTTAAAACTTATTCCACTACAGACTTGTCAATACATGCTCTAAAATGTAATTTGCAACATGTTTTATTAGATTACTCAAACTAGGACGCACGGTGGTGCAGTGATTAGTGTTATCGCCTCACAGCAAGAAGGTTCCTGGTTCGAACCCCAGGGCATTTCTGTGCAGAGTTTCCATGTTCTCCCTGGGTCAGCGTGGGGCTTCTCCAGGTACTTCGACTTCCCCCCACAGTGAGAGTCTCTCTCAATGGGGAATTTAAAAATAGCAGGTTTGTGCAGTTAGTTCCTCTCAGGCAAGCGCAGGGGTTTAGTGTTGCTGTAGCCCACAGGAACTATGCTCCACAACGCTTTTTTCTCTCTGAGTGAGGTTTAGAATATCTGCAGTTCACATAACCCAGTTGAAATTAATATAAATAAACGCTTGAAGATCCACTCATTACTAAAGTGTGTGTCATATAAAAAACAATGGCATGGTAACATTAACATTACAAGTTAACGTTCCACCTTAAAAGTTGCCGGCAGTCGGCCCAGTGAATGAAGTGATTTTTTCTCCAACTCCAGCTGCTGTGAGAGGCAGCAAAACATCCTTTCATTTTATAGTTCCAGTTTACTAATCAAACTCTCCACAGTATGAACAGTGGTTACATGAGCCTCAAAACCAGACACAACTCAGCCCTGAGCAGAGTGACCGTCCTCTACTGACCAATCAGACTGCAGTGTTCACAGCTCCACCTTTTAGTACCAGATCTGTGTGCTAGGTACCCCAACAGAGGGGGGACCAAACATGGGGACGCTAAGGAACGCTTCTATTGGTACCATCCACAACTTTTCACAATGGAAACGGAAAAAAAACGTACCGAACTGAACTGTACTGCTTGGTGGAAGAGCAGCTTATGTGTCAGCCCTATGATAGTCTGGTGACCTGTCCAGGGTGTACCCTGCCCTTTGCCCAATGTCAGCTGGGATAGGCTCCAGCCCCCCTGCAACCTCTAACAGTTACAGAGAATGAGTGAATACTCAAACTAAGTATTCTTAATATTACTTTTGGAATACTTCAAAATCATCTTGCAGGGCTCACTTGTCTGGATCTTATATTGCCGTGCCAAAAACATATGTCAGATGTACAGACAGGACTGTGCATCTCCTCTGCTATTGTTGTGAGGCAGATGCACTGCACACACTTTTTTAAAACATCTGTTTCTGAGAAATGTGTTCCTGTATGAATTTTACACCATGTTCTAACAGCATGTGAGCATCACTCTCTGTCCAGACTGAAGCCGTTAAATATGCAGCTCTGTTACATCATGTAAATAAAACATAGACTACCTGTCAGCTGTGCACTCGACCGGAGACGTAAACACATAAAAGATGGGTGAATATTTTCTGTCTTTTTATGTTTGTACTTGTTAAACAGAGAACACATGTTTTACACTGAGATGTTTACTGGAAGTGACGGCCAGCAGTAAGCAGGTTGTTTCAACTTCACGAATCAGCTGTTTGTCGTCCATTGTAGAGCTTTTAAAGCGAGCGACAGAAATAACATGGAACTTTCTCATAGAAAACACTGCCGTCAAACCGATGCTCACCCATGTCGCATTCAGTTAGGACCTGGTGTCAGAGCAAATAAAACAAAACAAATAAAGAAATCCCTTCGGGCAATTTATTTTTAGAGACAGTAACTGTATTCAGAATACCACAAACTTAAACTTTCCCTGTAATAAAATATAGTCACTCATATTTTGTGTTTTAAATGCGTAACTTGTAGTCCATTACTCCTCAACCCTGTCAGCACCAAAGTCAGCAGACACTATAAATGTTATTCCACATCGGAGGTAGCGTCCTCTCAAAATAAAATGTATCATGTAATGTCACAAAACAGCAATGTTGTAACCGTACACAAACTCATAGCAACATTGTCTGGTCTTATACACGGTATATGGCACACATGAGGGTCAGTTTTGTCTCACATAGCCAGACCTATCTCGCACTGTGAAGAAGAGAGATCTGGCTGAACTGATCTTTATTCCACACTGGGTTGTTTGTATTATTTAGGCAGTGATGGTGCTCTGTAAAACAGAGATGGAGGGAACTTGTTTTGGTGGAGAGGTGAGCACTGGCATTAACTTGGCTAAATCCCTGCAAAAGATAATGTCATAAAACAGTAAAATATGTTTTAGCGTGTAGGTTGTGAGCTAATGTTTCACGCACAGCACTCGAATGATGTCTGGAGATGGGTCTGGCTGTGTGAGACTCATTTTACATAGCAACAGGGATTTTGAAAACAGTAACAGGCAGGAAGAGTGTTACCATCCGAGATAGGCGGCCACAGTCTACATCCTGTGGGCCAGACTAGTTTCTAGTCACCCTGTGAAAACGTTTGTGTGATTTTTTCTGTGACTCTGGGGTACAACAGCTTGAGATGTTTCTAATGCATCGCATATTCAAAACACTTTGCAATTTGAAAAACAAAAATAACACAAATGCAAATGTCACAAACTGAAAAAGACACGTGACTGTTGTCAAAGTGTTGAGCGGCCGACCATTAATCAGCCTCAGTATCGCTCTGTCTCCATACACAGGTACAACTAAGGTTCTTTTCATGTGACTGAGTGACGTTAGCTAAATAAGGTAATGCTAACTTTACTACATACTGGCTTCATAATTGAGTGCACCAGGAATAAGTCCTGGAAATCAGTTAAAATTGCTGCACTCCCAGTTCCCTTGTCTCAAAGTCGATGGGTTTTCACATGAGTTTTTGGTTAGATGCCTGAAATAAGGTCTGTGATTCACACAAGCTGAAGAGACTTTGACATTATGTTCTACAAAATAAAATACGTCCGTAAATACCGCACTCGTCAATTTTTAAGCGTTAATGTGTGGCTACATGAGACTACAGAGTGTGATCACACCGAGCATGACTTTACAGCCCTGTTGTGGTGGTAGCACCGAAGTCATGGGACTTTGTTTACAGCCTAACGTTAGCTTTTGTGAAAACTTGAAAGTATCATAAACATTTCTTTGCCACAGAACTTATAATCTGCAATAACCCCAAATCCAATGGAAAAAATCCCATTGGCTTTTTGGTGAGGGAACCAGTGCGAACTTCTGCTTTGACCTACAGAAAAACATCATCGCTGGAGCACAGTGTAGCCGAATGTTAGATGGCAGGGCACATAAATCTGAAAGTATAAAGATATTGAACAACATTGCTCAATTGCCCTGTGATAGTCTGCCGACCTGTCCAGAATGTACCCCGCCTCTCACTCAGTGTCAGCTGGGATAAGCTCCAGCCCCCCCGCAATTTTCAAAGCCCTCTATTGGCTGGAATCGGTAGGAATTGTGTCTTTATCCTTTGTCCTGTGACTGTGGTCGGGGTGGATGGATCAACAAGACATCAGACTTCAACAGAGACTGCAGTTTGTACCCTGTTTCCTCCTGACAGTCAGTATTGATGTCTAACTATGACCACGATCATTATCTGACCTTAACCAAGTTGTGTTTTTGCTCAAACCCAACAAATCTGAACCATTATGGTGTCCAATCAGAAAATTATTTACTTATTACTTTTAGTTTTGTAACTGTTTTGGAAGGCACTTAAAAATGATGTTCTGCTGACAGGGCATCATTTTGTCGTGTAATGTGGATGATATGCTGCAACAGAGTTATCTAAACTCGGGCGCAGAGACCACAAATGTATAACAGAAAGCCTGCGTTAGGAGACGTGGGCACTTACCAGGCAGGAACAGCCTCATAAAAGATAAAATCAGGCGCCATAGTAGCCCCGGGCTTTTATTAAGGTGCTGATCTTGAACCAAACGTCCTTGTCTTAAGTACAGCCAGGGATCTTTTTAGCACACAACTCCCCAGCTCTCTCATTCACTCACTTCCTGTCATCTCTTACCTTCTGATTTCTGTTCAGGGCATACAAAAGCCATAGTTGCATTATGGGAAATGTCAAGTTTTCAAACCACACCAGGGAGTAAAAGTCAGGATATACGGCCCTCTTTTATTAATGTTAATCTCTTTCAAGTCCCCAAGCGATACTAAATTGCTGCCGCGCCCCTTTAAAGTTTAATCCAAACAAACATACCAGACAGTTCAACATGTTGAATGTCAGTGAAGTGTATTAATAAGCAGAGCATACGACTTGACTCGGTGCTGGATGAGTAAGAAAAGGTCATGCAAATATCACCCAGAACCATGATCATGGATCTGATCATTTTAATATGCAAAGCTGTAATTATTAGCTTTGTATCCATGATATGATGTGAACTGCTAATCCTGTCAAACCCAAACCACAAGGTGACGTGTCGCTGGAAGCTTTTTTTATCAGTTATTAGGGCGTGTGTTAACATAGTATTTTTCCTTGGCAGAGACGTATCGGCAGAGGCCTGGGAAGTCTTTCATCTAAGTGCTTCATAAGGAAATGCATGGATTTTGTTTTGTGACATCTTGACATTGTTGGTCCGTTTGTAAATTCAGAGCGCTGTTGGCATGTACTGTTTGATTCTTCAAAACACCATTCTCTTGAAGCAGCAGAGCGTACTCTGGGCACTCTGTTTGGGAAGATGGAGCGACAAAACGTCAAGCAGAGTGAATGTCGAGTAACTTAATGGTTTGTTAATTCATGTACAAATAGAACACTCTGTTTCTTGAAACAACAGGCTCTCATTTTAGTATGTGTGAGATTAGATTAACAAACGCAACCTTCATAAGCTAGGTAGTTAACTTAATGCTACGTCAACAGAGGGCTGACTTCGCAGTTGAGCCTTGCACAGGACTGTTATCTTAATCCTACTCCTGCCCGCTATTGTGGAAGAAGTCCTGGCCAACTACTTCCGGTTTAGCCTCACGCTAACTTGAATGGGGATTCAGACTGGAGCCTACCCCAGTTAACACTGGGCAAGAGGCAGGGTTCACCCTGGACAGGTCACCAGACTATCACAGGGCTGACACATAGAGACAGACAACCATTCACACTCACATTCACACCTACGGACAATTTAGAGTCACCAGTTAACCTGCATGTCTTTGGACTGTGGGAGGAAGCTGGAGTACCCGGAGGAAACCCAAACTGACACAGGGAGAACATCCAAACTCCACACAGATGGGCTTCCTCACCCTGGGGTCTGGATCCCGCAGCCCGGTTGGGGATGTAATGGGAAGAAAAAGTAACGGCTGCTCTTCTAGATTTTCCAAATGTCCAAAAGTCTGATTGTGAAACAAGTCATATCACGAAGGTTGTAATGCTCATAACTGTTTATCCTCTGTTTAACAGCCGCAGTAGTAGAGCCACGAGAGGTGACTGGTTTAACTAGCTTGGTTGAGATTCACCAGTAAGCCCGTTTGCTGTCATTCGCACACTGAATGACAGGCACACAGAGGGCCACTAAAAGTGACACTTTCTAATTTGATTTTATACCAAAGAATACCGGCTCCCGTAGTTTATTTTTGTCCACCACTCTCACCTGCAACATAGTTGAAACTGCCAGCTCCTGTGGGATCCTGATCCCGATGACGTCCTCTACAACACAGTTAACAGCCATCTTACAATGCGTACGCTAATATACGCGCAACACATGCCAGCAACATTCAGTGTCTGGCCGATCTGCACCCGCAAACGGGCTTTTCTGTCTTTGTTGTGATAGTGTCTGACTGACATGTCGTACAGCTCAGGATAGACTGTAAAGGAGAAGCAGTGACGACACCAGTGCCTTTCTATTTTCAACTAGAGGCTCTCGAAGGGGCCGCACAAAAGAGCCAAAGCACTTCGAAAAAAGACGCTTGGCACGGTAGCTACTTCTTCTTTAGGTGGCTGCATGCACTCTCTCCTCAATGCGAACAACTGAAAGAAGGTACTGGTGCTCAGAAAAAAAAAGCTATGTGGACACAGGCCCTTAGACGACATACTGCACATCTGTCATTATTTTATTACAAGCACACATTCCTATGTGAGACTTAGTGTTCTGTTTTACAAAATGTTTCCAATATGTCAGTACTAAGATGTTCAACACTCAAAATGTACCAACTTAGATTTATTATAATGAAAAAAAGCTGTTGTTGCAGTGCATTTTTTCTTTATAAGTTCCTTACGCAACTTAGAAGAAGAAGATTTTTTTGCAGCACTGTGCACTCTGTTCTGAATGAAGTGCGATGACTCATCGATATAATTATCCTTGAAAATATGAATGAATGTTGCAAAACAAACATTTAACTAACTCAGTCTAAATATCTCACACTCAAAGACTAATCATGAATGAATCGTCTGAAACTTTACTTCTATAAAACACAACTATTTCTGGTATGCAGGGTTACGCAACTGCCACTGTGAGGATGTCAAGAGGTCCCCCAGCATGGTCCATTTTCCCATAAGACCTTTGCTGTTTAATAGTGCTTCACTGATGAAATTAAGGGGCCAGCCAAAAGGCCACCATAATAACGTCTACAAAACAAATCACTTTGCTTCAGGCTGTAACCTCATTAGAACAATGCGTCGTGCTTGCTCGGAGGATGTGTCTGAGCCATGGCTGGCGAGGCAGGCAGGCAGAGATAAGCCCCACTGACAGTAGTGATAATGGGAGAGCAGGAATGATTGCCTGGAAAATAATCACGCCCCAAGTATTTCAGGCGCATGATACCCTGTTCTCATTTATTCGGCTATACTGATGCCATAACTTCCCCCACGGGCTTCAAGGTTATCTGGGAGATGATATGTAAGGGTCAAACCGTTTGGCTGATCTTCACATTGACCACAGCAAGGTGCACTCACATATTTCTTTTTTATTAAATCAACAGACATGTTCCACAAATGCCAAACACTGACACTGTCTCCTTATCATTTTGTACATATCTGTGTTTCATATTTTGACACTGTGCCTACAAATTAAACAAATGTATTAGCTCTGCTCAGAAAACCAGAGCAGTTCACCAGCTCTGTCTCATCTCCTCTGACAGATCCCAGAAAGTCGGGTTACCAGACCGAGAACAAATTCATTTCCAGTGGCTCAGCGACACTGCAGTGACACCCAGCAATTACTATGGAAGTAAAACTATAATCTGAAGTCCCTTCACTTTTTGTGAAAAGAAACTGCAAACTTTGATGATACTCAGCGTATCCTCATACAGTGTTTGGTACAGGGTTCCTGCAGATGCTTATAAAGTCCTAAAAGGCACTGAATTTGTTAAATAAGGCCTTAACTGGTGTAAAGGTGTCTAAAATCAATTTTTCAAGAGTCTTAAAAATGCTGAGACACGGGAAGAAGTGTTTTATGATTTTGTTTTTCTGACGTTGCATCAAAAAATCTCAAAATAAATGCTAATATCTATTTTTTAAATGTAATTTACAGAATTACTCTCACATTGACGTCATGCTGATCAAGATAGCGGAACCAACAACACTCATATTTTGTTTCTGATCCAGTGACGTGCTAGCTTTAACTGCACCCTGGACGACATGGGGGAACTGCAAATTCAACAAGATTTCACGGCACGACTGAAGCTGGTACAAGTACGGTACAGGGGCCAGAATGTGTATTTAACCTCTGTTGTTGATTATTATTTTAGGCTACACGTTATTTTGGTCACTTTCACTTCTGGTAGTAATCAGCACAGGTGTGGGTGTGGCTTCACGTCATTTTACCTGTTCATTCACTGGCTAAGTGGCTTTAAGAGGGTGCATTATTGGCTCAGATATTCTCTGTTGACTGTTATCACATCACTTATCTCATGTAATCTCATTTTGCTGAAGTTATTTAGTTTATTGTTTAATAAATGATCATAAAATGCATCTTTGGACTTCAGCATGGATCTTATTCAATGAGTCACAGTTACGCGCCTACTCAGCCTCTTAGGTCTTTTTTCATCCATAGTATAGTGGCTACATAAGAGACTCGGCATTTTACGCAAAAAGGTTGTTCAAACTCGGCACGATGGGGAATCAAGGTAGTGGAATCCAACATGCAGAGTGAGAAACAAAAAGTTGCAAAGGAAACCCACTAACAAACAACAGGTATTTCCCAGTTCTGTTCTCCCGTCATCTCTGCCACGCTTCCACTCCTACCTCTGATACCAGCACCAGGGTCAGCAGCAACAGATCACCCAACAACATGCGATAGTACGACCTCTCCAATGTGTCCAATTTTGGTTATTTTAAAACGTTATTTCAAGTGTCAGTGAAAGAGTCTCTAAAAAGTCTAAAGCTGTGAGCTGTAGGTGTGACATCTTGTTTAGTGTTGTGCACATAGTTTGTATGATATCTCACCAATTAGCACCACTAACGTTTAGGTTTAGGAAAACGGTCATGGCTGGGTGTTGGACATGTTACGTACATGATACGTACATAATCTAAGAGTCTGAATCTGCTATTTCAGCTGGTATTCTCCTCTCCTTACACTATTTGTGTGTTATCATTTTGCAAGGTCATCAGGCTTAGCAGCGCCCAAGACGATTGTGGGGGTGCAGAGGTACGTCAGGTGCTCATGACTGGGCGAAAATGTGATGCAGAACTAAAGTTTTGAGGAACTAATGTATCAGCATCGAAATCTCTGTCACGGTGTTACTGTAACGAATCACGCTTTCACGCTTTCATTCAGACAGACAGTCTGTAGGTTTACAGAGTGGACAGATATTTGACAGAGACAAACAGAAAAACAGGTGATGCCTCAGAGCAGGGGGGTTAATATAGACAGTGCAGGTAGGGCGGTTGCACTGGGGCCCATGGGATGACGGGGCCCAGAGAGAGAGAGAGAGTGGGCCCTCCAACTATATGTACGGCAGAAAACACGTCCTTTAAATTGCTACCTTAGAAATATGCCTGTGTTCAAAGAAAAACTCCATTTGCTATGTATGCCACTGAAAAGGCAAACCCATCTCTTACCCACCTCTAGCCAGTAGCAAAGTATAACAAAATATGTTATAAAATACATGCTGACTCTACATAAATGATAAATAAACCATAAGAAAATGATACAGTTAAATGAGTAATCCCTATTTCTGTTGGTATTTTTGTCACATATATGCAATGATGATTTCTGGGCAATAAGCATGTTGGTGTTACCCAACGTCAGGTCTCTATTTGATCAGGTGACAATAAGATTATACAATAGCTAATTTAGGGCCCATCATAGTAGCGTGCAATTGGGCCACTTGTAACTCCTTTACACCTCTGCCTCTGAGACAAACAGCACAAGGTGCTCAGCTGAAAAACAAGTCAAGAAGAAAATATGATGAATACTGACTTGCTCTTGGGCTCACAGTGAATACAGTGGGAGATGAGACCAGTGTGTATTTTATGTCTGAAAACTCTGGCAGCAGTATGAGACCCAACAAAGACACTCAGAAACATTACACTCCGGTCACGTCAATAAGCCACTCGAGTTCTTCCAGAGAAAACTTTGTGAATACTGTCAAGAGGAGCAAAGCAGAAAAGCTGCATCAGTGAACAACAAAGCACTCGATATTCTACAACATAAGCTGAACTTGGCCCCTGATAATGGAACTTCCAGACCTTTCTCCAGTGCTGCAGAGATCGGTCCAGCTGCACAAGAATAAACTTAAAATAACTTTGACTTCTGGTCTCATGCGGGACATGAACAGGCGTCTCCTGGGTCAAAGTTTTGTGTTTCTTTGACCCATCCAGCCACCCCGACCATCTCCCTGAGCGGATATTGTCGCTCTTCATACTATATGGCCTGACTCCCTCCTTTACTCCAATCATATGTTGGACGACAGCCTGCAGCACATAGGTCACATGATCACAGCCTCATGGCTCACGATTAGGTATAAGTAAGAACAGTAAATGAGAACAACCTGTGATACCACGGCTGTTTAAAGTGGGACTGTCAAAATAACGCATTCATTTTGAGTAATTAATCACAGAAAAAATAAAGTGTTAAAAAAATAACACTGATTAATTGTGTTCCGTGGTGCCCTTTGACCCGGTGCATCACTGAAAGCCACAGTGGCTTTGTCACATGATGGCGGCAGGCAAGACGCTTGAACTGTTGATAGGAGCAGCGTACTCTGCAATTTCTACAGTAAGAAATTTTCGTACTATCGAGTACTAAAAACCTGAAATATCACCTCAGTGCAAAGCTGAAAATCCAGAGGTCAAAGCTAGCACAGCCTGTGATGCTAGCATTAGCAGTCAGCCTCGTCAAGCTACACTTGACCAGGTGTTCAGACACAAACTGAGTCAGTCTACCTGTGAATAGGTCCCTTGCAAAATGTATTGCAATGGACTGCAAACCAGTTTTGCTGGTAGAGGACAAGGATACAGTTGTGTCCAAAATCCAGCAGCTTTACAGAGACACATCTGCCAAAATTCATATTCAATTTAGATTAGATTAATCACAGAGCATGTTATTAATTAGTTTATTTTTCCAATCACTTGACAGTCCTAGTTAAAAGAGGGTAAAACTGTTGTTTGGACACATGTGGGATAGGTGTCAAAGCGTCATGCCTCTACCTGGTCTACACTGGCAGCAGCTGACGGACATCTGAGAGCTGGCATTGCTGGGAAATATACTGCCAACTTTTCCTGGTACCTTCTGACGCAGAGAACATAGATCATGGTGATGATACTGTGTCAGCCTTTGCTTCACTCTGCTGACTTCCTTTAGAGCCATCTGCAGGTATCTATCCCATCTGCATCTCAGTGACATTATGCAATCGCAATCATGCATTTACACATGGCAGATCTTCAAAAGTTTAATTTTGCTGCCGACTGTCGCACAGTAACCATTGAAACCATACAAACAAGAAACTCTTTTAGTGAGGGGTAATTATATTACAGTTTCTGCTGAAAATAAAACAAGAAGAGTGACCACATTAGGCAGGGGGTGTGCAAAAATGTTGAGCACCAAACACTTCATTTCTTTCATTCTGGTGAATTCTTATGCACCAATTTATGGTGGAAATGTCTTTATTTATGTGAAGGAAAACATAAAATTCAGGTGGCAGGTGTCAATTTAAAATATGAAAACGTAATGGGATATAATGCAGTGAGGCTCTCAGGTATTCTGTATTGTTATCAGACCTCCACCAAGACCAAAGACCTATCTCACAGTGTTAACCAAAATAAAACATAATTTGTGTGTCCGCCCCGTGTTTGGATCCTCTCCAAATTTAATAGGCTCTGCCTCGGCTCATGTTCCAGCCGTCCACTAAGTTTCATAAAAATCAGGCCAGCCGGTTTTATGTCATCATGCTGTCAGACAAACACACAATCCTAACCTTGGAGGAGGCAGATAAAGCAAAGGAAAAAACAGTATTGCACTTTATATAAGTGGATGGGGATCATAAATCACATACTGTCAGTCACAGTCGTACACTATAGGGATGTTATTTATTACAACACAGGCACACGTGAGGCTGTGGTCACCAACACTAAAGAAAAGTTTCTCACCTGGCACAGATTAAACCCCAAAAAACTCGCCCCTGTTCATTAAAATCACACATTTTCAAAGGAAAACATGCCTTAAATGGTTTAGATGAAACTTACACCTTTGCCTCATTTAGCATACGCACAACTCTGAATATGCAAATGAGTGGCATCCCTCAGGCACTCGCCAGCAGCTCGAGCGCACCTGCTCACCTTCGACTCTGCTCATCAAACCTCTGCTTGTAAACAGGAACAAGAGTCTTTAGCTTGATCATCAAACAGCCAATAACATGAAGCTAATATCAGATAAACCTCTTTCCTTGGGGCGCCCAGTAGTTCACATGGTAGAGTGGGCATCCCACGTACAACAGCTAAGTCTTTGCTGCAGAGGTTGTAGGTTTGATTCCAACCTGCAACCCCTCTGCTGCATGTCATCCCCTCTCTTTGCCCCTTGTCATGCTACTATCTGTCCTATCGAATAAATCAAAAATGCTCCTTGTTCCTGATCGCCAACTCAGCCTGTTCTCAGTCCGGAATCACCTGCGAGACACCACCTATTTGTCAGTTATCTTTGCATCAGACACCAATGCCAAGAGCCTCCTTATGTGGCTGATGCATGGCCATTTGGCCAGATGGCACCTGTCACTGTAGTATGTTATGCAAATTGTCGGCGTCAAACAATAACGTAGCCAAATTGCACTTTTCACAGCAGTATGATACGCTGCTGGACGATGTCAGCTTGAAATGCTCCCGGTAGCAACGTCACATAAGGAGCTGGTAAGTCTGAGCGGGAGAGGCGGTGATTGGTTCTAACAAATCCCGGACGTTCACCTGAGATGCCAGGGTTTGCTTTTTATGTGAATGTGAAGCCAAACCGTGGTGTTTCTCTTTTTAAACCTAACAACGTACTTTGTTGCCTAACCACATGCTTGCATGGCGTAAATTGACACGCTGTCCTAGAATGTCAACAGCAAACAAAGGAGGATACCTAGCATGTAATACGCAGACGTGAACGGCACTGACTAAGCAGCGATATGTGACGCGTTGGGATGAGAACGTGTGGCCAGCTCTGACAAGTGAAAATTAAACTTGAAAAGTATTGATACATAGCCTGGCCTCTCCTCTGATGCTGCACTGCTGAGGGTGAGAGGCTGTCAGCAGATAAACAGAAATCTGTGTGGGTACATGAGACTCTAAAAAGAGGGAGTACCACCAGTTGGTCCAGGAGCTTCGCGTCCATGATGGCCATTTCAAGTACTGCACATAGATGCTTCCATGTCTGCTGTTTTCTATTGAGATCGTGGTGGCTGCAGTTTGAAAAGTTGTATAGCTCTGGGTATCCAGCAACTGCTACCACGTGTTTCTCCTCCATTGTTTACCAACTGTAAACATGTTGTCGTGACCACCACAGAAGATCCACCACTTCAATCATCTGATTGGACAACAGGAAAATGATGAAATTAAGATGATGTGGGGCACTTTTCCATTCTGAAAACTTGAAGTATTTTTCAACTTAAGAAGTTCAGAGCACTTCGGCAAAAATACCAGGTGCTAGAGCGCAAAAATGCAAGGCACAAAGCAATGCAAAAAGAAACAAGTACAAAAAGCCGCCTCCAGCTGCTAAAACAGTTTCGGTGTGATCGGGGCCTTAGTCCGCCCGTGAACTAGGACTCCTCTCTATATGCAGCTAGAGCTAAGTAAATGGAGCACCAACTACACTGTCATGTTCTCCCTGAGACAGAGAAATCAGGGTTCCAAAGAAAGAAAAACAAAGAGAAGCAGACTTTATTAAAAAGAAAGAGAGAGGCTCAAGGGGGCCCACAGAGGCTGCTTAAGCACATGGCCCAGAATTTGATGATACACCCCTGAGTACAAGTACACAAGTTAAATAAAGACAAAAGACATATGAACCGATTTCTTAGCAAGAATCCAATTTGTTTCACTTAAACTTGAACTTTACTTTTGCTGTACTCTACGAGGGCTTGCTTTGTTGAGTATTCTGTTTCCTATATGATCCAATTAACTGCAGTCTCCATGTCATTTAATGGAATATCTCTACAAACAGGCATGGCATCTGTAATCTAATCCGCGGCAGAGAGAAGCGGGCTGAAATGATCATAAATCAGTGGAGTGGAACATGAGGTAAGTGACACGGACACTGCTAATGCCGTATTGTTTTTCAGCCTCAGATGTTGATGTTATTCAAATGTCTGACGGAAATGAGAGCACAGAAACTATTTCACCAATCAGTGGATTTATTTCCCTCCTAAGGCTCAGTTCTACGTTTGCAGAATATTTGAAATTCAAATCAAAACTCTGTGCTGTTAGCATCAAAGGTGAACCTCGTCCAAGGTCAGTTTTCATGCATGTTATTTATTCGCTGATAACACTTCATTTAAGCTTCCCTGTGGTAGGTGATAAAAACTGCTGTACCCCATTCCTTCACCATTAAAAACTGATTATCTTTGCTCCAAATTATCCACAATTTCATTTAAACACGTGTGAAATGTAACCTTTATCAGATCCTGGTTTCCTTCTCTTGGGTTGATTCATACACTTTTTTTCTATTTCCAAATTACACACCTACACAGCACATTCATTTCTGCACCGTGTTTGAAGAACTGGGTCAGTGACTGCTGACAGACACTGGGTTACAGAGCTGCATGTCAACACAACTACTACACTCCACTGCTGAAGCGATACTGAAAAATCACTACAAGATACAACCTGTGACATGACTGTAGATTTGATTCTGAATAAAATGTACTTTAAAATGCTTTTAATTATCACTATTTATGGATGAAACAAATGATTTCTGTAATATTTCATCACCTGAGATAGCCTAAAGACATTTTTGTTTGATATTTATAAATTCCCTTGAGAAATAATTTGTAAATTTTAAAGAGGAGACTGTGAATATGATGAGAGAATAATCAAATTCTGTCAGAGAACAACACGTTCAGTTTGAAACATGACTGCCTCCAATTAAACAAACCCATGTACAATCATTAACTGCTCAGACTCTGGCTCACTGGTTTTCAGTTTCAGTAGATACGTGTTAAAAGCTGTAGGAGATTTTGGAATATACATTCATTCACTTCACTGTTGCCCAAAAAGACCTTTTCTCATAGAATAACAACATGAAACAAAATGTCTAAAAAGCATAGATAGACCCGAGTCACATGGGACCGCCGAGGGGGATGGCAGCACACTGTCGGAGCTCCTGACAACCAGCGATTAACTTGAGAAAAGTATTATGTCAAAACGTCACAGGGAAATGTCGAGCAACACTAGATGAAACTTTTTCTAAGGTACAAGGGAGCAGCATGAGGCAGCACCTTGCCTAGGAGCTCCTCGCCAACAGCCACACCTGAGATTAAATCTCTGCTGGAAAAATCTGAAATGGATGAAGTCAGAAGCCACGCTGGCCACACAAGCTTAATGTGGAGCAACACTAATCTTTACATGGAAAGGACAAATAAGAAGCAGTGAATAAATTTGATGGAGCTTCACAACCTCCGCTGAATGACTTGATTTGATTATTCGCTCCGACAACATTTGGAAAGTCTAGATGTGCTGCATGATCTAATTATTTTATCCTCATTCAAGTTACCCCAGCGCTAAGTAGCTCAAAGTAGCTAGTGGAGGCCTCTAGTGTGCCAACTCTGTGGCCCGCACAGGGTGGATAGGCCCATTATCCAGGTAATTTTATACGCAGCAGCTAAACCTTTTATTTTGGCTTTATGAGCCACTGAGCAACTTTCATAGGAATGAACAGGTGCCCACCTCTAACGCTGTGTCCAGTTCTCTTTATACATCTATGGTTACCCTCCTGTTCCCAGATGTTATGCTAAGCTAAGCTAACCACCTGTTTGCTCTATAGTTAGCATACAGATATGAGAGGGACAGTCTTCTCATTGAACTCCTGGCATTATAGTGAGGAAGCATACTTCCAAAATGTTCGACTATTCTTTTTTTCTTATTCTTATATTTATTTTTTTATAGATAGACAGGTGGCTAGTTAGGTAGGTAGGTAGATTGAAGTTTCCTGTGTATATCTCTTAAAGACAACTGTAAAACATTTTTTAGAAATGACGGGCAATTTAAGAAGCAGCTTAAAAACTACTATATACTATTATTATTATTATTGTTAATTATAATAAATGAATTATTTTACCACTGAAATATTGCACAAAACAATGGACAAGGGAAAAAACATCACAGCAGAGCTACAATCTGGGAAAGACCTCAGTGTAAATGGCCCAAAGTGTCGACAACCAGCAGGTTTGACACATCTTGGTTTGGTATGTTACGGTGAACATGAGTTACTGTCACTGTATGGATGACTGAATAGAGAAATAAATGTCAAGGGACGACAGCCGACCAATACATCACATCCATCATGGTGACTCTCCAACAACAATAACAACACATTAGTGACCACTCTCAACGACGTCACAGCGACAGCCTCCTGATGACTGAGCGATGACCCATGACCAGCTGCACATTATCTCATGTCACAGCCCATATCATACACATGGGTTGTTTCCCAAACAGGCAGGCTGTATGTGGCAAGGTAATTATGGTGTCCAAATACACTTTGATCAAACCCTCCTGTTTCCTATATGTAGTTTGAGTTTGTGCCAGCTTTGCTGTACTTTCTGCTTTATTCAGTAATTAAAATCAAATTGGGATATTTAAAGTACTGTGTTGACACCAGACGAAATGCACCAGCAAATTCTATGAACTGACTGTCGTAACAACAGAATCTTTGCACTTCCATTCACACAACACACAACAGAGAATAACTGTAGTGGATCCAGGCTGTGTAGCGACGCAGAACTGAACCCTGTTGGTAATAAAAGCAAAATATAATTTATCTTTTGAGAGCATCTGCTCTTGCTGTGGTGACTGTATGGAAAATAATGTGACGTGCAGTGTATTGATTTTGCCGCTTAACTCGGACAACTGCTCCCCCATCATTTCACCCTGCAGGGCACACTCTCCATCGGCACGCTCCACAGCAGACACCCCTCACTTCCTACTCTGCCTCAGTCTGTCTGTCATTGAGCTGTGAGAGTCTGTGATGCAAATGTACACAACGCTGCTGATCAAACAGCAAGTTCATCTCATGTTCAATGTGTCGTCAATAACGGAGGCGTACATTTTAAACTTTAACTACACTGGAAAATGCAGGAAGTATCCCAAATCTCCTGTATTATATGTTTGTGTAAATCCTTCCTAAGTTTTTAGTAACAGCAGCATAAGATCACCATCACAACAAAACAGCAAAAATTTCAGTTTTAGGGTGCCAAACAATATATTTAACTCAACTGCCCACGTAAATGTAGGTATGAATTTGTTTTATTCTTATCTGCATATGTTGAAATTCATTCATTCAGGTTAAAATAAGTGGAAAATATGCCAACCTAACTGACTCTAGGTCATTTAGTTTTTGGTGTAACTTTTTGTGTCTGTTTATGGTCTATTTTTGTGAAATCTAATTTAAATTCTCCCAGTTCACCTCATTATTAAACAGCATTTTAATTAGGTCAAATATTTCGTTTTTTTTTTTTTTTTATCTTGACAAATATTTTTCCCTGATCCTCCTTGAGTGACTCGGGGGAAAGGCATGATCCTCCTTTCACTATTAATAACCATGTGTTTTTATATTCACACCAAACGTGGGCAGAGAGTTATCATCAAAACAAACTGCTAATTTTTTCAGTAAACAGCCGGCCGTCAGTGGTCCCACCACACAAAACCAACAACATTTAATAACCCTACACACACACACACACACACACACACACACACACACACACACACACACACACACACACAATAATATACACAACACAACAGTGACAGCAGCGGCCAGAATGATATTAGTAACTTAGCCGCTGTTATTAGATTTTAAATCCGTAAAAAAACAAAATCCTGGAGTTAAAATCCATGATACCTCATAGAAGACGGAGTTCAGGGGTCACCATACAGAACATACTACTCTCATGTATTCAGTATGCTTAAAGGTTGGTTAATGTGACTGTGAGGTCAACAGAGGTTAAAACAGGTTGGGAAATATCTCTTGTCAGATCAAGTTGTAACATAACCAACCCGGTCTCACTCCAAAGTTGTCGAAATTCAGCGCATGGGCAGTGACTTCAGGCATCAGACACCGATGCAAAAAGCCGTCCTCTTATGTCGGCATGATACACAGCTAGTTGCAGTTATAGTTCAACGGTACCCGCTGGCGTCAGGGGGAACCGTAGTTGGACAAGAACAAAAGTTAAGATGGCGAAAGTCTGAATAGGGTGGGCAGGAGGGGTGGTGGATGGGTCCAGTAATCACTGACTTTCACCTGGGAGGCCGATGTTGGCTTGTAACTATGAGCGTTTGTTGTTGAAAGTAAAAAGAAGTCAACTCACGGTGTTGTACCGACGTAGTGCTTTTATTTTGAAAAAAGACAATGCATGAAACAGGTTAAAGTTGACATGGTGTCCCATAATGTCAACAACCACATACCCAGGGTACCTTGCACGTCATATGATGTGGAAAATCCATGACCAAATGTCCATGTGTGACGACGCTGGAGTGAGAATGTGTTGACGCAACAGTTACAGCCGGCAGTTTTTGGGTGTAAATATTTAGTAGTAAATAATCTTGATGTAAGTGACAGCTATTGTAGCTTGTGATGATGCATCCACACAAACCACTGTCAATCAAATGGTAGTGTAAATTTCCTCTTTGTAAGAACACTGACCAGGCTGGGCTAAATTTGAAGTGACAAACAGCAGCTGACTCCTGCTGTGCTGGAGAATAAAACCAATAAAACCAAAGTCAAAGAAAGACCTGTGAGCAGGTCAAAAATAAACTGAACAGCCTCAAGTCATACATTTATTTTCACTTTTCAGTCAGTGTTGCAGTGAGTTAGACATCTGCGACACATTTATCAGTATTTTTTACTCGGCGACTCAGTTATAACGTCTCTGACAGTATTCAGTGGTTTTAATCTCCTGTAGCATCAAAATAGAAGAAATATCTGATATAGGCAGTCAATTACCATAAAATGTTCAGCTGTGATCACCTCTAAAGGATATTATTCTATCTCCAGTGTCTTGTTGATCGTGTTGTGCACAGCGTGATCGCGTGTTAAGTCCTGCTTATTCACCTGTGACAGCAGAAGAAGGAGGGCGGCACACAGGGAGGAGGGCTGCCCCGTAAATGTAAAGGTCAAACCATCAGAGGGTCCACGTGTTGCTCAGAAAGTTAAGAAGGATAGGATGTGCAGGCCCTCCTCAACTAATCCTCAAAATGAGGAGTTCCCGTCAACTTTTCCAGGCGGCACTCAAACCTCAGAGTGTAATTTGAAGGCTGGTAACAAAGACATGCTTGTTTGTGAATACAGCACAGGAAAAGGATCAGCCCAGGTTAATGAGTGCAAAATGAGCTTTCTTCCACTGAACGCTGGTCGAGGACATTCTCATGGGAAAAATGGGAATTTCTTAAGTCATACTGCATATATACTTACTATATACTGCATATATAGTAATGCAATTAAATAGTCCATGAAAGTTTAGGGCTGCAATTAATGAATATTTTCATTATCAAATAATCTGCCCAGGATTTTCTTGATAAATTGTTTAGTTAATAATATCTGAATATAGTTGAACATTTCCTGTGTAGTTTCTCCAGGTCGGTGGTGACATGATTTTATCTGAGTGACAGTCCAAAAATCCAAAGATATTCAGTTTATCATCATGTATGACAAAGAAAAACATCAAATCCTCGCATTAAAGACGCACAAAACCTGCAGATGTAAAACTGCTGCCTATTAATTTTCTGTCAATTAACTAATCAATTAATCGTTGAGGCTCTGTAAATCATAAAATTCAACCACTCACCATATATCTGAGGGAGGATTGTGTACCCAACCTTAAATATGGATCATTGTCACATTAAAGGACAAGTTTGCTGATTTTCCAACACTTTCTCACTCTGACCTCGTCACATATCGACGTTTGGTCATGGACTTTCCATGTCCAGATACAACGTGCAAGGTACCCTGGGTGTGTTGGTTGTTGACTTTCTGAGACACCGTGTCAAGTTCTGCCTGTCACATGCATTGTCTTCTTTAAAAATACACTTCTGTTTTCTAGTAGAGCGGGTCGTCCACCAATCAGAAGATCAGTGGGCTACATGTCGAAGTATCCTTGAGCAAGATACTGAACCCCAAATTGCTCCCGATGATGCTTCCATCGGTGTGTGAGTGTGTTAAAAACTGAGTAGCAGGTGGCACCTTGTATGGTAACCTTGGCCACCAGTGTATGAATGTGTGTGAACGGGTGAATGTGACTCGTAGTATAAAAAGCTCTTTGAGTGGTCGGATGACTAGAAAGGTGCTATATAAATGCAGGTCCATTTTCACAGGAAGTTTACATACAGTCTCTTTCAAAATAAACACACTATGCCAGTACGACATTGCAAATGTATGGTTTTTTTTCTTCAACAACTAACACACATGGTTAGGTTTAGGAAAAAAGAGCAGGGTTTGGCTTTATAATCTTGCAAGATGCGAACACTGCTCTCCTGGGTGACGGTCAGTGTGTGTTGGACCCATCCAACAATGCTTCGACCCGCCCACTCAAACTTTTGGCACCTTAACTTTCGTTCTTGTCCTGCCACGTTAATGGTGACTGGCCACGGATCATGCTGACGTTAAAGGATGTCTTATTTCATCTGTGTCTGACGCTGGGAGTCGCTGACCAAGCGCCGGTTTTCAACAACTTCGGAGTGAGACTGGGTTGGATTTTTAACCAGATCTGTGTCACTGCAGTGTGTGCAGATAAATGTTGTTTGCCTTTCCCCCGTTCCAACAGCACCAGGAACTCCTTGCCCATGCTGAGAGCAAAAGTTAGCAACACTGCGTCATTTCACGTGATTGATTACATGTTTCGCATACTGCAGCAGATTTTGGCTGGCGGACAGGTAAGGAGCACGGGGGAAAACCAAACACCATTAATCTGCACACACTGTCCACAACATGGTGACACAGACCTGGATGAAAAATCAGGAAAGTATCCCTTTAGAATAAGTACTGGTCTCATTAAGAAGTCGTAATATCTTTTATGTCTTAAAACAGCATGAACTGTAGGTTCAAGCCAATCGCCAGAATAAATGTTGGCATTCTGTGTTTCTGCAAACCACACATACATCCTCCAGAGTCCAGACTGAAGACTAAAGGGGACAGAACTTTTGTAATCAGAGCCCTGAGGCTCTCGAACGACCTGCCCGAGGATATAAGGCTGTCTGAGTCACTGTCTTTGTTTAAGTCTTTCCTAAAAACATACTTCTATCAGAAAGCATATACTGACTTTATCTGAGCTGTTTTATTATCTTGATTTTAGTTTCTGCCTTCTTTATTTTATCTCTTACTTTGGTGACATTTTACTTTGTTTCATTCTCCTTGTGTTTTAAATGTGTTCAGTTTTATTGTGCAGCACTTTGCAACTGTGTTTTAAAATGTGCCATATAAATAAAATGTATTATTTTATTATTAACATGTCTTTACTTCATTTAATTTACTGCTGTCGTGAATGTGTGGCTATATTTAGACACAAAGACAAATTGGTTCTGGACAGGAAAAGATCATGTTTGGGCTTAAAATACCCAGTTTTGGGGGCACAATCGCAGAAATGCCACAATGTGCCACTAAAAAACAACTGGTTGTGTAGTTTGTTGGTTTCCAACAGCAGTCTGCAGCTTGGCAGCTGTCTCGCCTTGGCCTCACGCCTTCCTCCTCCCAGTGACAAAGTCAACTCATATCCTACATGTAATCAGAACTAGGTCACTTTAGAAATGTTGATACGATTCATATGAAAAGTACAAATGTAACATGTGGTGTGCAAAAACGTACAGTGCCAACGTTTACTGTTGCGACTGTGCTGCTTTGTCATTAAGACAATAATTGCGACATGCTGGATAATTCTTCTGTTATCTTGAAAGTGAGAATGGGACAGTCTGTAAATACTGAGGTAGAAAGGTGCAGTTCAGCTGCTACAGCTGGAATGTAGACTTAGTGAAAGGCTGACACTCACCGTGCACTGCACTGACAACGTTCTCAAACTTTCTATGGTCGTCATCTCGTGCACCTGCGGCACATAATGACTGCTTTGGACAGAGAGCCGTCACCTTCAGTCAGGTTTCTTACAAAGCACAGAGTGAGGTGACTGGCACTGCCACAGCTCAAATGTACTAGTACTCTATCTTAAAAATCTCAACTCAAGTTAAGGACCACTGCTCTCTTTCACACCTCACACTTCAGGGAACTGAATTGCTGTCTGTCTCTTTTCTTCCATGTAAAGTAGCAAACTGAAGAAACTGTAGAGAGCAGAGGGAGAGAGGCTGATGTAAATCTGTTTGTAAGTGGCAGATGGATTTACTTTCCTGACTTTGTAAATGTGCATCAAAGGTCTTTTTGGGAATATACTGGCAGAAATGGAATATAATATAATAAGTATGTTTTCATTAGTGTATAATCACCTGAAAGAAAGAATCATTGTGTTTTCGTTACCTTAGAATGAGCCGTATATGCCTACTTAGGGAGCGGGTCCTCGTCTACAGAGATCACCATATCGCACTACCATGTTTCTACAGTAGCCCAGGACGGACAAACCAAACACTGGCTCTAGATGTGGCGATTCTCTTTTTTGCGTCAGCCACCGCAGTGTTGGAAAAACACAGATTTGTTAACGGGAAACTACTCTATTCAGTGAGACCCCTCTCACACTGGTCACCAACTCTCTATGCCAATGTCGATGTTGCCATCTAGCAGATGCTACAACCCTGTCTCACAAGTCGCCAAAATCCGTCGCTTGGGCAGTAACGTGCGGTGTCAGACACTGAAGAAAAAAGCCTTCATTTAACTTGCTATATGCCGCAGGTGGCTGTTATAGTTTAACAGCGCTTAGGGGTGTCAGGGGACAAGAACGAAGGTTGATGCGGCAAAAGTCCGAGTAGGGCGGGTGCGAGGGATGGTGGATGGGTCCAACAAACACTGACCTTCACCTGGGAGAGCGGCGTTCACGTTCCGTAAGATTATAAAGCCAAACCCTGTTCTTTTTTCTCACCCTGATCTCGTCACATATTGACGTTTGGTCATGGACTGTCCATGTCCAGACACAACGTAAAAGGTACCCTGGGTGTGTTGGTTGTTAATGTTCTGGGACGCCGTGTTAAGTTCTGCCTGTTACATGCATTGTCTTCTTTCAAATTACACTTCTGTTTTAACAGGAAATTTAATGTTCACATAGTCTCTTCCAAAATAAAAGCACTACGCCAGAACAACACCGCAAATGTACGTTTTTTTCCTTCAACAACTACTGCACGTGGTTAGGTTTAAGAAAAAAGAACAGGGTTTGGCTTTATAATCTCGCAGGATGTGAACACCAGTCTCCTGAGTGAAGGTCAGTGTGTGTTAGAACCATCCACCACCCCTCCAACTCGGACTTTCTCTGCCTCAACTTTCGTCCCTTTGACTCCACTGAGCACTGTTAAACTATAACAGTGACTATAATGGAACGTTAAAGGATGGCTTTTTTCGTCATTGTCTGACGCCGCAAGTCACTACCCAAGCACTGGATTTCAACGACTTCAGAGTGAGACTGGATTTGATTTTCAACAAAGTTTGTGTCACCACAGTGTGTGCAGATAAATTCCCCCGTGCTGACAGCACTAGGAACTCCCCGCCCATGCTGTGAGCAAAAGTTAGCAACACTGCGTCATTTCACGTGATTGATTACATGTTTTGCATACTACAGCAGATTTTGGCTGGCGGACGGAAAACCAAACACCATTAATCTGTACACACTGTCCACAACATGGTGACGCAGACCTGGTTGAAAATCAGTGATGTATCCATTTTAAATAACTAAGTGGTGACATCAGAGAAAGATAATTAAGCTCCTGATAAAAATCTCCTGAATTCTGAAAACTGAAGGAATTCTAACCAGGAGCTCTTCGTGTTGATGGTCAGATCAGCAACTTGAATGTTTTGGTTCAGTTTCTGGACACAGCAGGTGCTGATTTTAGTTCAAACTCACCAGATTCTTCCCGTCCAGCAACTAAGATAAAGTTAGCAACTATCTGGAAGGAATCAAAATGAAGAAATTATTAAAGTAGCCAGAAAAACAGCTCCAATGATTATATCTGCTTGATGTGTAAATAGGCAACTGCTTGTTTACAAGCTTTTCATAAACCTTCCACCAACTGTAGTTAATACTAGCAGAGCAGATTTTGGCAGGAAAACAATCAGCGCCACGGCTTCAACTCAAAGGAATTATTTAAAGTCCTTTCCTCTGCCTCTCTGTCTCACCTGATAACAGAAGATTGTTTTGCTCTGCGTACGCTATGTATCCACGGCGCTGTCAAACAGCCAGTCCAGGAGGCCGTCGTCCCTCCGGCCCGCTGCATAGACACAGTATTGTTGATGAGCTCACACGCTGCATACCAGATTCCATCCACAACCTGTCTCAGAATGCTGCACCTCCTGGTAATCTTGGCAAACCCTTGATCTATACAAACAGTGGGCTGCTATGTTATCACTGCAGAATCAATAGCCTCACAAAGGAGTGCATTACATTGTTTACTCATAGTGGTGTGAAAACAGACCAGCACATAACACTGGCTGTTTCACTCTGGACCAAACAGAATTATCTGATTACTCAGATGAAGGAGGAAAGTTGAGGTTTACTCCATTTTGAAGCACATTTGAGAATAAAAGAGGACTTCAGAGCAGAGGTGTTGTTTTGATGTAATATAGAAAGAAAATCTGGTTTGTATCGTTCTATCTGATCTCGCTCGTCTGATACCGTAAACATGTCTTACTGAGAACTTTCCGTCTGTTCTTATTTAAATGTGCCATCAGTACTGTCACACCTCCTTTGATGACTTTGTACCCTCTAATTGATATTTCTGTAAGTGTTGCTTTTGTTTCACAGCAGCTGACGGTGCTCGTGGTGACAGCTGGTACTTTTATATACTCCAGCTACTGTTGCTCTCGTTTGCTACAGAAGTTTATAAAGCAGCTCCCGTGAGCCAGAAGATTTGTACCCTTTATATCCGTTTACAGGAGCAGCATGGGCACATCATGAGGCAATGGGCCCCTGGGCACAGATATGCAAAAGGCCCCACCACCTCTCCAGACACACAGACTTTGTGTTGGTTTTTGCCTCTTTTGTTGTTGTTGTTTTGAGTCTCTTTGTGTCTCTGCGGTAATTTGGTGTGTGGTCATTCTGTGTCCCTTTGAGGTGGTTTTATGCCTTGTTTTAGATGTTTTGTGTGTCTTTGAGGTAATTTTGTGTTGCTTTCAGGTAATGTTATATATTTTGGTCATTCTGTGTCTCTATGTAGTCATCTTGTGTCTTTTTGTGATTGTTTTGTGTCTCTTTGAGGTATTATTGTGTCATTCTGAGAGTACATTTGGATCTATTTAAGTTCATGTTGAGGCATTGTTATGTATTTTGGTCATCTTGTGTCTTTTTGCGATTGCTATGTGTCTCTTTGGGGTAACATAGTGTCATTCTGGGGTCATTTGTGTCCTTTTAAGGTATATTTTTGTCTTATTGGTTGTTTTGTGTCTCTTTTTTAGTCATTATTTACTTTTTTTTGGAGGGGCGTTTGTGTCTCTTTGTGATAATTTTGTATGTGGACATTTTTTTTCTCTTTGAGGTGATTTTTTTTAACCTTTTTTTGTTGTTTTGTATCTGTTTGAGGTAATTTTGTGTCATTTTGTAGGTAATATTATATATGTTTGGTCATTTTGTCTGTCTTTGTAGTCATTTTGTGTCTTTTGTGCTTGTTCTGTGTCCTTTTAGGCTAACTTTGTGTCTTTGTGGTCATTTTGTGTCTCTTTCTGGTCATTTCATGTGTCTTTGTGGTTGTTTTGTGTCTTTTTAAGTCAATTTTGTGTCTGTGGTTATTTCATGTCAGAATAAATGTTGCCACTGTATGTTTTATTTTTGCAAACCACAGATATATAAACTATATTGGCAGCAAGTGGTGCAGTGTCCCCTCACAGTAACAGGGTTCCAGGTTTGAACCCACCAGCCGTTCACGTTGCCCTCAGTGTGGAGTTTGCATGATCTTACTGTATCAGCTGGGGTTTCCTGGCTTCCTCCCACAGTCCAAAGACATGCAGGTTAATTGGTGACTCTAATTAGCCGTAGGTGTGAATGTAGGCATGAATGGTTGTCTGTCTCTATAAGTCAGCCCTGTGATGGTCTGGCGACCTGTCCCGGACCCCGCCTCTTGCCTACTGTCGGCTGCGACCCCTAACAGGATAAGAGGTTACAGAAAATGAATGAATTAATGGAAATGAACTATACAAAAACTTCACGTCATTACTTTTCAACTACACCTTGGTTAACTGTTATGTTTAGACAGAAAAAACACTTGGGCAGGGTTAGGAGAAGATCACATTTTAGCTTAAAACACCCGGTGCTGGTGGCACGATTGCTTCTGGAAACACAGCAATGGTTTGCTAAAAAACACCTGTTTTTAGTGGCACAATCATGCAAATGCAAAATATCAGTGGTTTGCAGAAATTTACAATGCCAACATTTTGATGACTGGGGTGTTTTTGGTCAGATTATGTCAATTTGAGGTCATTGTGTATTATGTTGTGGTCATTCTGAGTGTTTTCCTGGTTGGTGAGTATTAATTTGAGAGACATTTTGCAGGTAAAGGTCAGGGGGGCCCTGAGCCTGTGTCTGATAGGCCTGCTCAGTAATCAGTCCATGGTGTAACAAGATACTGCAGATGCTCAGGGACTGCTGTGTTTTAACAACTGACAAAAGAGTGTAACGAAACATAAATGCATTAGCATCAGATTAGTACTTGTGGGGAGCAATTTCCCATTACAGAGAGGACTGAGAGCAGACTCAGTAACTCAGTTTATGTGGTGTGTTTTTCAACCTCATAGCTAACAATTGTGAGTTCATGACATTAAACTATGAGCTGAGATGAGACTTGTTAACACTCACTGGGCAGTGATTCAACTGATCATATCACAGTTTAATAAAAGACACTGTTAGCATTGCAGCAAATTTTGTTCTTGGCCTGAGCTCTCCAGAAATCCTCCTGCTTCACTCTCCCAGCATGGGTAAAGTTACAGGACATACTTCTTCTGTACGTCGATGTCATTACCACTGACTCGTGAGCTTATTTATGATGATAAGATTAGAATTGCTAAAATGGAAAATAGTATTATGCAGTTCACTTTAATCTTCTGTGAATGTTTAAATCTTATACAAGGTGAAGTACTCACTCATAAACACGATGAGTGGAGGGAAGCACCTCCTCCGTGTGCAACCATGCAGTCACCCACATACTTCCCAGCACACAATGCCATCATCCTGTGACTCATGACCAAGTGACACTGAGCTAGAGTACTGGACATGTGACCAAGTGTTGGATTCAGCTAAATATGAACTATTAATCACAACAAATCAAGAGTTTTGTGATTGTTTCAAAGCAAAAATTCAGATTCTGCAGCCTTACTGTTACTGTTAAAAGGCAGGTTGAATTCCCATCGTGTTTATCGTGTCACTTCTTTGTTTATTTTTCTTTGTTTATTTTGCCACATGAGCGTTTGTTTCAGCTGGAATTTCACCAAAATTTCATGATTACACCTTTTAAAAAGACAGGCTTGCATGAAATATTATGTCTCGCTGCTGGCTATTGGAACAGAAGCTTCCTCAAAAGTGGAGCCTCTCAAATCCCTGTTTGTTAGTTTTCTACTTGTGAATGTTGTTCCTCTTTCTCAGCGCAGCGTGTTTGTGTCTGCCATGCTGTCATTATGTTCCAGTCTGTTCCCCATATGACACACTGAATACATTTTCAGCTCTTTTATCAGCCTTGGCTCCTAAAAACAAAAGGGATGGTTGCCAGACCACTTTCATAGCCAAAACCAACTGACATTTAACCTAACAAGATGACCATCCTTTGTAGCAGTGATTAAAAAAGTAGAGTTAAAGCACTTTTAGGTGGCGTACCAGTGGGTCTAAATGTGCAGCAGGCGATAACCAGCTGCTGGATTAAGCTACACATCAGCACAACTGTGCTGAAGACTAAGTACAGTTAAAATCAGCTTACTTCTTTTAGCAGAAAATTTTATGGTCACCAGTCGTAGAATATGTTCTTTATGTATCATATGTATGACAGTTACAGAGAAGCATTGGCAATACAAATCAGAGACTTTAGATTACACGTGTAAAAATAAAATGAGAATCCAAATATAAAATAGTGCAAGTTAAAATAAGGGAAAACAAACAAAATAAAATATGAAACAACACAGACCGTTATTGCAAATGAATAAAGTGAATGTAAACCGGGATGTTAATGTATATGCATAATGATAAGTAATATATACCTTATACTACAGAAGTGTAAACAACTGTGTACATTTACTCTAGTATTGTATGAGGCACTTGTACTTTACTTGAATATTTGTATTTTCTGCTACTTTATTCTTCTACCGAACTTTAGAGGCATGAAATGTACTTTACTCTTTATTTCAAAACTTCAATTACTAATAATACATAAATGTAAATACAAAAAAATGAATTATGATGTATTATTATAGTTTAAAATAAGATAAGACTTGATTGATCCCCAGGGGAAATTCACAAGCTAATTTTAGCTTCTTTTTTTAAATCAAATAAGTACAAATTTTAGAACACATTCATGATATTTGTAAATTTAATAGGCCTATATTATCACTCTGTTGGTAAAATGGTATTGTAATTTGGTCAAGAGCACATAATGACTTTTTTTAGGACCAAGTGGCAACCTACTGAATACTGCAGTTCCTCTGATGACCACTTGAGGCTGGCTCCAGAAGTGAGTCAATCCCCATAGACCGTCATGTTCAAATGCCCAACTTTACAGCAGAAATAAAGAAGTCTACAGCCTGACACAAAAAACTGTTTGCGTAGAAAGTATAAAACAGCAGTATATGCAAATACTCAAGTAAAGTACAAGCACCTCGTAATTATAGTATATTTATGTGCAGTCCTTGAGTAAATGTAGTCCTACTTGGAGGGCAAATTTTACATTAGCCTATTAGCAATATTAGCACATTATCTTAGTAAGTAAGTAACTTAAGTTTTAAAATAGGCCTAAATGTAGTGGATTAAAAAGTGCAACAGTATTTGCCTTTAACGTGTAGTGGATCAGAAAGTATAAAGTAGGAGAAAACGCTAAGTAAAGTACACTACAGTAGTTGAGTAAATGTACTCAGTAATGTTCCACTAGCCTATTAGCAATATTAATAAAGTACAAGTAAAGCACAAATATCTCATAATTGTAGTCCATTTATGTACAGTACTTGAGTAAATGTCTGCGCTACTTTGTAGGCTAATGTTCTATTAGCCTATTAGCAATATTAGCATATCATCTTGGTAAGTAAGTGACTTAAGTTTTAAAATATGTCTAAATGTAGTTGATTAAAAAGTGCAGTATTTGCCTGTTTAGTGTAGAAAGCAGCAGAACATGCTACAAGGAAGCAATATTCCACCAGCCTATTAGCAATATTAGCATATTATCTTAACCAATAACTTGACATTGATCATAACTGGTTTATTTGTTTTTAATATTTGGTATTATGAATGTAAATCTTTAAGTAACTAGTAACTAAAGTTTTAAAACAGGTCTAAATGTAGTGGATTAAAAAGTGCAGTGTTTGCCTGTGAAGTTTAGTAAAGTAGAGAGTAAAAAGTAGCAGAAAAAGCTATTACCAAAGGAAAGTACATGTAGACCTTTTCGCAAATTAGCGATATTAGCATATTATCTTACATATTATCTTAAAATTTAACATCATAACTAATTCATTTGTTAATTATATGCAGTATTATCAATCTAAATCTTCAAAGTAACTTGTAACTTAAGTTTGAGTAAAATAAGCCTAAAAGTAGTGGATTAAAAAGTGCAGTATTAGCCTGTGAAGTTTAGTGATGTAGAAAGTAGAAAGTAGCAGAAAATGTTAATACCGAAGTAAAGTAAATGCAGCCCTAAGTAGTAGCATAATATTCCACTAGCCTATTAGCATATTAGCAATATTAGCATATTATCTTAAAATTTGACAACATAACTAATTCATTTGTTAATTATATGCGGTATTATCAATGTAAATATTCAAAGTAACTAGTAACTTAAGTTTGAGTAGAATAAGCCTAAAAGTGGTGGATTACAAAGTGCAGTATTAGCCTGTGAAGTTTAGTGATGTATAAAGTATAAAGTAGCAGAAAATGCTAATACTGAAGTAAAGTAGATGTAGTCCTACTTCGTAGCCTAATATTCCACTAGCCTATTAGCATATTAGCAATATTAGCATATTATCTTACATATTATTTTAAAATATTACATCATAACTTATTTATTTGTTAATTGTATGTGGTATTATCAATGTAAATCTTCAAAGTAACTAGGAAGTAAAGTTTTAAAATAGGTCTAAATGTAGTGGACAAAAAAGTGCAGTATTAGCCTGTGAAGTTTAGTGGAGTAGAAAGTATAAAGTAGCTGAAAAAGCTATTACCAAAGTAAAGTAAATGTAGCCCTACTTAGTAGTCTAATATTCCACTAGTCTATTAGCATATTATCTTACATATTATCTTAAAATTTGACATCATACCTAATTCAGTTATATTTGGTATTATCAATGTAAATCTTCAAAGTAACTAGGAACTTAAGTTTTAAAATAGGTCTAAATGTAGTGGATTAAAAAGTGCAGTGTTTGCCTGTGAAGTTTAGTAAAGAAGAGAGTAAAAAGTAGCAGAAAAAGCTATTACAAAAAAAAAAAGTACATGTAGACCCTTTAGCACATTAGCAATATTAGCACATTATCTTACATATTATCTTAAAATTTGACATCATAACTAATTATTTTGTTAATTATATTTGGTATTATCAATCTAAATCTTCAATGTAACTAGTAACTTAAGTTTAAGTAAAATAAGCCTAAAAGTAGTGGATTACAAAGTGCAGTATTAGCCTGTGAAGTTTAGTGGAGTAGAAACTATAAAGTAGCAGAAAATACTAACACCAAAGTTAAGTAAATGTAGCCCTACTTAGTAGACTAATGTTCCACTAGCCTATTAGCCAATTAGCATATTATCTTACATATTATCTTAAAATTTAACATCATAACTTATTTGTTGATTATATTTGGTATTATCAATGTAAATCTTCAAAGTAACTAGGAACTTAAGTTTTAAAATAGGTCTAAATGTAGTGGATTAAAAAGTGCAGTGTTTGCCTGTGAAGTTTAGTAAAGAAGAGAGTAAAAAGTAGCAGAAAAAGCTATTACAAAAAAAAAAAGTACATGTAGACCCTTTAGCACATTAGCAATATTAGCACATTATCTTACATATTATCTTAAAATTTGACATCATAACTAATTATTTTGTTAATTATATTTGGTATTATCAATCTAAATCTTCAATGTAACTAGTAACTTAAGTTTAAGTAAAATAAGCCTAAAAGTAGTGGATTACAAAGTGCAGTATTAGCCTGTGAAGTTTAGTGGAGTAGAAACTATAAAGTAGCAGAAAATACTAACACCAAAGTTAAGTAAATGTAGCCCTACTTAGTAGACTAATGTTCCACTAGCCTATTAGCCAATTAGCATATTATCTTACATATTATTTTAAAATATTACATCATAACTTATTTATTTGTTAATTGTATGTGGTATTATCAATGTAAATCTTCAAAGTAACTAGGAAGTAAAGTTTTAAAATAGGTCTAAATGTAGTGGACAAAAAAGTGCAGTATTAGCCTGTGAAGATTAGTGGAGTAGAAAGTAGAAAGTAGCTGAAAAAGCTATTACCAAAGTAAAGTAAATGTAGCCCTACTTAGTAGTCTAATATTCCACTAGTCTATTAGCATATTATCTTACATATTATCTTAAAATTTGACATCATACCTAATTCAGTTATATTTGGTAT
This sequence comes from Cephalopholis sonnerati, assembly GCA_019142605.1. Classification (NCBI taxonomy): domain Eukaryota; kingdom Metazoa; phylum Chordata; class Actinopteri; order Perciformes; family Serranidae; genus Cephalopholis; species Cephalopholis sonnerati. The sequence goes on from JAGQAX010000006.1 coordinate 5,835,736, forward strand.
TATCAATGTAAATCTTCAAAGTAACTAGGAACTTAAGTTTTAAAATAGGTCTAAATGTAGTGGATTAAAAAGTGCAGTGTTTGCCTGTGAAGTTTAGTAAAGTACAAAGTAGCAGAAAATGCTATTACCAAAGTAAAGTACATGTAGACCTTTTAGCATATTAGCAATATTAGCATATTATCTTAAAATTTGATATCATACCTAATTCATTTGTTATTATATTTGGTATCAAAGTAACTAGCAACTTAAGTTTAAGTAAAATAAGCCTAAAAGAAGTGTATTACAAAGTGCAGTATTAGCCTGTGAAGTTTAGTGAAGTTGACAGTATTAAGTAGCAGAAAATGCTAATAACAAAGTAAAGTAGATGTAGTCGTACTTAGTAGACTAATGTTCCACTTGCCTATTAGCATATTAGCAATATTAGCATATTATCTTAAAATTTGACAACATACCTAATTCATTTGTTATTATATTTGGTATTATCAATGTAAATCTTCAAAGTAACCAGGAACTTAAGTTTTAAAATAGGTCTAAATGTAGTGGATTAAAAAGTGCAGTGTTTGCCTGTGAAGTTTAGTAAAGAAGAGAGTAAAAAGTAGCAGAAAAAGCTATTACAAAAAAAAAAAAGTACATGTAGACCCTTTAGCACATTAGCAATATTAGCACATTATCTTACATATTATCTTAAAATTTGACATCATAACTAATTATTTTGTTAATTATATTTGGTATTATCAATCTAAATCTTCAATGTAACTAGTAAGTTAAGTTTAAGTAAAATAAGCCTAAAAGTAGTGGATTACAAAGTGCAGTATTAGCCTGTGAAGTTTAGTGGAGTAGAAACTATAAAGTAGCAGAAAATATTAACACCAAAGTTAAGTAAATGTAGCCCTACTTAGTAGACTAATGTTCCACTAGCCTATTAGCCAATTAGCATATTATCTTAAAATTTAACATCATAACTTATTTGTTGATTATATTTGGTATTATCAATCTAAATCTTCAAAGTAACCAGGAACTTAAGTTTTAAAATAGGTCTAAATGTAGTGGACAAAAAAGTGCAGTGTTTGCCTGTGAAGTTCAGAAAAGTATTAAAAAGTAGCAGAAAAAGCTATTACCAAAGTAAAGTACATGTAGCCCTTTTAGCGTATTAGCAATATCAGCATATAATCTTACATGTTATCTTAAGTAAGCCTAAAAGTAGTGGATTAAACACTGCAGTATTAGCCTGTGAAGTTTAGTGATGTAGAAAGTATAAAGTAGCAGAAAATGCCAATACTGAAGTAAAGTAGATGTGACCCTACTTTGAAGCCTAATATTCCACTAGCCTATTAGCATATTATCTTAAAATTTAACATCATAACTAATTCATTTGTTAATTATATTTGGTATTATCAATCTTAATATTCAAAGTAACTAGTAACTTAAGTTTAAGTAAAATAGGTCTAAATGTAGTGGATTACAAAGTGCAGTATTAGCCTGTGAAGTTTAATGGAGTAGAAAGTAGCAGACAATGCTAACACCAAAGTTAAGTAAATGTAGCCCTACTTAGTAAACTAATGTTCCACTAGCCTATTAGCATATTAGCAATATTAGCACATTATCTTACATATTATCTTAAAATTTGACATCATGACTAATTAATTTGTTATTATATGTGGTATTATCAATCTAAACCTTCAAAGTAACTAGTAACTTAAGTTTTAAAATAGGTCTAAATGTAGTGGACAAAAAAGTGCAGTATTAGCCTGTGAAGTTTAGTAAAGTAGAAAAGTATAAAGAAGCAGAAAATGCTAACACCAAAGTGAAGTAAATGTAGCCCTAAGTAGTAGCCTGATATTCCACTAGCCTATTAGCATATTAGCAATATTAGCATTTTATCTTACATATTATCTTAAAATTCAACATCATAACTAATTAATTTGTTAATTATATTTGGTATTATCAATCTAAATCTTCAAAGTAACTAGTAACTTAAGTTTAAGTAAAATAAGCCTAAAAGTAGTGGATTACAAAGTGCAGTATTAGCCTGTGAAGTTTAGTAAAGTTTACAGTTTAAAGTAGCAGACAATGCTAACACCAAAGTAAAGTACAGTACAGTACTTGAGTAAATGTACCTAGTAACGTCCCCCCACCTGTGGTCACCATGGCACCGGTATCATTGAAACCGTTTAGTGTGAAGTGTTGGAGGTTTACAGTCAGCCTGGTCTGTGTGTGTGTATGTAATGTCAGGACTGTGTTAGCATGTAGCCTCCCCCCCCCCCTCTTCTTCTTCTTCGTGTCCCTGTTACGCAAAAAGCAGCGGCAGAATGTGATTTGCTGGAGTCAGCCCTCCCTCTTCGGGGGGTAACTTATTACGGGAGTTTGCAGGCGGAGCCGGTTTCCCCGAGAGATAAATTGTGTGTGGTATTATTGGAGGAGTCGGGTACGAAACTGTCCTTTCGCGTTTCCTGTGGGGGACAGTCAACAGTCTGAGCTCGAGACACCTGAAACCGAACCGTTAAAATCACCGAGAGACGCAGAGAAGGGGGACATTACCGGGGGAGTTAACATGTCTGGAAACAAAGAGAGCGACGGCGGCTGGAAGACGTTTCTGTGGAATTCAGAGAAAAAGGAGTTTCTGGGACGAACAGGCAGCAGTTGGTGTAAGTCTCCATTTCCTTTATTTAACTTCACGAGCGAGCTGGCCGCGCGGGGACGGCGGGTACAGTTAGTGATGGAGGTTAGAGCTCAGAGTGGAAACTGTTGGAGCTTTTTCTCCTTCTTCTTCTCCATTTCCTCACCGTACAGACAGACAGAGAGACAGACAGAGAGACAGACAGCACCTGTTAGATCTGACTGCCTCTGACATGCTGCGTCGTGACTTCGCTCTTCAATGGAGGCTGAGCGTTAGAAGTTGCTCTGTCAAAATCTGATTAAACTCAACTGTGGAGCTCAAAACGGGCGTTTCTCTGTGACTGAGCCTCGCAGACACGTTACAGGTCGAATACACTCAAAAATAACGCTAATTACACACATTAAAAATCAATTAACTCGGGCTGTAAATGTTTTTTTTGTCCCTTTTCCACACTGAGTGTCAGCTCGTGAGTTTTACAAGACTCAAATTAGGCAAATTATGGTTACTACATTGTAATAGGAGATGATTACTAAAGGCGTAGCCCACACCGGGCCATTCATTAATAAACGTCCTTTATGAAAAGGTCATCCTGAAGGACAGTGTGTGGAGGGCCAGGACTTCACACTGATCCAAACGGTGAAAGTTGGGCTGGGTTGCCTCACTAGTTTTGTATTTTAGCCCCCTTAAATGAGACCAAAGAAGAACAAGAGGACATTTTATTCCTGTCTTTAATCAGCTGGATTGCTAATCTGTGGCTCCTGTATACAGCAGGCCCGGTGTGCTCTCACTCAAACCCAAGATTAATGGATGTAATCGTTTTAAACGTTTTCAAGACTTTAAGTCGGGGGAATGTTCGCCTTAATGCGGCCAGCACCGCTTGTTGATTTGATAGGATAACCGCACGGTTCATTATACACTGCCTATTAAGCTCGTTAAACCGTTTTAAAAAACACAAATGCCTTTTTTTCCTGCTCCTCAGCCCCAACCTGTGTGAAACAGCCGGGTCCGTCCAGACACCGCTTGGTAACACGGTGCAGAACAGATCACGACTCACATGTCTCAAGGGCCGCCCCTCCATCGCACAGGCGTTTCTCTTTTTTTATTTGTTCCGCTGAAAGAAACGAAGCAGCGCTCGGCGTGTCTGTGCCACTTTAAAGCTCTCATTCCTCAAAGCTTAATCAAATAAACAGCTGATTTCCCAGAAAGGATAATAAGTGAGGCACAGAGAGAGAGAGAGAGAGAGAGAAATCACAGTAATGCTGCTCTGTGCCAACAATGAAGCGAACTTACAGGAGCTACTTCTAATGGAAAATTTCAACAGTTAACGCGGTGCTGGTGCAGTAATATCACCTCTCCTGTAGTTGCACGACCAGTGTGCATGTAGTACATGGTTACTGTTGGGGAAGGTGATGTCGCACTTCAGTAAAAGCGAGCGATGTTGCTCTGAAAGCAACAGGTATGTCCTTGAAGGCAGAGTTGCTGCAACAGTCTCAGTGTGTCTGTGCAGCTTATTTAGACATGTCCAACACCACACGGTGATTACAGTGAGCTGTTTCTATTTCTGTTGTTTAACATGGGGCAGATTGAGTGTCACACAGCGGATCAGTTCTTCTCTACCAGTGTTTAAGTCACATTAACTCGTATGATCTCATATTCAAATCTACCGTAGAGCAGGTAAAGCGTCGACTGTGCTTCATATGAAGTCTGGAGAGATCATGCATTGAGTGGTGTGAAATGTGGTGACGGTTTCCTCGCAGCACGCTGCAGCAGTCTGGTGGGGGGAGGTGCTCTCCATTCAAACTCTGCCTGTCACCACCAGTAGGCCAGTTCCTGAGCTATTTACATATCTGTGCAACAGGGTTGATATGTGCCCACAAAATGGTGTTGCTTCTGTCACCCACGTGCACTCACACACACCTCCTGTCCTCCCCAAAAAGCTCAGGTAGTTGGCGGTAACTATCAGGATGCTCACATCTGTCTGTATTCTGTTACTGAGGCTAAAATGAAAAGTCAAAAAGCCACACCTCGCTCATTTTACCTGCATCTATGTGATAAAATAAAATGTTTTGCTAAGACATTAGGTGCTGATTTTTATTTTTACATTCTAAGAAATCCCTGCACATAACTCCAATCCTAGACATCTGTTCAGCACGAGTGTCAGTGTATAGTTTCCCTCTCAACAGGTGCATATCGCGCAGCAGGCCTGCTATGGCTGCAGGCACGCTCGTAAGAAAATAGCTCACCATGCCTTTACTTTGGTGGCAGGCGCTGTGACAACAAGGGGCCACGTTGAAGTGCAGATATGTCACACTTATTCAGATGTTTTACTGCTGTTTTAGTCTGATAAAGTTCACAAGGTGTCTCGAGCAGAGAAAAACACATGTAGCTCTCTTGATCACGTGTGCTGGAAACACAGCTCGCGTCTCCTCGGTGTGTTTTAAATGCCAAAATTTGGAGTATCAGAGTAACACAAGGCATGAAGAGGGCAGGCCCAGCGAGCCAACTGAATCTCCCACAGACTTCTCAGTTAACGCAGGCTGCAGCGGGAGATAAGGCCGCCGAGCTGAACCTGTTATCAACCCACCAAACTGGTTTCGCCGTGGCTGTTTTGGACATGCAACTGGCAGTGGGAAGACGTTTTTGGGAAGGTGCCACAGTAACAGCAAACACATGAGGAATCTGGGAGCTCTGATGGCTGTCTGTCGGTTTTCAGGAACCCAAAATCAGGAGCCAGAACATGGCTGTTGCTGTGTGCCAGTGAGAGAAGGAAATTTAGAGTCTAAAGACTTGAAATACAGAGATAGGCAGAAGAAAAATAAAGTTTTGGTTGAGTTTTGTCTCATGGATTTCAAGGCCCTGTGTTCTTATCAGTCACATTCCTTTAACAGAAATATTAATGTGTGTTTTTAAGATTTTTCCATGAATTGAAAATACATTTATAGTTACATTAAATATTAATCACTCCCTTAGGTGCATGGGACATCAAATAAAGCTATTACAGTGACGTTTAGGTCAGTTTTTAAGGTGTGCAGTAGGATCAGACTGTAAACTATAAATTTTAAGGTTTCATTTGAGATCACAGAGGAGCTACATGTTGTTTCTGGAGATTTACTGGTCTTTGAGATCACCACAGAAACATTCTGACACCAGTGTTACATGTCAGAGAGCGCTGTATAGCTGGATACACAGAGGAGCAACTGGGCGAATCTAAAAGTGACAGAAACTTAGATTACAGACATAAAACACACCGCCTGGTGAGCACACACACAGTTAACTGTTGCTTTACGTCCTCCCTGCTGAACCCGACTGAAAGTAGGCAAACAAGAAATGCTAATTACAAGTTTTCTGTCTACAACGACGACACAAATAAAACCAGAGGAAGAAAAAGTGAAGCCTCTTTTTTTTGTCAGTTAAGCGAGGACAGTGTTTTCATGCCAAACCTGTTGTATGTGACGACACAGTGCGGGGGGAAGGGTCTGCGTGAGAAGTGGCCAGTGACTCATCCTGTTGAACTGGGACCGTGGCCCTCCTGCTGTTGCATAATTGGAGTAAATTTTAAATTAGGTGAAAAAAGAAAACCCTGCGTGGAGTCACTATTGTTGTAAAATGGCTTCCATAATGAGAGGAGAGAGGTGTGGAGGGTCTGGCAAAATGCAGCTCAGAAGGCTTTTCTTGTTTCTTGCCGTAGATTTGAGACAACAAACTAAGTTGCTTTATAGAGAATAAAAGCTTTACTAATTTCCTGTCTTTTAACCAGCACTCTTCTTTTAAAGAAAGGAGCTGCAACGATTAGTCGATTAATCATCAACAGAAACTTAATTTGAGACTATTTTGATGTTTAAATGCCAATTTTGATCACTTTATTAAGTAAAAAAGCCAAACTTCTGCTGATTTAATGCTCCTTAAGTGTGATAAATTAATGCTTTGTCTTTTAATTTAATTAAATGCTTGTCTTTTAACTAGCACACTTCTTTTTGAGTAAGAAACTGACTAGAGCTGCAACGATTAGTGGATTAATCATCAACAGAAACTTAATTTGAGACCATTTTGATTTTTGAGTACCCATTTTAATCACTTTATTTAGTAAAAAAGACAAACTTCTGCTGGCTTGATGCTTCTGAAGTGTGACAGTTAAATGCTTTTCTTTATCTTTAGCAGCCCTGAAATTGACCTTACATTGTGTTTAATCAAGATAACTTTATGTTCTCATTGAATCAAAACTTGTTTCTGCACTGTAACATTCAAAAAACCTTAACCATTTTGAGGTCTGCTTTTTCCCAAATTGATTAGCGTTTAGTCTATGAAATGTCAAAAAAAATTATGCAGAAAGCACATCCTGATTTTCCATGTCAAGGTCTTAAAATGTTTTGTTTTGTCTGACCAACAATCCACAGATATTTAGTTTGCAATGTTATTAAACAAACAGCAAATCTCTAAAATCAGAATATTTTGAATTTTTCCTTCATGAAAGACTGAAAACATTAATTATCAAAACACAAACAGATTAAACAGTTAATCTGCTCTGTGTCGCAGTTCTAATCCTTTTACACTAATAATGAAATGTTTGTTTCCCCTCCCCCCTACAGTTAAAATCTTCCTCTTCTACGTGATATTCTACGGATGCTTGGCTGGAATTTTCATTGGGACCATTCAGGCGCTGCTGCTCACGTTAAGTGACTACAAACCCACCTACCAGGACAGAGTCGCTCCCCCAGGTACAGTTACCATTCACATTTTTACTTTTTAAGAGTCCTGCTGCGGTGATGATGTCTCAGTTCAAGCTGAGGAAAGAGTAGTTTTGTTTTGGGGCTGTATCAGGAGTGTTTTTGGCTGTGTGAAGTCTGTCTGTGGTTCATGTTGTTCAAAATGACTGTTGGGGTGTGCCTTGAAGCAGCTACTCAATCAGTCGTCTTTCTGACCTTAGATAGGTTCAGCCATTTTGTCCTTCACTCCTCTCAGCCAGTCAATGTTTCCCCCCTCAGGCTACAGGGGAACTGTTGTGGCTTACACCCATTGTGACTGAAATGATTCATGTGTGCTACGACTGTGTCACAGCCGACATGTTTACATATGCATGTGTGTCCAGAGTTTGTACTGCACTCTGTTAAATAAAGGTTTGGTTTTGTCTCAGTTTAAAATCCTTTAAGCTTGTTTTGCTGCAGAAAAAGTCTAATCTGTATCTAATCTGTAATCTTGTGAGAACATCAAACACTGTTACAGTCATACTACGAGTGTTTTGAAATTTCCCGAGCGCTTGGAGACGGTGCAGATTTTAGGTGCCCAGCCTTGTCTTGTTGTGCCAGTACTTGTTTGCACAGCACATGCTCTAGCCTTGGCGGTATTTTTAGCAGTCATTGTAAACGACTGGCTTCATGCACGCGGGTTAGTTTGCCTGCCGTTTTGTCTGTCAGCCGTCCACTGCTGTCGACAATCAAAGAGTAGCCTGGAAGAGACAGAAGTGTGGCGCGCTTTGAGCTGAAGTGAGTTTCCAGTAGTGGCATGATAAAGGAAGCAGGGAGTAGTTAGATTATTTTTTTTTTTCAGAGAGCTCGAGCCCGCCTCTCACTCTGGGGCTAAAAGTTTCCATTGTGAGAGAGACACACGTGAGAGTGGATGGGTGGGGGCAGGGGATTGGTGAACTTTCACAAGCCTCTACTGAAATTCAAATGACTAAACTTCCCTGTCTCTGCGGCTCAAATAACTTGAATCTCGCTCATAACTGTGGCAGCAAATAAAGAGCGCGAGGCCGAGGAAAAGCACATTAAATGTCATGTTTGCTTTCACTGCTCTTACCCATCTCATTCTCTTCATGCCACGCCTCACCCGGGCCTTGTGCACAAGGTCTGTGGAAAATTACTGCTATAAAGAGCTGACAGAGACCATCTGAGGAAATCCCCAAGACCCTACATTGTGTGTTGTCCTAAGATAATAGACCCGAGGCTCTCTCTGGATTCTACAAAGAATAGGTCACATGACACACAGCTTCTGTCAGGGAAAAAAAAACTCAAATAGTTTTATAATATTTTTCTCAACTTGTTGTTTTTAACTCTCCCAGGATCAATCTTTTTCCATTTACTTTGTTTCTTATCTAAACTGTTTTGTGTTTTCCAGGGCTGTCACACACCCCACGCTCAGACAAATCTGAAATTGCTTTCAGCGTGTCCACGGAGAAAACATACAAGAAGTATGTCGAGGCCATGAACAATTTCCTTGACCAGTACAATGATACGGCTCAGGAGAGTGAGCAGAAATTCGAGGACTGTGGAAGCAAGTATAATCCAATCACACAGGGACTGTTATACTCTCTGGCTGATCCCTGATTAGCATGTAACAATCAAGATTTGTCATATTTATGTATTTAGATCAGTTAACAATACATTCTCATAACAGACATCTTACTAACGCGTCTTAAATGTTCTGTACCGTTTGCAGATGTTCCTGCAACATACAGGGACCGCGGCAGTCTGGAGACCGACTCAGAGGAAAGGAAAGCTTGCCGTTTCAAGAGGTCTTGGCTCGGCAGCTGCTCAGGGAGGCCTGACCCTACTTATGGCTTCAAGGAAGGGAAGCCTTGCATCATCGTCAAGCTCAACAGGATTGTCAACTTCAAACCAAAGGTAGGTTTACACTACATTAACACATTATAGGTTTTATTTATACAGGTGCGTTCACACTAACAAAGGGTTTAAATAAGTTTTATTATGCTCATTTTTGGGTTCATACCTGTATTGTGGGTTTCTGGAACGTGTTTACATGCTTTAATGTTTGGAAAACACTTAATTTTTCCTCCTACTGTTCCTCCTAGTCACCCTCTGTCTGAAACACTCTGTTTCTTTGAGCCTTTGTCCCGAAAAAGGATTTCTAGGTCCTCCGTATCTGCACTCTTACTGTAACAGAATATAGCGGCACCTATAAGCGAGAATGATCACCAATAAGAGCTTCTGAACCAAAATCTTCACAACCCGACACGTTCCAGCAGGAATATGATGCGAAATAAGGGAGAAATTTTAGCAGTGTAGCAGTGTAGGCTACGTGTTGTAAACAGTTGCAGCAGCATGTCTGGAGCAGACAGCCACAAAAAGCAGCTCGTCTCTAAAATAGAAAAAACAGATTTCAACATAGTCTAAAGCCTGAGCTTTTTGCTCACAGATTACTTTTACATTTGTTAACATCATTATTTGTAGCTTTGGCCACGTTAAATACGAACATCCATTGTGACATTATACAAATATATATGACAGAATATAAGGAAAAGAGTAATAGGTCCCCTTTAAAGGAACAATAAAACACTGTCATAAAACCGGTAACCTTTAAATGTGTTGGAAAAAGAAATTATTTGACAGCAGCATCTTAAAGACGGACATTCTTTAAACGGGTTTGTGACTCAGTGTAGAGCAGCTGTGTCATATCAGCACAAAAACACTTCTGGGAATGAAAATCAGCTGCATTCAGCTGCTCATAAATGTACATTATGGTAAAAATACTTCCAGAACATAAAGCATGTTTGCTTGTTGTACATATTTTGTCTTCATTACTGATTCGTTAGCTTTACATGAGATCATTCTTATGCATCCAGCTGCAGACTACAAGCTGGATGGGATGGACTTTTTTAGGTTTTGACGTCACTTGAATGCAGCAAAGATGTGCTCCGTTTCTTTGATGTGTCATATGTGTAAAATTCCCCATCAGAGTCTGTTTACAGGAGCACTTCTGAATATGTGAGCAAAGCTGGATACACCTCAGAGTCTCCAGAGGGACACGAGTCAGCGTCTGTTAGGGCTGAAAACTACAAGCTGGAGATTGAAGTTAAAAGTTAAAAGAAGTGACGTTACTTGACTTCCGTAGCCCGCTCCTAAAGGCTAGCAGCTGGAAGCCACATTAACCTGTTGGCATTTAGAGTTGTGGGTAATGTAGGCGGCAGATTTTGTCAAGGAAGAAGAATGCGATGAACTAAAGGTTTCTATCTTTTTAAACCGTCATGATTCGAACTCAATTACAGACAGAACACCAAGTGCTAAATCAGTGGAATATTTTTACAAAGGCAAAGAGAGGCGTTTTTACACACTATGAAATCAGTAAAATTACAAATTGTAACGTGCTATTTTACACATTTGCAACCCGTCACGGAGGCGACTTGCATAAATACTGTTCTACATAAACTCACCACACCAAGTTGCACGCGAGCTGCACCGTGTTAAACCAACAGCCTGGTTCTGCTGCTGACCACAATAAAACCTTTCAAACCACACACCCAGGATGTTGTTCATCAACCTGTCTCTCTTTTTTCAGGCTCCTTCTGACAATCAGACCCTCCCAGATGCTCTGCGGGGCAGACTTCAGCCCAACGTGATCCCCATTCACTGCAAAAATAAGGTGTGTTTGATATGACAGCCATGATGTATGAGAACGTTCAGTATGTATTAATGCTGTAACAAAGGTCTGATCCAAATTCAACCTTGATGTTTGCAGAAAGATGAGGATGAAGGCAAGGTCGGAGAGATCAAGTACTTCGGCATGGGCGAAGGCTTCCCCCTCCAGTACTACCCGTACTACGGCAAAGCGCTGCACCCCCAGTACCTGCAGCCCCTGGTGGCCATCCAGTTTACCAACCTCACCATAGGCCAGGAGATCCGCATCGAGTGCAAAGCATTTGGCGCAAACATCGCCTACAGCGAGAAAGACCGCTACCAAGGACGCTTTGATGTTAAGTTCCAAATCGACTCGTGACCTCAGCCATGACGAGCACTCTCATTTTGAAACAACTAAAATGTAGAGAATAAAAGAGTTCAGATAAAAACACCACTAGTCTTTGAACATTCATAATATACAGGACCTACACTTAATCTGTGTGCTTTACACTAGCTTTTCTGTGTGTTTGTCGAGGGTTAGAATGTAAAATACAAGAGTAGCAATAGCAAATATTTATTCTACTGTACATGAAAATATTCCTTGAGCCATGGGATGTGTTCATCTATTACTGTAAAACCGCAATTCCACTACTGACGTGTAGCGAGCTGTGTTTCTGTCCCCAAAGTATTTCATCCTAATGTGGTTTCTATATATTTTTGGAGTGTCCAGTGCTGTAGTCAAGTCCTGTTGTAATCTCTTCTGTCTTATGTCAGCTTTAGTGGTCCAAGGTGTGTGCGTGTGCGCTCGTGTCCGTGTGCAGGTGTGTTACTCAATGTGAGTGCGTGGGGTGTGTGTCAATGTGCTCTGACTAACTGAAATACTAGCATGGTACTCTGAACCTTTACGGCCCATGTTTGAGTAAATGACTGCGCTCCATGGAACCTTCTTTTTTTTTTTTTGGCGTGTTTCTTCATCCAAGTTCAAGTTGACTGCGGAAGGATATGTTTGTACACCTTTTCTTTGTTGTTCACCTTAGCTGTAGGATATGGTTTGATGACATTTCTGTTTGATACTCTTACATCTGTTCATTCTTAATTCATAGTGTAGAGCTTTGTGGGTCCAGCCTAGAAGACTGTCACCTCCATGGAAACAGTGGCAACTCAGTGCTTGAAATCTGTTTTGCTGGAGACATCACGTGACGTGATGCAACTTACTATTGAATGTTTTAGCCATTTTCATGGTGGAAGAATTTTATATTTATGCAGTTGTACATTTTTTTCAAAGTGTAATGTATGAATCCAATACCAAAGTCGCTGGTCAAAAAGTTAGAGAATATCAGAGGCAATGCAGTATCCCGTGTAATAAGATGTTTAGTCGGTGTGAAAATACTTAATTCAATGTTGAAGATCAAAACACTTGTCAGGAGTCTGCTCTTGTCACTTTATTTAATCTGCATAAGGCTGAAACAATAAAACAGAAAAATGAGACAACTGTGAAGTCTTTGAATATGTAGACATGTCTTCTTGTCGCCGTCACCCGTCCAAAATCTTGAAGAAATACTGTACCTGTGAAAGGAAAAGAAAATTAACAACAGGACCGACTAAATAAAAAAGTAAAGGGTCAGTTCACTCGAAAATCAGACACAGATTTTTTTTCCTAACCTGTAGCGCTAGTTATCAGTCAAGTTTGTTTTGGTGTGACCTGCAGAGTGTTGGAGACTGGTCTGTCCTCTCTCCAGTAAGCACTCAGTTTGTGGTGCTCAAAGCTCCCAAAAAATACATTTGAAAAACTCAACAGCAATGCTTCGTTCCAGAAATCATGACCTGACTACTGAAGATAATCCACAGACCTTGTTGTGAGCATATAGGAATTATTTTCTTTCAACCAAACTACAGCCACCAAACAAACCATTGCGCAGAGGGCAGTGTGCATCCACTGCTAGCTCACCTAGCACCACTGAGCTAGCTAACGTTACAGCTCAGCTGAGGAGGACGCCATTGATGCAGGAGCCTCTTGTCCACAGGCCCACAGGAAGTGCGCAGAGTGGCTTACAATTTATAAAATAGTTCCTACATGAAACTGCTCTCAACAGGAGCCCCCTTTCCACCGCAGGCAGGAACTTTTATCATTTACCCGGGATTTTGAAAAACCTCGGCGCATTTCCACAGAAATTACCCAGGGAAAAAACTTTCCCTCAACCCCAAACTTTCCCTGAAAAAAGTACCTAGTAGGGGGGTAGGACTTTGCAGATTCCCTGGAATTCTTGAGGGACGGGGCTGTGTGATGAAGAACGCTGATTGGTGGAACACACACTTGCAGCGTTCCACACTTCGGTGCCAGTGTGGCTGCAAACTTTATTTCATTTCTACAAGCTTCACTTTGTGTTTTTGATCATTTGGAAAATGGAGCAAAAGAAGAGAAGCTACGAGAAGTGGACGGACGACGAGGTCCAGGCTCTTTGGAGCGTATTTGCAGAGGAAGAAATTCAGCGGGACTTGGAGTCGGCGACTCGAAACGACCGAGTCTATGGAAGAATAGTCGACAAGCTGACAGAGCTAAATATAGGACACACGCCGAAACAAATTCGTGAAAAGCTGAAGAAACTTCAGTAAGAGTATAAGAAGCTTCGGGCGTTCACAGTTGCCTTTGCTAATAACGTCTGTCGTCCTTTCCGTGCAGATCACATGGTTTTATATGTGATGTAGTAAAACACGAGGAACAACAGAGCAACTTGGGCGTCCTCCATCCTGGCGTATTGTGTTGCACAAATGATGATGCGGGCTTGTTGGTCGCCATTAATGGCGTCATCGTGCTCGTTTGGCCTTCAGCTGCAGCTAATCGGAATACATTATTACAGAATTATTTTACCCAGGTAAATAAATTCCTGGAAATAAAAGTTCCTGGAAATGTTGGTGGAAAGGAGCTAAGGTCTGTGGATTATTTTTAATTACAAGGTCATGATTTCTGCAAAGAGACTTTGCTGATATTGCTGAAACATTGCCAACACTCGGCAATTCACCAAAACAATCTGATTAATAAACAGCTCTAAAATATGTCTTATTGATTTTGGGGCTAATTGTCCCTTTAGCATCAAAGTACGAGCCAGTCTTTCCTCTGTGATATCACAACAGTGACACTGTAAACGTTCAGAGTAAATTCTCTGTCCAAGCCCTTTCTTGGCCACTGTGTCCCAGTCTTGGGAAAATGGCAGCTCAGTCAGTCACAGGCTAATGTTTAACAAGGAGGCATTTGTCCGGGCAACAGATCAGGAGTGAACAATGACGCTCGATGGGTCAGACCCACTCCCTACAAAACAATGGTTTTGTTTCAAATTCCTCTGCCATTCTTGTTCTCCTCAAAACGCAGTGTGAGCTAAGGTTGCCCCAGCCCACAGAGCAGAGTCATGAGACTCGTCTAAAGACACGGCTTCTCACAGAGTCGGGGGTTTTGTTCTTGGCTAAACGCAAGGTGGTTATTTATGCATGGACTGGAAGACAATGAGGAAACCTATGTGCAGGATCAGAGAAACTACAGACGGAATCACGTGGGTGTACTCAGTACATGGAGCGCACAATGTGTGTGTGTGTGTCAGTGACATAGCACCCACCTCCAGAACACCGTCTTCAGGGAGGTCTGTACAGTGGACGGCGTTTTTCACTTTGTCTTTGCCGTAAAGAGCACGCAGTGTGTTTGGACGAAGATGCCGCGAAATTTCCTGTTGGATGAAAACATCTCGATGGTGATTCCTTCGACTCATAAAAACACACAAATCATCTTATTAATATTCAGCTCACAGCTAGAGCTGCAACTAATGATTATTTTCATTATCAGTTAATTTGCCCATTATGTTCTCAATTAATTGAAAGTTTTATTAATAAGATGACAGAAAATAATTAAAACATGCCGTGTGTAATTTCCCAGAGCCCGAGGAGACATCTTCAAAAAGATATTTATTAAGCTCTTCAGTTTATTGTTGTGTATGACAAAGAAAAGCAACAAATCTCACATATAAAGGGACAGTTCGCCCCAAATTAAAAGCATATATTCTTCCTGTTACCCATAGTGCTATTTATCTGCAGTGTTGGAGATATCGGCCGTAGAGATGTCTGCCTTCTCTCCAATATAATTTGACTAGATGGGGCTCAAAGCGTCAGCAAAATACATTTGAGAACCTCATCAGCAATGCATCTCTCCAGAAATCACATCCCAGTTACTGAACATGATGATAACACACATAACCTTGTTGTGAGCAGTTTCACATAGGAACTATTTTCTTTCTACCGAACTACACCCACCAACTGAGTCACGAGGCAGAGGGAAGAGTCGCTCTGCTCATGGACGAGAGGCTCATGATGGTGCAAGATGTAAATAGGTATGGCGTCCTCCTCGACTGAGCTCTAATGCTTCCCTCTATAAGGTGACACAATCGGTGTGTGAAGTTTGGTAGAAAGAAAATGGTTCCTACATGAAAACTTAATTCAAGAAATCATGACCCAATTTATCAAGATAATCCACAGACCTTGTTGTGAGCAGTTTCATGTAGGAACCATTTTCTTTGTACCAAACTACACCCATCAACCACCGTGTAGAAGGAAGCATTACAGCTCAACCGAGGAGGACGCCATTCATATTTACATCCTGCACCATCATGAGCATGAACCTCCGGTCCATGAGTAGAGCCACGCTTCCTTCTGCCCCATGACTCGGTTAGCAGGTGTAGTTGGGTAGAAAGAAAATAGTTCCTAAACGAAAATATGAAAGGTCTGTGGATGATCTTGTTGGAGATATGAGCTGTAGAGACGTCTGCCTTCCCTCCAGTATAGTGGAACTAAATGGCACTTGGCTTGTGGTGCTCAAAGCGCCAAAAAACGTGAAACAAAAACCATTAAAAAAATCTCAACAGCTCTGCGTCTCTCCAGAAATCATGACCCAATTAACTGAGATGATCCACAGACCTTGTTGTGAGCAGTTTCATGTGGGTAACTATTTTCCTTTGTACCAAACTTTGACTTCAGCCAAGTCACCGCATAGAAGGGAGCATTACAGCTCAGCTGAGAAGGGACGCCATTAATATTTACATACTGCACCATCATGAGTATGAGCCTCTTGTCCATGAGAAGGGCGCTTCCTTCTTTCCTTCTGCTAATGATGCAGTTGGTGGGTGTAGTTCAGTAAAAAGAAAATAGTTCCTACATGAAACTGCTCACAACATGATCTGTGGATTATCTTGAGTAACCGCGTCACGATTTCATCTAGTTCCATTATACTGGAGAGAAGGCAGACATCTCTACAGCTGATATCTCCAACACTCTGCAACTCACACCAAAACAATGTAGACTGATAAATAGCACTACGGGTAAGAAGAAAATATGTCCTTTTGATTTTGGGGTGAACTGTCCCTTTAAGAAGCATGAAATCAGCAAATATTTGACTTTTTTGCTTAAAAAAATATTATTTGATGATCAAAATAGTTGCCAGTTACTTTTCTGTCAGTCAATGAACAGATTAACTGACTAACTGTTGCAGCTCTACTCAGCACCACAAACATGGAACTAACACCAGTGATGTGAACGGTCTGAATTATAAAAACAAGTCCTGTGTGGACGACAGAGTGGAGTTTTGAAACTGAACATCCTGTACAGTTGCATGTTACCAAGACACTGTGATTACTCAGCAACTCATCATGTGATCCTGCAGAGGAAATGACAAAACACTCACACTCAGCAACCTTTTTACACACTCAATAGGAATAAAGGGACAGAATACTACCGCTTGCTATTTTCATTTCAGAATTTAAATGTTAACCACAGCATAATCTCAGGCTCTTGCTATAACACTGCAACAGGTATAGATACTTTTGGCTCACTACGTGATTTCTGTGTTTTAACAACATAATCAAGATAACAGTTTCCACACTACTCCTGTCTATAAACTCTAAAACAAATCAAATATAATGTCCTCACCTTAAAATATTCTGTAATTACTGTACACAACAAATACATTATGGAGAAACTAAGTTCCCCTTTTCACTGCTCACTAATGCACTTTTTTTGTCCAGGCAGTAGTTTCATCTTAAGTGTGTCTGCCCTTTTCCTTTCAACATCAGACACTCCCAAGGTCAAAGCCAGGCTACTCCTGGTGCCTCCAGGAAATGCAACCCTCCCACAGGGTCCACCATCAAGGGAGGGACAATGTGTAAATAATTAATTCCCCAAGACGACTTTTAACTCTTAGGAGATGCAAACAGTATACAACATATAGTGTGACAGAGGTATGTTTGATGTTCAGGCAGTAGGGTCAGCATCAAAGCAAATATACCTCAATCTGATCAAAGTCGGCCACTGTTACTGAACTGCTTTCTTTTTATCAGAGAATCAACAATATGACGAGGTTTGTTTTGTCTCGTGAAGAATCTGAACATGTCTTACGGCAGGGAAACATTCCCTATGACAACTTCTTTATCCTCTGGTGGTTTATGAGAGCACACACAAAAGGCAGGAACAAGTTTCAAGGTCATGAATCAACCTAAACAAAAGTCTCCCGGTTCTAATGACTGGTCGCACTACACGCCATTGAATTGACTACGTAAGAAATAAAATCTGCTGCAGGGTTCAAGGATCATGGGAACTGTGGATCACCTGGGAACTACGGGCCAGCTGAGTTCTATTTTAGCTCTTTTCCAAACTGTGTTTTGAAGTTACATATTTGCTTATGATGATTTATGTGTTTTTCCGAAAAGGCAGGAAAAGAGTTAGACAGAAGTTCCAACATACAACATACAAAGGACCTGTAAGCCTAGCTTTAAATACTGCATGTTACTGGGGTTTTCTGTTCCCTGCCTTGAGCCAGGCGGTAACATGGGAAAAAACTGCTGGTACAACAGTGTTGGCACATGTTAGGTGCCAAATTTCAAGCACACCAACAAACACAACAGTGTCAATGAGGTGGTGATCTCTGGCCAAATGGCGGCCATGTTTTTCAGTGAATCAACTTGATCTCATTAGATCAGAGTAACTGGTCAAGCTCTTCTGGGGTCAAACTTCTGTTCTCAGGGTCCCACATCTCTTGATATAAAGTAACACAGTAAAAGCTTTACGGCTCAAATAGCAAAAGAACGCAGGGACATGGACATTTCAAATGTAGTTTCTATATATCTATTCAGCCACTGTGGAGATTTCAATGTCTAAAGTCGAGAGAAAACTACCTTAATTTCTCTCGGGATCAATAAAGTATTTATCTATTTTATTAAAGCACGTAGGTTTTAAGAAGCATAACATCAGTAGGCTGTAAGCTGCAGGCGGTTGATTTCCGTCCGTCCCCCAGGCCAGGTCGCAGGGGCAGCAGGCTGGGAATGGTACTCCAACCGTCCCTCTCCCCACCAACGCTTTCCAGTTCCTCCTTGGGGATCCTGAGGCGTTCCCAGGCCAGATGAGATATGTAATCACTCCAGCCTGTTCTGGCTCTGCTACCAGTTGGATGTGCCCAGAAAGCTTTTAAGCGGAGGCACCCAGGCGAATCCTGATCAGATGCATAAACCACCTCAACTGGTCCCTTTCGATGTGAAGGAGCAGCAACTCTACTCTGAGCTTCCTCAGGATGTCTGAGCTCCTTACCCTGTCTCTAAGGTGGACACCAGACACCTTATGGAGGAAACTCTTTTCAGCCACCTGTATTCTGATCTCATTGCTTCATTCACTACCAAAAGCTCATGAGCATAGGTGAGGGTGGGAATGTAGATAGACCGATAAATCAAGAGCTTTGCCTTCCGTCTGAGCTCCCTCTTCACCGCAACGGTCCAGGGCAGACGCTGCGCCATACCGCCTGTCCATCCCATGCTCCATTTTACTTTCATTTGTGAACAAGACCCCAAAATACTTGAACTCCTTTGCTTGGGGCAGTAACACTCTCCCAACCCAGAGGAGACGATCCATCGTTTTCCCGCAGAGAACCATGGCCTTAGATTTGGAGGTGCTGACTCTCATCCCGACCACTTCACACTCTGCTGAAAACCGCCCCAGTGCACGCTGGAGGACATGGCATAATGAAGCCAACAGAAACATACTGACCCTGGAAAATATACACTTGACATTTGACCTAAGGAAAAATGCTGAGAAGATAAGCCCTCTGAGAGAGCTCCTTAATGAGTCATATCAAGAGGATACTGAGCTGGGGAACATACAACCCTGGGAACATCAGTGTGCTCCCCGCGCTTTTGGGGTTATAAATATTGAGTGGCATGGCCCTAGGGATGGCAAAGTTAAGTAAGTCTGACTAACCGGATGTACACTGTGGTTATAAGCCTGCCACTGGCTGGCTTCCTCCCTTTCACTATCTGCATGTTACTTTTTTCAAAATCCCCATCACTACAGGACACAACAACAACAACAACAACAACAACAACAATCTCAGAGCAAACAACCTGCGCACTCAAAACGGCAAGTTAGGATGAAGATTTGGATCGTGCAATAAGGCTTGTCTGCTTTGTTCTCTTAGTGAAATGTGGTAAAGGTCTACAATGACAACCATCTACCACCCTGGAAAAACCCAGACTCCATCTCACAGGAGACTCTTGCCCAAAGTGGATCTATTATCTGACACGGCCAGTCCAAGTTGAATTGCCACATCTTTTTACTCTGGCAGTGGACGGCAGCAGTGACTTTACCAACGCACCGATCTTTTCCTATCACATGATCTTCTGTGATATTGTCGTAATAATGTTCTGCAGTAGTTTTAACAGGTCCACTGAGCTTCTGCAAAACTAAAATATAGTCAGGCACACTGCATCAATTATTAAATTATTTTTGTCTTCTGTATCAGTGAAAGTTAAACCCCACAGTCTGGCATTTTCTTTAGAGGAAAATTTGCCTTTTTAATAACAGTGCTCGCCTCACCTTGCGCAAATATTCCACCAAAACAAGTTTCAACCTAACACTATTTTGCACAACGGTCGCTGCATCCTGGGCTTAGCCCTACCCAAGAAGATTGCGATTGGTTTACAGAAATACAAACAAGCCAGAGCATTTTTCCCCTATAGCAGATTATCATGTGTGTGTCCAGATCTTTCTCTAGCACCGACACAGTGCTGTGGACATAATTCTAGTCCAACAGAGGCAGAGAAATATATCAACTACAAAAGGATGAATCCTGCTTACCTTGGTAATCTCTGAATTCTCCTTTAGCACCCTCGGCCATGAGATCAAAATTTTATTTTTCTCGCAATTTAGTTTACGTCCGTCTATCTGCTTAACTCATGACATTCCCATCAGCCTCTGCTGTACTTTGGGTTTGGTGCTAATTGACAAATGTTAGCATTTGGAATGTCAACAGTTAAACCACAGAGAATTTGACCAGTTACATGTCAGTCTATAGGTTAATGTTGCTACCATTCAGTTTGCTGCACTGAACACCACCTGGGTCTGGTAGGAGCTAGCTAAATAGCTGTGCTGCTCATTCAGTGATAACCACTGGTAACACCGTCCCGACCCAACAGCGTTGCTGTGGAAACATTGTGCTCATCCTCCTGTCTCCCCCCGCTCATACCAGTAAGTAGGTGGCTCATTTTCAAGCCCAAAACCCTTCTATCATTTTGACTGTGTCATCACTGTTAGCTCTGATACCAACATTAGCAGTGTCAGCACTGCTAGTGATGCTATTAGCAATGCTAAAGGGGTCTTGTGGCTCAAAATGAAGCTGCTTACCAATGGGGTAGACCTGGGGGGAGACTAGAGGGTGGGCACAATGTTTCAGCAGCAACATGTTTGGCCACCGGGGAATCGTTTCAAGATGTAACTGAATGACTGGTTCCACTAACTAGCTAATGTTAGCTCCCACCCTACCCAGGTGGAGCATGGTGCATAGCAGCTAACGAGCCAGTGGAGACCCAAGGGTGGGCGGTGGGCATGTTCCCACATGTTTGCTGTCTGTCAGCAAAGCCAACAGATATAAAACAAAAGGCAGGATGAAGTACGGCCTCACAGAGCTGCTCCCATGGCTGCAGACTCTTAATAGGTCAAACTGAACTGGCTTACAAAATGACTTGTAATAAATTCTGACATTGTAGTCCACTGATGTCGTTTGGCAAATTCAATTAACACTACAGAAAGTCTTCACAAAAACGGTTATTAGAGAACTCAAAGTCAGTTATTATCTGCTAAACTGTAACAGTGGTTTTTCAAGTGCCATCATCTTGCTAATTGCTATAATTGTTAGCATCGATCAGATTGTATCAGTCAGACAGAAGTTGAACAAAAAGAAACTAAAGAGAAGTTCTTACATGGCTGCTCAGTTGTGTAATAATCATCGTCAGTATAATGATTTGTGTCTGCATGTTGTTGGCATGTGTCCCAGGAAGCAATACAGCAGCTTGTGAATACAGTAACAAGCTACAGAATGGCCCTGACCAGGCAGGGGCCTGTTGTTTATGTGTCCCATGTCACACAAGACTGAAGCCAATGATGGTAAAGGGAAAATTAGGGGGAGATTTACTTATGATAAAAGAATTCTTTGCAACGCACTGCTCTCTGTAATTACATTAGTTACTCAAGAGTGACCTACTGTCAGAGTTTAATTTGATTTTAATGAGTCCCATAGTGTGCTAGACCGATGTTCACGAAACGACTGCTGCCTTTTGTGGACGGTAATGGCAGGGGCAGAGTGACCCGGTGGTTACACGACCGTCCAGAACTCTGAAAGTCTCACGTCTGATTGTTCATGCACCGCTGACCGTCCAGCCCTGCTGAAGTGAGGGAGTCTGACCACACCGGATACCAAAAACAGCCTCACTCCATTTCAGTCACTGTGTTATCGAAGGATCCTGCCAAGCCAACCACTTACAAACATGCAAATAGAACAGTGTTTCCCCTGGAGTGACCGCTGTAGCCTGGTGGAGGAGGGGGAGTCTCATGCTAACCCAATTACACATTCACTGTATCAGCTACCACCACACCAAATCCCTTTCTCAAATTTAACACTGTAAAGAACTTTAAAGCTTCTTTAAATATTTATCAGCCCACAAGAGACTGAGATGCAGTTATTCAGTAAGAAAAATATGTCACTCTTAAAGCCGGTTCGCCTGTTACTCCCATTATTTCCTTCTTCCAAAACAGTGGTGAAGAACACCAGGAGCAAATGCCAGGGGTTGAGTTTTCATTAAAACAAAATCCTAGCTGTTGTGTAAAATGCATGCCAAATGAAGCACACACAGAGCACACTGGGCCAATGAGGCATTTAAATCGCTATTTTTAAAAAATGGGGTCCAGCGCAGTCCACATAAAACGCACCGCAGCCACATTACATCACTTCCAGCAAACTTCACAGAGAACAATGAGGGCAAAACAGCATCACTGATCCGTTTAAACCAAATATTCTCTGGTGTGGCTCAGCTTAAAACACAGAAACACAGAATCTATCAGCATGTTGGTGTGTCGCACACTACGCAGCCTGTTTGTTTCCTGTAACCAACTGACAACATCTTCACTTCACCTGTTCAGCTGACTTCAGCAGTTAAAATAACAGACACTGCTGTCGTTACAGACATGTGAACTAACCACAGACACTTGCCTCGTTCATGGACTCACAGTGATGCACCTCTGCAGAGTGAATATGGGGGAAACACTTTATCGGATATCTGGTGTTATTTTTGGCATAAAAAATGCTGGTGAAGGTGAATAACTCCTGTAGATATGTAAAATACAGCTCATAGCTTGGTGAAAACAAATAAAGGCTTCTGGCTGAATTTCTACCTTGATCAAAACTCCCAAAATGTGTTTTTATCTCAGATGTTAAAACAATAGGACATCACGACGATTACTGTATTTCATTTTAACAAGTAAGCAGCAGAAAAGTGCCATGTACACCTCAAACAAATGTCTTACCTCCGAAAATACAATATGAGATCATACAGTGTTGGGATGGCTTTAAATTTAATTTAAAACAAAAATAAAAAAAAAATTGCTTATATAAAATAAAATAAAACAAAAATTAAATTAAATTAAATTAAAATAAATAATCAGAAAAACAAGTCTTGCCATCACAAATTTGTAAAATGTAATAAAATTAAGTTTCAT
The DNA here is from genome assembly GCA_019142605.1 of Cephalopholis sonnerati. Taxonomy (NCBI): domain Eukaryota; kingdom Metazoa; phylum Chordata; class Actinopteri; order Perciformes; family Serranidae; genus Cephalopholis; species Cephalopholis sonnerati. The sequence goes on from JAGQAX010000006.1 coordinate 5,858,767, forward strand.
GTATGGTATTATTTATGACAGACGTCTCGTGTCTTGACCTCAAACACTAGGTGTGTAACTCTTGTCTTATCATAGTTTTATAGCTTTATAGCTGGAAATGTATTTCTTATGTTTTTATTACACCATACTATCTTTTAATGTTTTATTACTACCACTACTACTCCTGTTTGTTGGCACACTGCCATATAAACATTGACCATAATGTGAATAGAAAATGTCTCCCAATCAGGCAAATATTGAAGCTCTGTGTAAAAATATTCTCTTTAAAAGCAGTCATAGATTTCTGTGTTTTCCCCTCATGTACAGAACAATCCCAGTTTGTTGTTAAATCAGGTTTAATCAACAACAAACTCTCTGAGTTTTAAAAAAAGAACACTGACGTGTGTAAACAGGGTGAATCAAGTTTCTGTTCTACTCAGATGGATCTTTTGAGTGTACTACAGTGCACTAAATTTAGCATAGTGACTGGCTACCAGGAACAGCTGATATCTTTTTCCACAAAAGCATTACGCAGATGGGTCAAAAATCAATAGGAAAAGCATATTTTTATCCAACATGATGCATGGATAGTATCTTAGCCTCGTGTAACAGGAAGTTCAGGCCTATTTGATCATCTCTTACACTCATCATCCACTGTAAGACAAAGTAAGGCTCCATGCGCTGCTCATGTGTAGTGGAGGGCACAGATTTATTAAGGTGCGTATTTAAAGGGGAAGTAATAAAACACAGTGGAAGAAGGTAGAGAGTAAAGTGTGGGTCAGGACTGGCTAACAGAGGGCCGTTGTGTCTGTCCACTCTGATATCAGGACACATCACAAGACAGAGCACGGTCACATGACTGAGTTGGTACAATTGAAGGCAGCTATGGGTGTGGAGGTGTGAATACATGAGGCAGAATACAGTACACGATGTATGAAGGCTGTATGAAGAGGTCAGAATGTTTATTAATAGTTAAAGGTCAGTTGTTTGCGGTGAGAACAGATTATTAATTCCTGAGTACTTAAGACTAATCTATAAACAACTGAGGTCTTGTGTGAATAAAAACACATGACTATAGAGCTGAACGGCTCCATGACCTCAAACACACTTTATCATATTTGAGTTAATGGCAGATCAATTTAAAGGGATTGTTCAGATTTTTGAAGTGGGGTTGTATGAGGTACTGACGCATAATCAGTGTATTATTTACAGTAGATGGAGGTCAGCACGCCCTCAGTTTGTAGAAGCAGGCAGGAGTAGCACCAGAGAAGCTAAGCAATGTGCTGCTGTGGACGGGGGCAGCTGCAAAACTTATTTTGGGCGCCTCCTAGAAAAATCTTAATCAGTTTAGGTGTACGCTAAATTTAGAATATTTTCACTGCTTTACCTTGTCGTCAGGCAGCCCTCGCTAATGAAGACCTGAAGCTGTTATCAATGCTCTCTTAAAAACCAGACTCCATTTACAAAAACAGAAATTTTATCTCACAGAACTAGGGATGAGCCTGAGAACTCGATTTGGATGTCGGCATTCATTTAACATTTACAGTAATCACTACCCAACCTCCCACATGTAAACATTCATTGTAGAGCTACATGCAGCGTACTGCTTCACTCAGTGCCTCCTTGCCCTGTTGTCGCTCTTTCTCTGTTTATCATGAGACTATTGTTGTGGGAGTGTGAGCTCCGCAGCGATGGACAGACGGTAACAGTCTTCCTACACACACACACATACGCAGTGACAGGGCTAACTGTTAGCATCACATGGCTAACACTTATTAATGAGTAAGTGACAGATCCGGGCTGTTCAGGTATTGGTGAGAGTTTGCTTGGACTGTTTAATGGCTTGGTGTTGGATTTTGGCCACTAACAGGGCAGACATTGAACTGATCAGAAGGAGCGCAGCTCCAGACTGCGGAGACAGTCCTTCAGTGCTGTGTCTAACCTCTGTAACAGCAGCAACAGAAAGTTTGCTGATTCCTCTTGTACTAACTTTGCATCCATGCTTTAAAGGGCTAATTGAAGCCTGGTTGTTTAATAAATGAATTTCAAACTGAATGCGTATTCCACTGTTGGCCAATTTATATTTCTATTCTTACGTTTGACTTTTTGCAAGTACTTGAGTAATCTAATCATTGAATGCAAGCACTCGAATATGAAAGTTTCTTAATATGCCCATTCCTACACAGAAAACAGGAATTGTTGTTCTACTACTGCCTCAATCAGTTAGTTTGTTTGTGTTATTGTGTGACTTTCTAACCCTTTAAAATCAAAGTCACACAATAACACAAACAAACTAACTGATGGAGGCAGCAGTAGATCAATAACTCCTGTGTTCTGTGAGGTAAAATTGCTGATTTTGTCAAAGGAGTCTGACTGTGAAGAGAGCATAGATAACGGCTTCAGGTCCCCATTAGAAAGTGCTGTCTGATGGCAAGATAAAGAAAACTTTCCAAAAAAACATACATCTAAACTGATTCTGATTTTTTCTTAGGTGGCTTAAATACTTTTTGTTGCTGTCCCCCCTCCACAGCAGCACATGGGCTTAGTTTCCGTGTCCAAACCGGGGGCGTGCTGACCGCCATCCACTGTAGGTGATACACTGATTATTGACAAGTACCTCATACAACCCCACTTAAAAAAATTCTAACAATCCCTTTAAACTGATCTAGCATCAACTCTATAATGATTAAGTGTTTCAGCTGTACAGTCATGTGTATTTATTCACACACAATCTGTGGTGTTTATGGATTGGTCTTAAGTCAACTGGAGTTAATCAATATCAGCCTGTGCCTATCACAAACAACTGACCCTTCCTTTTTAAAAAGAATTCTGACCTCTTTATACAGTCCGGCCTTACAGTGTTGGTCCAGTCCAACTGTCTGGAATGTCCTCACACACTTTGGAGAAAATGTCCTGTACTTTGGTGCTGAGCAGAACAATCTTACATGGACACACACATGCCCCGTCAGTGACCTCATCAGCTAGCCTCTAACACGCTGATCTGGCCCACAACATTTCTCCTCTGAGGTCTGGGTGCTGCTGAGACTTTTCATTTATCTCGTGTATCAAATGACCGACCTCCACCGAAGAGTAGGAGTGTTAATGTTTAGGTTATTTGTCAGATAATAGAAAGGTGGCGAGTTTGAGGTCACAGAGTTATGAAACTGCTTCAACTCCCAGTTAGTCAGTTGAGTCTGAAGCAATCAAGGAGGTTACAGAGGCTTTAAAGGAGAAAGAAGTGTGAGAGCAAATGACAGAAGCTGAAGGAGAGAGCTTCTGGCAGCAGCCTGAAATATGTCAAATATAGAGGGGAAATTTCTTTTTACCCTCGTATACACTGATGCCACTTTTCACTTTTGATATGATGACCCAAGCAATCGAGCCATTTTAACCTGAAAAATATAGTTACTTATACTAAAAAACATCCCAATGCAAACCCCTATAATTTATGTAGCATTTATTGTCTTTTGATATAACTTGTGTCATTTTTTGACAAACATCAACATCATTTGAAAAATGATATCGAAATTCATCACACAGGGTGTTCAAGACTACGTTCACACTGCAAGTCTTCGTGCACAATTCAGATTTATTGCTTGCTTATTACACCTCCTAAACTAAACCACACATGCAGAAGAACAATAAGAAATGTAAGTCGTACAGAAGTAATTATGGAGGCCGGTTAAGTCAGCAGTTACGGTTTCATCTATAAACTAATGTGCAGCAAATTTATGAGCAGATGCTAATGCTAACGAGTAGAAAGAGAGGCACGTTTTTAATTTTTGTGGAGCAAGGGCTGCTCCTTTTGTTCGGAGGTGTGCATGGATGCGGACTCAGAGCAAGGAGTGGTTGGATCCTGGCTAAAAGCTTCACTGGCACAGAATTCATACAATAAATTTCAGGACGTCAGGGGCAACTTTAACTACATCTTCCATGTTTGTATTCACAGAGTGACTCCCGTCAGCACGGTACTGTGATGAATGTCAATTTAGATTGATGTTGGAGTCACATGGATGCCAATATGAGCAGACTGAGGTCACACTGCAAGAAATCAGACCTGTATCTGATTTAGTATCACATATGAAGGGGCCCAAATTAGATTTGGAAAGATCACATTCCATTTGATTTGTGCTTTTCCACACTGAAAACACAAAAACAGATTAAAATCACATCAGAATAAAAAAACCTGAGCATGGCCACTTCTGCCATCTGTCTGAGCATAGCTGAAGTGTTGCAGTAATAAACCCAACCAGAGCCTGAACTGAAGAGGGTGACTAATACAACAAGAGAGGGCGGTCATAAAGCCTAAATGATTTTGGCATCAATGGTGTATTTCAGTGGTTGTCATCTGGCATGAAGCTTTGACGGGCCACATACAGCTCGCCTAAGCTTCCCATCCGGTCCACAGAATAATAATGAATTTGAAAAACACGTATTTAAAACATCTGGCATTTTATTTTCTCTTGTACTGAAGCAACCCCAAAAACAAGATGGAAATAATTTGATTAGAAATGACTTACCAACCCTAAATATGTGTGTTTGACGTGCAGGCACTAGAAGTTATAAATCCATCTGTCAGCTTATTATTCATAGAGCAGAAGTAGAGTAGAAATTCCTATTTCTCCTATTTGTAGAGTAGAAATAGAAAAGCATGGGTTGAAACCCCACCCATGGGGCAGGTTCAGGCAAGCTTACTGGAAAAATAACAAAATATTAAATGTCAAAAAGTGACAAAGCAGCATCGCGAGTAAGTCATTAATAACTTACAGAAACATTACGTGCACTAGTCCACCTTCCACCTTCTCCTCCCCCTCTCTCTCATTATCAGTCCTCAGTCCTGAGTGCAACCATAATGTATAAAAAGCTGTACACATGCTGCATCTTTAACCGCATGGAAAACGTAAGATTGGGCGCGGGGTGCTACTTTTGTGCCAGCTTTCAAGAGCATGGCGGCAGGTTGTGTCTGAGGTTGCTAAGCGGCCTAAACAAGCATGGTACCATAGGTCATTTACCTAAAATCCTGAGTGCAGAGCTGATCTTCTTCCAGGTGCTGTTTATAAGTATGTAGGCCTGTCGTCCGAGGGGCAGGTGTAAAGCTCTGCACTAAAATGATCAACGTCTTTTCCATATTTACCACAGACTGATATTTATGGAAGAAGGGAAAGATAACTGTCATCTGTGATTGGTTGTTCTGCGTCACATGACATGCAGTGTGCCCTGTGTTCCAAAAGTTGAACTTGGTTTATTTTAGAGCGTAGCAATCGCGTCCTGAAAATTGGGCCATGGAACTGGTGCGCGCCACGATGGTGTCGCTCTGGTGTTTGAGTGCGCCTGCCACATGTCTACATTTAAAACAATGAATCTGAGGGCGCAAAAACGCGGCTTGTGTACGACCCCTAAAGTTCCCAGTGTGCAGGTCAGGTGGTTGATTAACCCATAGTTTCTACAGGTTGGACAGTGTGAATTAGATAAGCTTTGGAAGGTGAAAGAAATTACTGTTTTATAAATGGAATGCGGCCTGTGCCACATCTTCATTTAATGGGGACAAACTCACAGCTCTCATTTAACCTTTTGTTTTATTTTCTTTATTATTACTAAAATACATGTATTACATGATCAAACAATTATTCATTAAATTATTAAACAATAATAGGCTAATTAGGCTTTTTTGGGGAAGTCTGTCCCCCACAGTGTGTGCTCAGATAAAATCTGGCCCTTGGACAAATGTAGTTGATGACCTCTGGTGCACTGTCATGTGACCTGGAAATCATTAGCCAATTAACTAACCCCTCTCCTGCTCTGTGGCTGCATTGTCGGTCACATTTTGATAGTGGCCTGGAGGACTGACAGTGCTGGACAGAAAGCATAGCAAACGAATTAAATAAACTGAATTTAAAAAAAAGAAAGAGCGGAAATGACAACACATGAAAGAAGAGAATTATTTTTAACAAGACTGACAGCTGAGTCATGGACGACTGCTGAACTGGTGAGGGAACTGTGCAGGTGTGTAGTCCCTCATTTTTATGGTGGCAGAGCGTCTTATCATTAGATTTCACATCACGAACCAGCACAGCCCTGCAGCACTGGTTCCACAGCACCCAAAATCACACACATGCACTGCACGTGTTCACACACTCGCTCTCACACACATGCACACGGGCCAGCTCTTTTATGTAGTCAGAAAGAACACAAAGTCTTGAAATGTGCACTGAGCACGGCTAAAACAATATTCCCTAATTTATCGCAAGTTTATTTCGTCTTATTTAGGATTCTTCAGAACTCATACATCTGTATTACTTTTCATGTCATCAGCTTTGAACCAATCAGAGCTTGAAATGAAATAAACATTGAGCTCAGTTCATGTTAAAAATATGAAACTCCTCAGTCACCTGGTTTCCAGCTGTCAGACTTAATGACGCTGTACACCAGACTTAGATCACACAGTAAAACCTAAACTTAGAAGATTTAGCCGGGCTTATGCAGGATAGAAGACAGAGAGAATGCCAAACAGTTGGCTGCACTGGCTCTAAGATAAGATAAGCGTTTATTGATCCCCAGAGGGGAAATACACAAATAACTTAAAATAAAAAAGGACACAGAGGAAGGACAATAACGCTGTTGTTGCTTTTTCCAGGCTCAACAGCCAAACTCACACAGCAGCAGAGATGGCTTCATTTTTAAAGTAAAGCAAACAAGTTGTATTATTAGAGCCTTTTTGGGGGGGTAGCACTTAGAGCGGTGTTGTTGTATTAGACTGTGTTAGTTTTGGCTGTGTAGTCAGAATGAAGTGGCAGCTGAGTGTATGTTACATATGAACATGGCATTTTTTTTTAAAGAATTTATTTGTTGTATAGGTTTATTGTTCATGTCATTTAATTGTTATTTTGTTTTCATCTCTTTTGGTTTTACATGTTCAAAATAAATATATCAATCAATCAAAACCAGATTATCTGTCGGCTGTCCTTGACAACAAGGACATTTGAAAACTCATTTCAAAAGGAGGATGATGGATGGATAATCATTTGAGAAGACATATTGATTTTTACCCACACTTAACCAAACGTTTGACATTTCACTTGCTGGACAGGCTTCCAGTCTGGAGTATGATGAGGAAATAGCAAATAATATTTGACTCACTGGATCAGCAGGTCCACAGAATTCCCTGAATGTCTGCGGTGCGTCGGTGCCGTGGATCTCAAGGACCATGCAGGGCCCGGAGCACAGCTCTGTTACCATACTCTGCAGGGACAGAGACATGACAACATTAAACAAGGGTTCCTAACATATTTACAGAATAATATTCAAAACTTTTCCCAACTTCTCCATAATATTTTACCTCATATCTATGACTTTAATTAAAATATAGCAATATAGCCATATTATTTAACAAGTAAATCCCAGGCATTTGCGGAGAAGCAAACTGCTGGAACGTGCTAACTTTACTTGCTCATTAGACACTCCCGCTGCCAGCTTGCTGTATATGCTGATAAACCACGCCAGACTAATATTTTGAATATTTTCACTGCTTTACATTACAAATAACTGATCGAGGGAGTGGTACACCAGCAACTCCCATGTTGTGAGAAGTAAAATTACAATTACCCTGTCAGAACAGCTGACTGACGTCTGACATCATAGTAAAGTGGTGAAAATATTGTAAATTTAGCCTATCTTTAAACTGATGTTTATCTTTTTAGATGGGCTTTTTTAAGGGGACTAAAAACTAACCAGTTGAGGCAGCATTTGCTTAGAGCTGTTTCACTTAATGTTCATGATGCAGGGCTTTTCTAAGTGGAAGTTACTGTTCACAAGTATCACAAGGCTATAACATGACAACAGCTTTTCTCTTCTTAGTTAGTTGCAGAGAACAGCAGAATGAGTGTGGTAAACGTTATCAATATGAGCATGAGAAAGCGCAGCCTGTATACTGATACTGTGGAAAATGAGCATTAAAACCATCTCATATGTTCAGAATTGATATGTACCCATAAATCCATATTTTTAAAACATTAGAAAGGATAGGACAGCCTAATTTTCGCCACAGAAAATGAACAGACCACAGCACAAGGACAGGAGAATAATTTGCAAATGTCACTGCCACGTCCCTTTTCAGGAGATCGAAAACCAAATATCCTATAAATGTCAAGATACTTTGATGGGTGCATGCATTTACTCCTTGTTAAAGAAACATTTGTTTTATGGACATGTCTAATAATTGTTTGTGACCTGGCCTGAACGACTGATAGCTGTGATGTCCTGTCAGTCTATCCTGTCCAAGTGGATAAATGACCCTACACAGATGCCAGGTATTATAGATATTTGGATCATGATACCAGGTGATTAAATCAAAAATGTATATTTGATTGAATAATTAGGTATCTTTAGGGTTGGTGCTGTCTCTAAATAACTGACCTGTTAATAACAAAATGATTCATCCAGGCTGAGAGTTTGTTGGAGACAACAGTCTGATAATGTTATAAAGTATGATTGTGCTGCAGCAGCCTCGTACTTAAGCTAACGTTAGCTATCCATATTTAACTGTCACCAGCATGATTTAGTGATATACCACACTGACACTGAATACTGATGTGTCTTACGTGCCTTAAATATCAGTGTGAAAGCCTCAGTTAACCTGCTGCTTTTCTGTTTCTCTCCTTATGTGACAGCGTGTTTCTTTTCTCCAAAAGATGCTGGTTTGTTCTATGAATATCACATGATACTAGTGATGTTTACATGGTCACGCCACACAGCAGCAGATTTTACATTAGCAATACAAAGAAGGTATTTTGCATAATGTATTTTGGGATTTTTATGAAAATGTTTTAAACAACAGCTAAGACAAAGTATATTCAAACATTTCCAAAACATTATGTTAGTTCCAAACTCTTTCCCAGCCTGGAAAACAGTTTCCTAATTTCACAACTTGTCCAGGGATTTCACAACGATGGGAATGATAACATGCAACTACTCAACTTCAAACAGATTACAACACTGTCAGTGAGGTTTAGTCACTTTCCAAGATCTTTACAGAAGATTAGGAAGTGTTTGTGTTTTTATTGTAAATGTAACAGTTGGCAGAAGAACGATGCGGGTCCTTGTTATGATGGCACAACAGTGTAGTGTTTATACTCACAGGATACTCTGTGACGACTCCTTTGTACACTTCATAGAATTCCTCTGCATTCGCCCGGTCCATGTTGAACTGTGGAGAGGAAATATTAGTCATGAAAAACAGGAATGAAAGGTTGATAATGGAATACAGATGATGCACTCCATGAATGAAATATGAAAAAGAAAAACAGTAACGACACAATGAAGGAATTCTCTTTAATCAAATGGAAATCCTTCACTTAGTGTGTGTTGCTTAAAACAGCTCCATTGTCACAGAAGACCTTTTGTAATTGCTATAAAAAATACTAACTGATTTACAGCACAAACATCATCAAGGTTGTAGCATCATATCCTGAAAACAAAAGGCACCGCATGAATTGTTAATGTGCTCTAACTTTATTCCCATTAATGCACACCACGCTCTGCATGCTGCTACAGAGATAAAACCCTGATTGATTTATTTTTGTCCTACGGCCCAGAATGTGCATCACATCTGATGTGGCAAAATGAATGGACTGAGAGGTCACTGTTTGCAGCAGCTTAATTATGAGGTCAGGCTGGATCACACAAAGTCAGTATGATGCCCATATTGGTTACATGAGTAAAGCTGAGAGACACAGGCAAATGAGCACATCATATTAAATACAGTATATGAATCATATAATTATTTCCACCAAGGAGATTTTGTTTTTAGGTTTGTTTAAATGTTTGTCAGGAGGATTACAGAAAATGACAAGCCTGATTTTTATGAAACTTGGTCTAAGAGTGTAGCATAAGCCTGACAAAGAGTCATTTAAATTTTGGAGTGGATCTGAATCGTGAGCGGATACACTAATTATTTTTCCCTTTCATTATAATTGCGACACAGGGCATTTAGTCTTGTTAGAACAAATGTCATGCATCTTAAAAGCCAGTTGATGGTAGTAAAGTTCAATAGTGACGAAACAGCCAACAGTAGAAACACGATAAGTCCGTACCACAGTCTACATTTGTGATTACCAGTAATCCTCCAGGGCGGCCGACACGTGTAGCTGCTCAAACTTCATACAGAAAGCTGTCATTATGCAGCGCTCGGTGCTTTCATGCCAGAACTGGTACAACTGTAACACCTTGTGAGTAAATACTAACTTGATGAATCATACTGGTTTGTGTAAGAAAGTTTTTTCTGTATGCAAATATAAATGTGACTCAGAGTAAAATTTTCTTCCCTGTGAACACAGTATTTTGTTATTTGAGTGTAAGCCTTTGATATTTGTACATGATGATTAAGTGTTTCCTGGTTTTCACAAATGAATGTATATGTGAAATATTTCTGCTTTAGAAGTACATATTGCACATGAACACACAGTTGAGATGAGGAGGCTTCAGCCAGGCACAACCACATCTTGACATGATTCTTTTAGTTTTAGAGATGATCCAGAGATATACAGTGAGTGTACTTGCAGATGTCATAGAAAAATAGACAAACGGCCTTGGCAGACGTCTGTGCTCTTTGAGTGCTCTTCTATTTCTTCTAGTATAGTACATGTTCAATACCACAAGGAAAATTTGATATTGAGGGGAAAAGAATATAAATTTTTATTACAATATAAACGGACAAAATCACACAGCAGTCATCAAGGTCATGGCAATCTCAGTTGCTATATCAAAGGCAACTGGACTTGCTTGCAGTATCTAAGAAGTCCACTTGCCTACGATACTGCACCAAATCACTGTCATGCTGGGCTGACAAAAACAATAACTTCCAGGTAGAAAACTGGTAACTGATTTGAATTGCAGAGATATGTGAAATCAGCAAACTTGTTTATTTCTGTTGTCATTTTCCACTGTAACTGTAACATTAAGAGAAATATATAGAATTGAACACGGTGGTCTGACCTCTCTGATGTTTCTGCTGTGCTTATTTTGTGTACTGTGTTGCTTTGCTAGCGTCTTCGATAAACCCAGTGTACTGGCACAGAAGGTGAGCAATGAATGCTGTGAACAGGTGCGTATTTTAGCCACTTAAAAGACCCACCTTAAAAAAATCTATTCATGTAAGTATATGCTATATTTTGACCGCTTTATGTCACACACTAACTGATCGAGGCAGCCACAGACAAGTGACTCCGACGTACTGGGAAGTAAAATTACTGTTTTCGTCGATGGAGGCTGGTGGCTGTGAGATTACGGCTTGAGTTCCCCGTCAGAAAAGGCTGTCTGACAGAAACATGAAGCAGAGGAAAAATTCTCAATGTAGCGTAAACTTAAACTGATATTGATCTTTTTAGGTGGGTCTTTTTCTAAGGGGGCTAAAAATTAACCAGTTGGGGCAGCATTTGCTCAACGCTGTTTCACTTTATGTACATGACGCGGGGGTTTTCTACCTGAAGGTTATTTTCACAATTGATTTGATATGGTCTATATAACAAGGCTTTAACATGACAACGGGCAGCTGTGGCTCAGGAGGTAGAGTGGGTCGCCCACTAATCGGAAAATCAGCGGTTTGATTCACAGCTCCTTCATTCTGCATAAGTATCCTTGAGCATGATACTGAACCCCAAATTGCTCCCGATGGCTGTTCCATCGGTGTGTGAGTGAGTTAAAAACTGAGTAGCAGGTGGCAACTTGTATGGTAGCCTCTGCCACCAGTGAGTGAATGGATGAATGTGACTCATTGTGTAATAAGTACTCTGAGTGGTTGGATGATTAGAAAGGCGCTGCAGTCTATTTACAACAACTTTTCTTTTCTTAATTAGCAGCAGAGAACAGCAGAACGACTGTAGTTAATATAATTGATAAGAGGGAGCGAGAAATATCGATTCTTTGGAAAATGAGCATTTAAACCAATTCAAATATTTAGAATTGATATGTACTGATAAATCCATATTTTTGACAACTCTACAAAGGACAGGACAGCCTAATTTTTACCACAGAAAACATATGAAAGACTCTACAAGACCACAGCACAAGCACAGGAGAATCAGTTGTTTAAGTCTCACCATCTGAAGGGCTGAGATTTCAAATCCAGCTGCAGATATGGAGTTCAGGATCTTCCCAGTCAGACCTGTGAACACATCAAAGCTGTTCATATTTATGGGCTTTTATGAGCTTTATTCTAAGTTTACACAGAGTGACAAGTAAGGAGTTTATTGCTCCAATAAACTCTTCAATCTGATCCTAAGCAAATAATTTCTTTGGCAGCCTTCACGTTTAATTTAAGCGAGGTAAATGACAAGGATTATTATTACAGAATAAGCTATGGGGCCATCATCCTGCTCCTATTCAAACATTAAATGTTATCTTATGTTGCAATGACCTCAGATTGTACTGACTCCTTTGGACAAAGTACAGTGTGATAGTCTTACAGATGTCCTATCTATTCGAGGAGAGGAGACATTATTTTTGTCCCGACAGTTAACACTTCAGACAGAGAGATACAGAGCTGTTCTTCTTGTCACTGAGGCAGAACATTAATGTAAAAACGGTACAGCCACAGTGACAAAGGTGCAGCAGTGACAGTGAAGGTCAGACGGCTGCAGACACACATAATTGAAAGAGGGCGCCAGTCTCATAATCTCATTCAGACATCCTGATAAAAAGTAGCCTGTGCTCTCGTCAGGGAGGATAGGTGTCCGCAGTTTCCATTATTCTAAACACTGCTGTGTGTGATCGTGACTTTCAGTTCGGACCAGCGAGCGCTGATGAATGTCCCTCTTATTTGGGCGAGTGCTCGGTCACAGTCCACATGTGTGTATCAGGTGAGTAACCACCGTCTGAGTCCTCTGTGCCCTCCCCGGGCTGCACACAGCAGCCTGCCTAGGATAGGCACACACTCAGCGCAGCTCCCAAAAGCAGCTGGTGCTGTTGCTAGGAGATCCTATTCTGGGTGCCTGGCAACAGAAGCTTCTCTATTCCAGTCATGTCTGAGTGCATGTGCAGCCACAATTTCCCTTATCGCTGCTGTGATTGGCTGTGTCCTGCACACGTAGCTGTAACGTAATTTGGCCTCCTAAGTGATCTTCAGGGGAAACGTTTGTCTTTGAACTGACTGACCGTCTCGGTTTGAGCTCGGCTGGGCAAACCCCCCAGACTGGGCCACTACTTCTGGCTCGGACCAAATGTATCACCTTACGTCTGAAGGTTGTCACATTAAAATAGTGACAGTAGTAGAATTTGAGAGATTTAGGAGCTCGTGTTTGCTTTTTACTACAACACCTGTAGCCTTTCTTCAAGACTACTCAGATTACTATAATTACAGCTTCACAGCTTTACGCGTCCAGGAAGCAGTCAAGTTTCTCTTACAGTTTATATCCATGGACACTTTACACATCTGTCCCCTAGGCAGTAAAGATGATCTACACTAGCAGCACAGTTTCAAGGTGGACACCCAAGAGGAATGTCACCAGTTCAGTATCTGACCAAATGTCTCCCCTTCTGTTCCTGAGATATGGTGCTGAATAATGGCCAGAAAAGTGTTTTTGCAGAACATTTTGATGTCACAGTGAAGCTGACCTTTGACCTTTTGGATATAAAATCTCATCACTTCATCATTTTATCCTATGGGACATTTGTGTGCAATTTTGTCATAAGAAGCATATAAATTATTGAGTTATGGCCAAAACATGTTTTGTGAGGTCATAGTGAGCTTCACCTTTGGCCACCAAATTCTGCTCAGTTCAGCATTTAGTCCAAGTGGATGTTGTGCTACATTTGAAAAAGTTTCCTCAAGGTTTTCTTCAAGTATCGTGTTCATGAGAATCAGACACATGGACAGACAGACAGAAAACCTTAAAACATAATGCCTCTGGCCACAGTGGCTATCACAAATGCAGAGGCATGAAAAATGACTGAAAATGAGCTGAGTCTGGCAGACGGACCCCAAAACAGTCGACTAATTGTGAAGAGAGATGTTTATTTTTGTTGCCACTCAAAACACCTGCAACATGTGACAACTGTACAAATGAGGTACATAAAATAAAACAAGCTTCTCGCCTCAAATTTACTTAGAAATTGATTTTCAGATAATAAGACATCATCTCTTTACTACTTAAATATCAGAAGGCAAACAGCAGTGTGTTAAAGAAGTATTTCACTGCTGGAAAGATGGTCCTCTCATAAATCTGGGCTGTCCATGCAGAAGTAAGACGCAAATACTTTTTAAATTGGTGCTACATGACCAGAGAAAACAGTGGAAAAGGGCTGTGGCATGAACATTTGCTAGAGAGGTAAAAAACCTACAACTACCACAATGCACTGTGCTGCACCGGACCAATAAATGCTCCCACAGGCAGGTGACGTAAGGCGATATGTTTCTCAAAACATTTGAGGTGAGAAACGACATCTTGGTTTTGGCTGCACGGTGGTGCAGTGGTTAGCATTGTCACCTCACAGCAAGAGGGTTCCTGGTTCGCACTCAGGGTGGAGGAGCCCTTCTGTGCAGAGTTTGCATGTTCTCCCTGTGTCAGCGTGGGTTTCTCTGGGTACTCCAGCTTCCTCCCACAGTCCAAAGACATGCAGGTTAATTGGTGACTCTAAATTGTCCGTAGGTGTGAATGTGAGTGTGAATGGTTGTCTGTCTCTATGTGTCAGCCCTGTGATAGTCTGGTTATCTGTACCCCGCCTCTCACCCAGTGTCAGCTGGAATAGGCTCCAGCCCCCCCAAGACCCTCAAGAGGATAAGCGGTTACGGAAAATGAATGAATGAATGCCTAGTTTTATTGTTTGATCTTCACACTACAGGAAACAGTACAGTTTCTGTTCACATGCTCTCATATTACAGCTAAACAGGGTACTAAAATGTGTTTCTGAAAACACTGAGGGCGAGAAATTGGCAATAAAATAACAGAATCTTGGTTCATATTTGATCAGCACTGCCTAGTTTTGCCGTTTGATCAGTTGAGAGCTTGAGAGAAAACTGCAGAAGTAAAATCTGTAGTTTGAGCACCAGCAAAAAAATCCACCTAATGGTGTGATTTGAGCTTGTAGATAAGAAGAGAGATCTGGGTGTCTAAGATAGAAAGTTTACTGCAGTTTATTTACACATAATACCTGTTATGAAACAAAGCTGGCTGAAAATCTGTGAGGTATTCCTTTAAGGAACGTGTCGTAATCATGTCTCAGTGAAAAAAAGAACAGTATCAGTTGTACTGTACTGGAGACAGCAAAGCCTGCTTGAAATTATGTCTGTTGTAAGCACATACCCATCAGGCAGCCAGACCACAATGAGCACAGAGAAATTTGTGGGCTGACATTGAAAGGTCACATGCACTCCTACTCAGACACAGGCCTGTGGTAGAAATGTTTAAATGAAATGTGCTTCACCATCAAGGAGAGAGCATGTTTAATTAATGGTCTATAGGTCAACAGTACAGTGGTGAACAGTGGTGGCTGTTTGTCTTGAACTGATAGTGAGCAGCAGGCTGCAGCCCCTGGTTTTACTAAATGTAACAAAGCACAAGAGATATTTGGTCACTTAATAAACAGACACAAGCTAAATTACAGCACTGTCACACCAGTGTAACTGCAGATAACCATCAGCAGTTACACTAGCATTAATTGAAACATCCATACAAATGTGTACTTTATGTTTCAGAGGAATTTAATTTTGCAGCAGATTGAGAGTTCAGCTGTTTCTTTATTGTGCCCCGCAGCCAAACAAAGCATGTCTGTACTTTTTTAATGGGTCCGTCTCTCATAGATATTTCTCACGGGAAGACAATTCAACTTGTCATAACAGGAAAAACACAGGTGTAACTGCAGCAATAATGTTAATGATGGCTTTATTCCATTTAGGTGTGGCAGGGTGTTATGCCAGCGAGCAGCATGCACAGCACCAGGGTCCTGGCTCACCTTCAGCACATATACAGGCATTATTAAGGTTAGTTTGATGGATCAGAAGATCCTGCCATGAGAACACACTATACTCTGAGAATAATACAGCATTAAACTCATGGATGCTATTGGAGCATTTTTAATTATGTTGCTTCCTCTCTGATGTGTAAATAAACACTGAGCGAGGAGGGGCATGTTCCAATCTAAATGTCATCTCAGCTCACAATGTTCCTGTGTTTGTCTCTGCTGATTTTGTTTACAGGATTCCCTAACGTAGGGTCGTCAAGTGTTTTCAAACAAGACAAAGGGTCTAAAGCAACACCGTGAGGCTGTGCTTTGAGCTAAATGCCAATGTCAGCATGCACGTATTATGTTCACCATGATCACCTCTTAGTTTAGCATGTTAGCATACTAAGATTAGCACACAACACATGAAGGTGTGAAAGTTATTTGACCAGATGGTGGCGCTAGGAGAAATGTAAAAGGAACACTGGAGTCATTCAACGCCATCCCTAAAGCCATGCCGTTAGCATGGCTAAAAATAGAGAATGAACACAGCACACAGAGCACAAATACACCCATGGAAACTCGATATAAACCTGCTCTAAATCAGATACCAAACAAATAACCACTGAGATCAAATCAGAAGTAAAGATTAAATTAATTTATACGGGACCACAGTGAGCTTGTTTATTCTAATAAGCAGCGTTTGGGCTTATATGTCCGGAACAAGTCGTCCAGGTCTCCCCTCAGTCAACAACTCTGTGTGTGCATACTTCAGCTCTGTCCAGAGAATTTCACATTTCACAGGTCAGAGCTCCAGTGGCATGCTCCGTGAACAGGGATCAGGGCAGGGATTTGGAAAAATCCAAAGCCAAATTTGGTACGTCGTGCCTTTGTGTAACACAAACACATTAACAGCAGCTGTAGGTGGACAGGGGGGACACAAAGTTACACAAGTTAATGGACTTGCAACTAAGGCTGCCTATACATTATTTATTTACTGACTAGTCTAACAATCATTTTTTGATTAGTCGATTAATCTAAAAACAAAAATCTAGATTATTCTAAAGATGTTTTTTATTGCTTGATTAATATAGCAGTTAATTCATTCACAAATAAAGATCAGAAACTTGTCTCATTAATATTTAAATAATCTTATTAATTCATCTTCTCTTAAAAACAGTCATAATAATGGCACATTTTTAAATTGGTCTAACTTCCACATCACTGCTGTGGTATGATTAATAATAATGGACCTCAAACTCAGCAGCACTGCTGTGACACATACATTAATTTAATCACTTTAATCAACAACTCTTCCATGAACTGGAGCATCAGTAACTTTTTTTTAGCTACTTTACTTAAAACTTAAAATGGATTTGTTTCATCACTGGAATAATAATCAGCTTAGATAACCACTGGCAGGTGTATTTTTGCCTCAGTGCAGGGCGAGGTAAAGAACTGATATGATTCACAGACTGTAAAAACACTCTGGTGTTAGTTTAAGCTGTTTCTCTCACTCGTGCATGACTATTTAAGTAAACAAAAATTTAAAACGGCTGAATAACAATGTTAGGTGATGCATGGTGTAACGTCAGCGGTGGTGCAGAAAGTTCAAGAGACTTCTTCACAAAAACTAAACAGGACGGTGCTGTCTCACTGCTGTTTTGACAAGCACTCCAGGATGCTTTTGCTTCAAGTGTCTTTAGCAGCTGTCCTCCTGTGATCAGACATGTTAGTCACAGCCATGAGCTGCAGCTCGCTCTCCAGAGGAATCAATGCTTTGACCAAGTCTTTTCATAGTGGCCAAACAGTGGTACTACAATTTCTGGGGTCCGTTTCATGATGCCACTGGGCCCAAGAAGACTTTTTCCGATTGCCTTACACAGGGAAACAGATGTCTGTCAGTGGTAAATAGTAAATGGACTGCTTGTATAGCACTTTTACTAGTCTTCTGAGCACTCACAGCACTTTCACACTGCATGTCATATTCACATTCACACACTGGTGGCCGAGGCTCCTGTACATGGTGCCACCTGCTACTCAGCAACAATTCATATACCTCACACACCAATGGAAGAGCCATCAGGAACAGTTTGGGGTCCAGTATCTTGCCAAAGGACACTTTGACATGCAGACTGGATGAGCCGAGAATCGAACCACAGATCTTCCGATTAGTGGACAAACGGTTCTACTTCTGGCAGTGGATATATTTTGTCTGAGTGTCACAACCCCCGCGAAATGACTTGTTTCACTATCAGGATTTAATCCATTCAGTCAGATAACATTTGGAAAGTTTGGAAGAGCCGCAATGACAACATCATTTTATCCCCATTCAAGTTAGCGGTGTGCTAAACTGGAAATGGGCAGCTCAGTTGGCGGAAGTCTCTAGTGCGCCTGCTCTATGGGCCCAATGATGCTGAAGCAGCGCTGATCATCTGGATGATTCCATACCGTGGAAAGAGAGATTTTTGTGGCTTGATGCGCCACTGTGCAACTTTTATAGGAATGAACGCCATCCCGCCTTCAGTACTGTATCCAGGTCTCTTAATACATGCACATCCATGGCTTTGACCAGGTGCACTTTACTCTATTGAGATTTCGGTAATCACTAACATAAGTTACATAGATGAATCACTCCAGGCAAAGTACTTCTGTTGGACAATATTGTCCCAGAAATACCTGCGATAAAAGATATTATTGTCACCTTAAGACCATTTTAAGCCACTGATATAATGATAATATAACAACATAATAATCAAAGAGCAGTGAACTTTAATCTTTAAGAACTGGAATTTAAAACTACAACACAGAGAGCAGATGAGCGGACAGAGGCAGCACAACCACAAATGACAGCAAAACATGTCTCAGTGTAGGTTTTTGGTGTGTGTGTGTGTGTGTGTGTGTGTGTGTGTGTGTGTGTGTGTGTGTGTGTGTGTTCATTCGGCCCAGGGCTGAGAAACATGCTTATAATCGGTTTTTATTCTGGCACCATGTTGACCAAAATGTTGGAATGTGAACAAACACACGTGTAAACACAAGCAACATCATACAATTATGGACATGACCTCGACTGTTTCTCCTGACCTTCGATAGACTCTTTATTGTGACAGGCCTGACTGCATGATTTAGGAATGTGTTAACAGACAGACACATAATTATTAACATACAGACAGGTTATGTTCCCTACCTTCTGATACAGCATGAGGTTTGATGATGCAGCATGTGCAGTCTGTGTAGATGGCTGTATTTGAAGGACCGTGGCCAATTGTGGACGGGAAGAAGAATTCAAGCTCCTGATAAAACAAACACAGAAACACTTCAGAGTCTATAATCATGTCTGAGTGTGGAGCACAAGGTACAGGGGCACACATGAATAAAGCTATAAGCTTCACATTCTTACTCTCGCTGCTGCAGCAAGTGAGTCAGAGCCATGACCAACATTTTTGATGCCATCTGTTCCAAACTGGGCACGGACACTCTGCGGCGCCTCCTTCCGCGCCACAGCAGGGTCTGCAGGTCCCAGGAGCCTCCTCCAGATAGACATGGCCTCATCACCCATCAGCTCCATGGCAACCACAGGGCCCGAGGACACAAACTGCACCAGGTTACTGTGAAATGGAGCAACGATGGAATAACCCAGTAATACAAGTGGAACTCCGACCAGCAGAAGGTCGGCTGTGTTAAATGTGTTCAAGTGTCATTACAGTGTCATTAGGATAACTGTCACAGGTTCTCTTACTGATAGCGGCCGGCTACCTGCTCAAACTGGGAAATCATTTACAGGCACTTACTTGAAGAAAGGCTTTGACTGATGTTCTGCATAGAAGTCTGCCGCTTGCCTCCTGTGATGTAAGAAAACCATAAACCAGTTACGTTAATGAGTGGCCACATTATCTAAGGAATACTATGTGTGAGCTCTACGTACCTAACTACTGACAAAGACAGAGGTCAGTAATATTTGTCATTTCTTTCCAGAGTGAAAAACAACTGTGTGTGGACTGCAAGATTTTAGCTTCTTAATAGTTTGTAAAGAAAACAACAGTTCTGAGGTGTCAGTATTAAAATAAAATAGCATTTTACCATAAAAACAATGAGGACATGTACACTGATGTCAAGTTCACCTTGGGAGTTTTCATTCAACAGTTAAAAATGTTCACATTTGCATGATGTCAGCTCACTTTAAGACGTACTTAACTGCTAAAGTGATGGTCTTTTCATAAAACTGGACTGTCTATGCAGTAACAAGATGCTAATAATTTTGAAATCAGTGCAACGCGACCAGAGGAAACAGATGAAAAGGGCTGTGGTGTTTGCTTTTTCTCAAAAGGTAGAAAACCTACACCTACCAGAATGCACTGCACTGCACCAAATCAATAAACACTCCCACTGGTAATGTAGGTGATAGGAGTTTGTCCGTTTTGACTCAGAAAACAATATGAAGGCCAGCTGCTAACAAACAATCTTGTATCACAGTTAAACTATAGATTAAAATATGATTATGAAAACATTTAAGGCGGGAAAAGAGCAACACAGTAACAGAATCTTGGTTTGCATTGGATCAGAACTGCCTACGTTTACTGTGTGGTTTGAGTTTGAGAGAGAACAAGAGGAGCAGCTCTCTCTTGATCCGCTTCTATCCTCTATGTCTCTGGTTCCCAACCATAGACTGTAAAAATAATGGCTGTAGCCACCATTACGTCACCCACTTGTATGTGGACCCCTGTTTTGAAGCATCAAGTTTGGCATTTTGGACATTGCCATCTTGGACTTTTGGAGCCAGAAGGGACCATATTTTGATGAGAGGCTGGAGCGAAGGAGTGAGGGGGAGCTGACTGAGAAGCCAAGGACACTATCAGGAGACAGCCTGTCACTCAGAGCCATCTGCCCTTAATTATGCATAACCTTTATCATTATTAAAATGTAAACAGGTGAGTTACATCAAAATTCACCCCTGTACAATTGTCATGAAAGAGGAAATTAGCTATAGAGACCAAAACTGTTTTTGGCACCAGGCTGTAAACAGGTTTATTTCTGCAGTAAAGTTGGGCATGTTAACATGGGAGTGAATGGGGACTGACTGGCTTCTGGAGCCTGCAGTTTTTGGCACGTCTGTGTTGGCTTCATTTTTCAGCCCTGAGGGACGGCAACCCGTGACTCCTGACCCCCACTAGCGGTTGTCAAAGCTTCGAAGGGGGTAGTGAGACCTTCTTGATTTTAAGAGGTATTAGAAAACTAAAAAAAATATAAATAAAGTAGTCTTATATTTCAGCATTTTATTTGTTTCCTTAAGGAAAATTAAATGAAATTGTTATTTGTAAACTTTAGATTATTATCCAAGATGTAAATTACAAAAGAAAAATCTCAGTGAAGACCCTAACACAAGTTATATTCACAGAGCCTTCACTCTGTGATAAACAGCACACACTTAAAACAGTCAAACAGCTAATAGATGAATGGCCATGGAAAAGGAAGAGGAAATCACTAAAAAGAAGGATTTTAAGTATGTATGATTGTTAAAATTATTAAATAAATAAGTAACAATACAAAAAATCCTACAAAAGTTCCTACAAATATAAAGAAAACTTGTCTGATGCAATATTCTCAGAAAATAATCTGTTAATAATTCATTATAATTACTCATTTAACACAAACTTTTTGCAGTCAGGCTTTTGGCGTTCATTGTGCAGTTTATCAGTTGTTCTGTACTAATATGAATAATATGAAATATATCCATAAATCATGTCACTTAGTCAGGGGTCGTCAGTTTACTCAGTGATAGAAGAGGTCCTTTAAAGGTAGGGAACCACTGCTCTTTGCGTCCGTGGTGACGGGGATACAAAAATGCGGAAGTACAATCTGTAATTGGAGCAACATCCCTAAAGTCAGCTGTGTGTGGGAAGATCTGGGCGTTGGCAAGAAAGATAGAGGGAAGTTTACCACATTTAGTCACACTAACCACTGTTATGACACAAAGCTGGTTGAAGTCAGCAAAGTGTCCCTTTAATGTGAGTCATCATGAGGAGTATTTTATCCTGATTGCAAACACTGCAGCTAAACAATGTTTACTTACTTCTGGATTTTATTATTTGTTATTTTTCATTTAATGTCATATTTCTACCTTTTTTATACCACATGATTTTGAATGATGTAATGTTGTGTTTTTGTCTTATATTTCGATTTTCATGATAAAAAACGGACAGAGCTGATACTTCTAAGTGCACCTGCATATTTTATATGCTGTAAATACCCAATAAATATATCTATAAATAATGTACACATTTTCAGGCAGATTGCACTGTATGCAGATGCATATTACTGGCAGCTGGAGGAAGCTTTGAAACTGTAGTTACCTTCATGCTGAGCAAGGGAGACAGTTTTTTTTGTAGTTATCTGTGCAGAGGAGCGTCCTTCAAAGAACTGCTCAGTTTTAATTAAACATGCCAACCATAAATTTCCACAGTTCACTGAATTAATAAGAAATAGAAAATCCCCAAATATTTTACGCACTTTCTTTTACCTGAATAACTCAAATCTAAAAAATTCCAAGATATTACTGCTGATCCAATGCCACCTACAACTCTGAATTAAACCTGTCATATGCTTTCAAATATTTTCTAATATCTGTCAGATCTAGTGATGGACGCAAATTAATTAACAACTCTTTTGAATGACTCTTTTTAGTGCCTGGTATGTACAAGGTACTCAACGATCCATAACGTGTCGTAACATAGTGCAGCAACAGCAAGAATTGATCACATTAGAGTCCAGTCGAGACCTCCACCAGCTGCTAATGGTGCATTAACGTGCTCTACAGATGTCTGTTCTTCTGACTTTGGTGTGATTATGAGCTTTAGGTTGTAATGTGGAAACATGGACGTTACAGCATTTAAACAACACGTTGATAACGATGAGTAAAGGCCTCGTTTTTCAGATTATTCTGATGTTTGCTACTTGCCCCTCAAAGAACAACAGATCGTTGCTCAGGGACATTTCTGCGACCTCATATTGAGCTTACACAGCCTACCTATATACAAATAAGAACTGAATTAATGAATTAAAACGGGTATTTAATCTTTAATAAGGTAAACCAGGGGTGTCAAACATACGGCCCAGAGGCCAGAACTAGCCAGCCAAAGGGTCCAATCCAGCCCACTAGATGACTTAACACACCTAATGTCAATGCACATGAGAAGGTTGTATCAGACTCCTATGTTAGAACTAGAGTAGTGGAACCCTGCTGCTGAGGCACTGACAAAACTTCAGACTGTAAATCATTTGTAAAGCAGGAGATGGATTAACCTGCTTCCTCAACAGCTTCCACTTTAGAGGGAAATTATGAAAACATGCACACGTAATTAAAGTGAGTGGCAGACTGACTGAATGTGGAACAACAAAGTCACACTGTTGAATTTGCACATATTTTTCTGAGGATATCACCACCTGTTTTGTAAATGGATGGACGTTTTCAGAGTGAATTTCTTTACACTAAAAAAAAGGGAACATTTTGAAAGGGGTTGTTATTCATAAATTATTATGCAGTGGTTTTACAGGTCCGGCCCAGGTGGGGCCAAACTGGGCTGTATGTGACCCCTGAACTAAAATGAGTTTGACACCCCAGGTGTAAATGTGAACACCAGCTGCTCCTCCTTTTACACTTTTAAGACAAATCTTAATATGTACATGTTTTCAAGGGCCTTCGGTTGTTCGTAGTGGTTCTAATATTGAAGTGTTTTATAATCTTTTTACATATGTAATTGTTCTTGCTGGTGTTATTCTGTTATATATTTGTGTACATGTTATATTGCTTTATATTTGTGTGTCATTCTTTTAATTTGTATAACACTTTGGTCAACTGTGGTTGTTTTTAAATGTGCTATATAAGTAAACTTGATTTAGCAGTTGAACTTGCATGTGCTGTGACAGTCACAGAGACACTGACACCATATTTTGTAAAATGCATTAAAACTGAAAAGGTTCATTACATTTACATGTCTCAACTCTCTCAAGGATCTGTCCGCCCATCACTACTGAGATCCTTAACGACTACACAAGCATTATCAGCAAAGTGCCTCTAAGCATCAAATGTTAAACGTGCACATTATAATTTCCTTATTGCTGCATCTGAGACTGAGACGAGTTTGATAATATGTTTGCACCACGACTGAGCACCTGATAAAACCGTAATTAAATGCCAACCTTGTCTGCCCCTTGGAACGCCATATGTTCCTAATGTGTGTGAGAAAGCAGAGCCATCCATCTGTTTGTGTGTGTGAGGATACTGGCACCAAGCAGCCTGTGTCTGCCTCTCTGAGAAGAGTTTGTCTGATACATTACCACGGTGTGATTTGCAGTTTTATTAGACACTCTCACTGGTGAGGCTCTGACCTTACCATGTCAGCGTTGTCATTTTGGCTTTGGTCACAATCAGGTTGGAGGCGTATATCAGTTCAAGGACATCTCCGATCTTGGTGACGACATCTGGCTTTATCAAAGCAAGAGTTCTGGAAAATGGAGAGAAAAATAGAACGATGAGTCATGGCTGACATAAAATGGATGGCTGGTGGATGGACTTGAACCTGTATAACGCCTTTGTAGTCTTCTGACCACTCAGAGCGCTTTTATACTACATGTCAAATTCACCCACTCACACACACTCATTCATACACTGGCGGCTGAGGCTCCTAACAAGGTGCAGCCTACTGCTCAGATAGACATTCACATCACACTCACACACATCAGGACCAATTTGGAGCTCAGTATCTTGCCCAAGGACAATTTGACATGCGGACTGGAGCAGCCGTGTGCGTACCACCAATTTTCTGATTAGTGGACGACCACAGCCGCTCAATATAACATATAAGCCAATTAGAGGCAACTCAGTAGGATCAGACCAGAAACACTGTTCCACTTACAATAATGAATACTGTATGAGGTGTAGAGCTGGGTATCGTACCTCAGTATGTACAGGGTAGCAAGTGAATTGTGTCCATAACACACAGAAAAACCAAAGATCGGAAAGCTTGGTCAGTTTTGAGTTCTTATTCTTAGGGGTGGGCGATATGGCCCTAAAATAATATCATGATATTTCAGGGTATTTTTGTGGTAACAATATTCTTGACGATATGATAAATTAGTAAAAATAAAAAATGTGTTAACTTAAGAACATAGTTGCAACAAAATAAGTGATATAGTTTTACAGTTTGCTTCAAATATTCAGTAAAAACTAAACAAAAATTATCTCATTTCTTTAGTTTGTGAACAACAACAGTAACTCAGAGTGAGATTCAGATTCTGTATACAATATTAATAGTTCAACTAAATAAAATCTACCACTAATTACACATTTAAACAGCTCCCAAATACAAAAAGAGTCCCCTGGGATCTATATATATAAATCAACAGGTGATTTCCTTTCCATTTCTCCTCTAATCATCGCGCTGTAACTTGTGACAGGCTGTTATGATACCACAACTATCACACATTCACGTTTTGTCAAGGCTCAAGCGTCACGTAGGTTTACATGACCAAAGGTTTATGACAAACTCTGCGTGCACATGGCGAGAGAGGAGAGGGAGAGACGCTGTGCTGCTGCCAGAGGAGCCGCTGAATGAGTTCCCTCCGAGCGGTAAGTCACTAAAAGAGTCTGAGAAGTAAAACACTCAGGACGCCACAGTTTATTCCACACTACTGCGTGTTGTTGCCTGTGGGTAACAGTATGATGTCAATATGTTAACACGTCAAATATTGCAAGTTGTTTTGTTATTTTTTTATATCACATTAAAAATTATACCAGTGTCATTGTGAACAAGATGATATAGTTGAAATGTTGCCTGATTTAAGAACTGTTTTAGTTAGTTACCGGCTTCAAGATAAACAACTGTGTTTTATTACTGTGCTCTTAAAAACTTTGTAAATACTGTCCAGCATCAGTTAGCAAAACTTTTCCAAATGCAGGCGCAGCGTGTGATGTGGGTTTTTTTCTGCTATATCCTTCATTACAGAGTGAGCATGCAGCAGGCAAACCCAGTGATGCTACTGCTCGCTTGTCCTCTTCTACAGTGACACAGAGACTCAAGCAGGCATTTTAAAGACAGGCTGTCTGTAATGTTAAAGGTATACTATAAAGGATTGTCGGTTACACGCTCGCCAGCAAAATGCATAGTCAAAGCCAACCCCAGATTCACTCTGGCATTTTGCCTCCCTGTATTTGTATTTTCTGGCGCTGTGTCTCTTGGATGCATGCTGCTTACAGTCTGGCACCTCGTCACTACCTTTTTTTATATAAAACCCCGACCTCATCTGAGCGCTGTGGGGTTAACAGTCCCGGTTAATAAACGTCCCGAACACAGAAAATAAGAAGAAATAAGAATAGGCAGAGAGCAGAGTCTCTGCAGATAAACACAAAGCCACGTACTTCGTATTGATCACTTCTGTTTCAGTCTATACACTGTTTTTAGGAAAATCCTGCACAGTATATCTTTAATCCACA
Source organism: Cephalopholis sonnerati (assembly GCA_019142605.1). Lineage (NCBI taxonomy): Eukaryota > Metazoa > Chordata > Actinopteri > Perciformes > Serranidae > Cephalopholis > Cephalopholis sonnerati. Next base: position 5,885,165 of record JAGQAX010000006.1, read on the forward strand.
TTTGATATGGTCTCCATTTGTTTAAGGTATTAGCTATGGTGCTAAAAATGCTGCTAACTGTACTTTTAACCAAAACTTGATGAAAAGATTTCAGTGTGTGTATCAGTACTTTTCTGATATTTTAAGCACATCTTAACAATGATAGTACTGATAACTGTTATAATTTTGGTCATTACTATTGTGATGTGAAATTTTCATACCGTTAATCTCTACTTTAGATAATTGTTTTCTATTTTGTTTGGGCACAGTGTAGTTCTTGAGTTTGTGATGCAACTTGAACTGGCTTGTTTTGTTAAATAGGAAAAGTTTTAGTAGGGTAACATAAAATACTATGACAGATTTGATGTGTATTATGATATATGTGCCAAAATAAATACATCACAATTAAAATCACTAATAAAATGTGTTTAATTAAGATAGTCATTGTCAAGTTATTCAAACACATAAAATCAAAGTCATATAGTTGCCTTAAAAATCTGATTGACAGCTGATTAACAGCAGATATAACACATTACAACACATTTTATTTACCATAATAATTACCACACTGTGGACTGGGTACAATGTGTAGGAGTGTGTAATGTAAATACATTACACCTCCCTACAAATAATGCTAAAATAAAGAGTATGAGCCACACTAAGAGTTGATGTAAAGCTGTGAGACATGTAACTGGAGAGGATCATTCAGACATATCACATAACCAACACAATCGTACCTTTCTTTTTTGCTGCCAAGTTTGTTTGCTGTGTACTGATCTCCGTATTCAATGAGATTGAGCTGCCGTGAGAACACGTTCACTCGATTCCCGATGAACAGGTCCTCTTGATTGATGTCTTCATATTTGGTCCTTCTCAAAAATATCCGCTGGCTTTTTACATCAAACTACAGAAAAAAACAAAACAGACATTTTATTAAAATTAGACAGTTGCACACTCAAGTCATTCATGATAGCTATGAAAAATATATCCCAGAGAGTATATAACCTGTGTGCAAACATCAAAAAATGTCAGCAAAATTCTATGCACGTTTGATTAATGTCATTGACAATTATTTGACAAGAAATACATCAACAGAATAAACCCTTTGCCCGAGTAGTCTCCTTAAATAATCAACCTTATAAGCTTGATAAATTCTAATTACAGTCGCAGTTGATACAGCCGATGTAACAGCACATGTAAAGCACAGTAACAAATGCATACCATTTCCACTGAGCTATCTTTGGGGTAGTAGAACAGTTGGTAGCGCCGCAGGAGAGCTGCAGTGGGGTCATACCACTCAGCAAGAAAGGCATAGCGATCCTCCTGATAATGTCAAGGAACAGAACAAATCAGAGCAATAAACAGGCACAAAATAACCCACAGAGAGCTTTCAAAGGTCACGTCATAATGTCGCTTCAAACCATGAGGTTATGATACTGTAATAACATTTGTTTTTGTTTAGATCTCATTACCAGATATAGATCTAAATGGCTTTACATAACCATAAATAACAGAAGATAAACACTGAGTATGAGTTCAAATTATTAAAGTACAACTGGCATATCTGTCCCAGTACAACTACAGTTCACAGGTGCTGTTAATCACTGTTCAGCTATGTTCCAGAGCATGCCTTAGTGTTTCAGATTCCTGATTGCACCATCACACCTCATGGTTTTGTTTTGATTATGATAATCAACCTGTAGAGACTTGAAGCATGTTTGAGTTAGGCAATGCAGTACAGTGTCACAGTTATGTTGCTGTTACAAAGTGCAAATCTGACTTTTGACTGCACAACCACACAACAAAAATGTAACTCTGACAACAACAAATGTAGGACTAATTTACACTGTGTTGGATCACCTAATTTAGGAATTTTTAAGTTGCTGCAAGTTGAATAAAAGCATCCAAAAACACCACTAAGGCTGCAGTAATAAGGTTTCCCTCATTTAGCAGGTTTGGGTTTTTACAAACTCAATGTTAAAGGTTTCAGGAAATGTCTTGTTATTATGGCAGCTTATTTAAAAGCAATGATGTCTATTTGTTGTGACTGTACTAACAATTAAGTGTGACTTATAACGATCTAATATCAACACTTAATTGAAGACAGATCTGCTTTAATTTATCTTGTCAACCAAAGAGGACTAAATGATTGCCTCAGGTTTGTTTGTCAGTTAAAGCGTAGTTAAGGTTACTTAAGTGGCAGCTCATTTGTTTGCATTGTCACTTCATAGCAACAGGGTCCTGTGTTTGACCTGCAGCACTTTCTGTGCAGGCGATCCAGTTTCCTCAATCAGTCTTAAGTGAGGTGAATGAAAGACGCCGTAGTGACGCTGGTGTGTTTGTCCTTCAATTTTTTCCTCATTGTTAACTTAAAAGAACGCTCCAGCCCCCTTGACCTTAAGTGACTAGGTAAGGAACAAAAAGAGTAGGTAAAATGTAATCTCTCTGAGAGTTTACATATTGGAAGATGAATTAATCTTTTTAAAAATTATCAAGGACTGAGCTACTTTTCCTCACACACACAGAGTGCCAACATACTGACACCTTTGTGATGCTTTACCTTTTAGCTTGTGCACTATCACAGGAAAATGGACACTGAGACCAGTGCCACAGATGCAATATTTGCTCTGCAACCTGCAGCTACTTTGTGTGTTTAAATTGAGACTAACTTTTAATGTTAGTCCACAAGCTAGTATCCAGGCTGAGACATTTGGTTTCCTTCACACTTAAATGTTCTGACCATCTAACTCTAGTTTGTACCAGGAGTATATCCATGTTTACAGGGCCTATGCTCCCCAGCTCAATACCCTTTTATTATGATACATTAAGCAGATCTTACAAATGGTTTTATATTCTCAGCAGTGTTTTTACCAAGGTGAAATGTTCAGTGTATGCTTCCCTGGGTCAATATGTTGAAATCACCCACCTACAGTTTATAGTCTAATGTTACTCTCCTTGAGTCCTGTGCAATTCGATTTTCTTCTTGAATTTAGAGGTCGCTAGCTCCACAATGGCTAAACGGATTTTTACTATTCAAAATGCATTTTAAACGTCCACTTCTCTTTGTTGTTTTGCATTTTTAACTGCAGAGATTGGCCCTCCTACAATATTAATTCATTTTAAGAACACAGGACGTTGGTAACATGGTGCTAATCCTGTGTGTACCGCTCATGTATCATCACAAACTGGACATATTGACCACCTAATCGGCATAACATACTCCGCAACCCGTGACAAGCTCGTTACACTGGTATCAAACTTATTTAATTAATTACAACTGTTAGCACTGTAACGTTAAACAGGCTAATACAGGTTTAGCTAACGTTAGCTCGTCAATGTCCATCTTTTGAACATTAGCTAGTTAATTAACATCAAATATTGTTGTTTTAAAAATTGTCTTGAAGTTGTATATTTATTAATGTGGCTTCTCCAGAAAGCCAACATCAGTAAGATAACTTTATTCACGCTAAAGTCGTTGTTTAACAGTAACTTTATCTGAGTAACAGTAACTGTTATGCTAGCCGTTAGCCTCTGTTTGCTATGCTAACGTTAGCGAACCGTCAACAGTTTGGTCCGTTAAAGCGTTACAGTTCAACAGTGCGGAGTTTCCAACCTACGAATAGTTTGTTCTCATCGCTGTTACTGAGTAGGAATATTTTAACTTACCATTTTTTGACAGACTAACAAATTCTACGTGTTCCGAAACTGTTGACAGCTAGCAAACATTAGCCATCGCGCGCTATACTTCGTTTCTATAGTAACGGTAGTGACAAGCCATGGTGCGTTCAGGGTGCATTCACTAACTGTGGACATTTATAGAAGGGGAGTTTAATCACTTCAACCTTTACCAGTGAGGAAAACTGCTGCAGACAAGCATTTTAAAATTAACATTAAGTATACAGCATAAAATATAGTATGTATACACGTCAGAGGCACCGGCTAAAATTACATCGGGGAATATGAGTGGAGAAAATGTTGATGTTCCTTCTATAAAAATACACAGCAAAATAACAGTCAACCTTGAAGACAAGGAAAAAAATAGACTAGGGGGAGATTTATATACACATAAATAAGAACTGTAAAAGGTAAGTTAATAAATTGAAACACCAGGCATACAAAACCTAACAACATGGCGCTAAAACATCAATATCCAAAACAAGAATCATAATATCTGTATCTGTATGTACCAACTGTGAAATATTTACACTGATATGTGCAATAATGTAAATATCTGTCTGTCTATTTATCATTATATTTTGCTTTTATTTTTACTGTTTAGGACCCATCACTCAGGTGCAATGTCAGTATTGTTAAACTGTACTATACCTCTACTTCCAACAGTCAATAATGTAAAATCAGTCATTCAGTCTGTCTCTTTATTATGTTCTGCTTCTTTCTGATGCTTCCTTCTTATATTGCTTTGTGCTCTTACACTGTTTGCTTATTATACTGCTCTTTGTTTTTGTACAGTCTACTTATTTTATGTACTTATATATAAATATATTGCTTTCCTACTGATACTTCCTGTTTGCACTCTGTCCCTTTGCTGCTGTAATGTTGCAAATTAATTAATAAACGATAAAGCATTATCTTATTTTATCTTCTCATAATCTTGCAGTCCTGCTAGACTTCATTTTTTCTGTAACAAGAAAAACAGCTTAAAGTCACTGGTAAACCAGTTAAAGCAGAGCTCACTACTCCTTCACTTTCTGCAATGAATTTGGTATTTACCCATAAGTAAGGTTATATTTAATATGTCAGAGACACGTGAATTTAAATTATCTGTATAAAAAAGAATGTGAGAGATATCAAATGTTGGAACATAATTAATTTATTTGATGTTTATGACATTAAGACGTGCTCTAAGGTTTGTACATTCTGACCACAGAAGGTAAAGGAGTCAACCTCCCTGATGCTGTAAGCTCTGTTCAAGGAGCAGTTTCACACTTCAGGGTTAAAAAAAAAAAAAGAAAAACTGTAGTACTCATAAACTCAACCCTTCACATCATCCAGCTCACCCTCACTGCACTGTCAAAGTTCCACGCGCCATCTACTGGTGGTCTGATGGTATCGTGTTGGTCGAAATCAACTTAATTCTTAAAATTCCGAGCGGCTTTAAACGCCACCTGTGACCCTTGTGTGTTAACCCGGAACAACAACAACAACAGTCTGCTCAGTGACAGGAACATGAACATTACTTTAGTTTATGCAGCAGCAGTTTGAACTATTAGAATAGTTTATGTATTTAGTTCTGACTTAATGTGTTTAGAGTGAACAAGAGTCTTTGATATAACCCCAGTGTCTCTCTGTTAAATTAAAGTGTGTCTCCATGGGCTCCTCTGCTCGTTTAAAACTTTACATGAATGATAATGGACCATTGATCCTGGATGGTGGACTGGCGACTGAACTGGAAGCACACGGAGCCAAATTACAGGTGAAATATTACAAAATCAAAAAATACAGTAACCTGCCTCACAGCGTTAACTTTGCTCTCTATCAGCCACTGTTTATCTTTTAAAGTAAGAGTTCCGAGCTGCACAGCCTCCTGTTCACCAGCTGTGTTTTTTAATTATGTAATTACAATAAATATAAATAATGTGTGTGTTTGCTGGAAAAGACCAGATGCAGCTACATCTAATGTAGCATAATGCACTTTAGATTTAGGCTGGACCTGGGGAATGTATCTAAATATAACTTGACAATTACAGATGAGTACACAGAATGAGTCAGGTCTTTACCAACTCCATGACTTATTGACCATTATTATCTTTGCAGTGTCTGTTCTTGGGTTACAAGGTTAAAACACTGGAAGTGAGACAGCTGCAAAACATTAAACTGACCTTGTAGAGTTAAACAAGCTAGCATAGGAGTCTTGTTTCCATGGTAACAACCAATGACAGTGGCAGCTGATGGAAAAACCTTTTAAGTTATGGTTTGATGATGATATTGTAAAATGAACAATTAGAATGGCAGTGATGGAAGAACTATTAACTTTCTTAATTAAAGTAAAGTAAAGTAAAGGTAGCACCGTAATAATAACAGAATTTAAAAATACTTTGTTGAAGGTCACTCATTTAAAACAAACTTAATTAAAAGTGTGTAACTATTATCAAAAAAAATGTGAGCAAAGAATAAAAGTACTCACTATGCTGCCAATATGGGCTCTGTCACTGTTACATTATTATATATTTTGAATACAGCGACATGTTAGCTGCATTTTAATGTTGCCAACTGGTAAGTGCAAGTATAAAGTCAAAACAGTATAATAGTTTTTAAAAGATTCGTAACATTAGAAATGTGGACTTTTACATTGGAGAGCTTCACTCATGTTCACAAAAAGAAATCAAAAAATGGATAAAAGAAGTCAGATAAAATATTCGTAGTAGTTAAAACCTCAGAAATTCATATTTAAGACTATTTAATGACTTTTAAGGCCTTACTGCTGTAACATTGAATTTAAGACTTTTTAAGGACCCGTAGACACCTTGAATATTTTACTAATTTGATACACTGTTGAGTGTTTTTATTTACTGTGTAACAGTACATTGTATTTAAATGCTCATGAAAAGGTTTTTAAAATGTTTATCTGCAAACTAACAAGTAACTACATCTGCCAAATACATGATGACGAGTAAAAACATTAAGTAGCATCACTTATAATACCTAAGTGCAGCACAAGTAGCTCAGAAATGTACTTAAATACATTATTTTAGTACTTTAAGGATGGGAGAAGAAGAATATAAATTATAAATTAGTGTTTTATGCAGATGACATAATGATAACCCAACCAAATATAAACACATCGGTAGAATTTTTAATGAAAAATTAGAAAAATATAGTCTGAGACTATAAGTTAAACAGAGGAAATGACAATACGGAACAACTTGAAAAGAACTCAAGATAAAAAAAAAAAACTATAATTTTAAAAGGGAATGCAATAAACTAAAAATACTTGGGGATTTTAATTTCCAAAAAAAACCTGGAGGAGCTATTTGAAACTAACTATATAAAATTAATAGAGCAGGTTACAGATGAATTGAATAGATGGGAATTATTAAACCTATCTATGTTTGAAAAGATTAAATCAATAAATATGACCACACTCCCCAGATTCCTGTTTTTGTTACCAACCTTTATACCACCCAAATATTTTAAGGAACAGGAGAATACCCTTAGAATATTTATGGGAGAATAAAAAGCCACAGGTGAAATTAAAAAACCTGAAATTGCTACTTTAGTCATATATATTCCTCGTTACTTTTCCACCACTGAAGAGAGGAGTCATGCTTTTACAGTTGTTGTTAAATAATAAATCCACTAGATGGCGCTGTTGGCCCTGAGCTCACAGACCCAGCTGTCTGTCGTCTCTCTGTCTGAGGGTTGAGATGCTTCAGTCATACCAGTTATATTCAATGTGCATGTGTTGGAACATAAGGAAAATAATGGAAATAATCAGAAATTGACATGTTGTTTACATGTTTAAAGACAAATCAACTAATATTTTTGTACAACTGGACATTTTATGAGTGTGTGACATCATGTAGACATCTGAAAACCTGATGGAAAAACTGATTGTTATTTCTCTATCAGTCAAACACATCCAGGTTGTAAAAGTTAGATGTGAAATGTCTCTATGTCTGTGTGTGTGTGTTCAGGGAGATCCTCTGTGGAGCGCCAGGCTTTTGCATACGAACCCTCAGGCCATCAGAGACGCTCATCACAGGTGGGTGCATGCAAAGTGACAGAGCTGCAGCAACACAGTGTCTGTCTCTAGCTCCTCACATTACAGAGTCTGCTGCTTTTCTCTGTCTCACATTAAAGTAAAGTAAAGAGTTTGGAGTTTGGGACATTTGATAACATGACTTAGTGATGCATTTTTCTCTGATTCACCATAAACCAAATGAATGTAAAAATATTCAGTAGATGCCAGGGTACAAAATGAACTTCTTTGTCTACCAGCCACCTGCTGCTGATTTTGTACCCTGGATTCGTCCCTACAAAACGCTGAGTCATGGCGAGAGACGAGTTGTTTAACTGTGACCATATTTCATATTTCTGATCCACTAACAGGTTTCTCCTTGGTGGTGCTGATGTCATCACGACAGCTACGTACCAGGCGAGTGTCACAGGGTTCATGGATCACCTGGACATGAGCTGTGAACGTGCACGAGAGCTGCTGATGTCTGGAGTTCACCTGGCCAAAGAGACGGCAGAGACATTTCAATGTGACGCTCATCCAACAGGTAGAAAACTACACAGTGCGTGATGTGTTTAAAGCTGTCAAACACTGAGTCTCTGTGATGCTGTTTGTTACCTCTCTCAGGGCAGAGATGTCCCCTGGTGGCCGGTTCGGTCGGACCGTACGGGGCCTTCCTGCACGACGGCTCAGAGTACACTGGAGCGTACGCAGAGGAGATGAGTATTGAGGTGAGTCATTCTCAGATGCTGCTGACATAAGGAGTGACTGTGTGCTGTGAGGAGGTGATGAACTGAAAAATATAATGACAAGAGTGTTGACTTATTTCTGTGGGTCATTCCTGTAAAAAGATGGATTTTACATCATATGAATATTAAACTGTCAGGAAAACATACCAGCCAGTCTCAGGCACTCATCTAACAATCCTTACTTATCCTTATGGACTGGTTTATACTGGTCTGCAGATGTAAAAGGGTGGAAGATTTTGACCTAAGTTAGCCTTTAGCTCTGTGTGTGATCCAGATTTTTTCAGCGAACCTTCAACACAAACAGAACTTTAATAACTTTATCAAATATATTTGAACATTTTTTCAAAGGACTAACTTCCTTCATGATGAAGCCCGACAGGGTGAAACTTTAAGAGTGCATGAAACTTGGGGAAAAGAGACATGAGGCAGAGTTTAAGGTCACCACACTTTGCTCCTTTGAATTCCCTCCAGAAAAAAGTCAGTTCCTGAAAAAGGCCTCTACAGAGTTCTAGTCTTTTTATGCAGAAGGTGAGAAACTACAAACTAACACATCATTCAAATTCAACTCAAGACTTTCATTCAAAAATGAGAGAGCTTGTGCTGTTCCTGCAGAGAAGTTACACCTTACCTTCACAGTTTATTTGGAGATAATATATGAAACAAATAATTACAGATATTTAAAATATGAAATCACTCTGTAAATTAACTTGCTATAAGCTCCCACCTGGAACGCATCAAAACTGTCCTCTCAAATTGTCGTTCAAAAGCTTAGATGGAAATCATAAATGTATTTTAACATCAGAGTTTTCACATAAAACAAATTTAAAATTAAAAAAATGCTCTGTTATAAAAGGTTTACCAGTTGATTAAACCAAAAAAGAGAAACACTGACAGATGTGGTCGACAGAAAGAGCACATGGAATAAAATCTTCAGTCACAGGTCAGATGGTTGGCGCTGTGTGGTATTTTGTGGAAGAATAATTGGTGTACAACTGCTGCCAGCAAAGGATTCTGGGAAGTGCAGATCTCTCTCCCAATACTGGAATTCCTAACTGTACAACACCTTGAAAAATACTGACATTCTACACTATTTTAATACAAATTTGATACCAATTTTTTTTTTTTAAATTAGAAGTAGCAGAGAAGTGTTTCAAATATTCAGAATCTGTAAATACAGAGAGTTTATCATGACTTATAAAATAACTTAAAAAATATTCTGAGTGTTTTATAATTTTAGACGTTTAATACTTTGCACTGGGGACACTGTAAAATCAAGCACATGTACCAAAACAGCTCGGTTAAATTAAAAAATATGTTTTTAATGTGCTTTATTATGTTTATGTGATAACACAGACATTGATCTCATTGATATGTGACATATTTTAAAGAAAATATGATAAAGAACTTGAGGAGGACAGAAATGTTTCTGCACCTCAGATGTGACCTTCTTACAGACTCATTTGTTAGCGTGTGTGTAGTGTTGATATGGTGTGTGTTTGGTCGGATTTTCCTGTTATAGATTATTTACAGTAGGATTAAGTTACGATCAGTGACCTCAGGCGTCTCTTTTTCTCTTCCAAGGAGTTTAAAGTTTGGCATCGTCCTCAGATCGACTGCTTGGCAGCAGCAGGAGCTGACCTCCTCGCTTTCGAGACGATCCCCAGTATCAAAGAGGCCGAGGCTCTGATTGAGCTGCTCAGAGAGTTCCCAGACTCTAAAGCGTGGCTCTCCTTCTCGTGTAAGGTAACCACTCCTGATCATCAGTGTAGTCACTGTGGCTCTGTTGTGTCAAAATAACTCACATTCTTGCACACACGCCCTGTCAGGATGGGAGGTGTGTATCAGACGGCAGCTCCTTCAGCGATGCGGTGCAGATGGCGAACAGATGCACGCAGCTGGTTGCTGTTGGAGTCAACTGCTGCTCGCCAGCGCTGGTGGAGCCGCTGCTGGAGTCTGCGAGGTCGCTGCTGAGTCCAGACATGAGCTGGGTGGTGTATCCCAACAGTGGAGAGGACTGGGACACTGAGCAGGGGTGAGTCTGTGGTCAGATCTGATACCAAGGTCACAGCTTCAGCCTCACTGTGACATCATATACAAAGCACAACTCTTCTGCTGTCCAACATATCACATTTCTCTACTTAAATAATGTTAGCATAACCTTGCTATACACTTACCAGCCACTTTATTAGGTACACTTGTTCAACTGCTGGTTGGTCAATTATTAACTATGATAACCCTGATATAGTTACAAGTTACTTTTCAGATTAAGAACAGAACATGATCCACTTATTATGCATTTTAATAGATTAAATTACCAACAGTATATAAAGAAATCGGCCTTACCTACAGCAGAGAGCTCACAGATGACGTTTTTCTGTAGGCCAACGTGGAAGTAAGCATCACCCTGGTTCCCTCGTCAAAAACTTAAACACTCTGCCACACTTCTGGCTGTTTAAACGCCCTATTTCTGATCTTGTTTTTAATTGAGTGTAAATGCTGTTAACTATACAGCTACACGTCAGCATATTTATTTATTATTTATACCCTGTATTTCTACTTTTAGTGATCATTTATTGTGTTGTTTATTGCTGTTGCTGATGTTTGTCGTTTTGTATGATTTCATTTCTGTTTCAGTTGATATGCTTGATGGTTCTTTGTTTGCTTATTGATTGTTTTTTAATGTGTTTGTTCATGCTCATCATCACTGAAAATGAGGCCCCCTGCAACTGATTAAATAAGTCTTAAGTAGGGGTTTGAATAAATGAATGAATGAAAAAAGATTTATGGATTTTTTCTATTAGATTTTGGATTAAAATTATAATAAATTAATAAAAATAAGCTAAGCAAACAAACATTCATGATACTTAAAGACTTTGATCAGCAAGATAATCTTCACAAATGAAGGCTACCTTTAATGCAAAGCTAACACTAGGCTATAAACTAACTACACTACTGTCACATGACTTAAATTCGCAACCACAGTGAGGCTTTAAAGCTGTGATGACATTGTGTGGTCTCATTTAGCCATTTGTTAGCAACTGCCTTTGTTAAGACACAAAAAAGCGAGTGAGATATTTACTGACATATTTTATGTCGAACAAAACCACAGACCTTATTTCAGGCATCATAGTGTCAGTTTACAGCCTACTGTTAGCTTTTTATTACTGGCAGTTGCATTTAAAAGTGGTGTTCATTCATTTGTAAGGATTATCTTGCTGACCAAAAACCCTTAAAAAAACCCACTGACTTCAAGTCAGTCGAAGCTTACACACTGCACTATTGCTCAAGCTTTAATGTCAGTTAAACGCATCATTATGATGAATTGGAAAACACACAAATCAAATTGTTTTAATAGATAATTGGTTAAAAGACTTTGTGGATCTGTTATTAAAGGAGAAGTCCAGTATTTTGCACTTTGAGCCCCATTCCTGGTTGTTTATGGTGAAATAGAGTGGTTAAGACCAAAATCTTGTCGATTGCTCCTTCTCTGACAATTTGAGAGAATTTGTCTTTCCCCTGCCTGGCTTAACAATGCTGTCTATGGCCATGTGTAAATCTGTCCTAAAACCACCTTAAATGTTGGTTTTCAAAGCCATGAAACTCACCCAGTGGTCAGTGGTGTTCCTTGATGTTCCCACATAAAAATCGTAGCAAACTGTGGTTTCCGTGATGATTTATTTGACATTTTGTCCATGCATTGATTTCCTATAGGAAGCCTCATTGTCCGTTGGTAGTAATCCGCCACTGGAAACGGAAAGGGGGTTGTTTACGACAAGGTTGTAGTCATTGTAGTCTTTTAGCTCAGTGAAAGTGCCGGCTCGACAGTGCTGTGTGTGCTCCTTCTCTTCGGAGGAATTCTCCTGCAGTCGCTGACCACACAAAACTTGCCCATTATTACTCTCTTGTAAACAACCTTCACAGTACGATGCCTTTGAACACAACACCAGCCTTCTTCTTCTGCTTCTTTCTGTGTCCCATTACATTGCAATGGTTTCCTGCTGGTTGGCAACACTCATGTAAAGGAGCATTATCACCATCAAGTGGGCTGGAGTGTATAACGCTTCAGGGTCAAATGAACAATCAAGCGGAAGTTTACACACGGGTGTGAGGCAGCTGAAAAAATAGTTCCACAATCCAGATGAATAGAAAACACGGATGGAAACCACAGTTTGCTACGATTTTAATGTGGGAACATCAAGGAACACCACTGACCACTGGGTGAGTTTCATGGCTTTGAAAACCAACGTTTAAGGTGGTTTTAGGACAGATTTACACATGGCCATAGACAGCATTGTTAAGCCAGGCAGGGGAAAGACAAATTCTCTCAAATTGTCAGAGAAGGAGCAATTGTCAAGATTTTGGTCTTAACCACTATTTCATCATAAACAACCAGGAATGGGGCTCAAAGTGCAAAATACTGGACTTCTCCTTTAATGAAATGGCCAGCTTCAGCTCTGTGAGAATATGAACATGGAGATGAAGGACCCTGGATTTTTATAAGATCTTATCCAGGGAAAATGGTTCATGAATTAACTTTGTTTTTGTATGTGTGTATAGTGTCATTGTTGTGCTATTGTCTTATATGTTTTATGTCAGTGTGCTGTCCTCTGTCATGTCAAGTCAAAACTGTTAAAAAAAAAAAAAGATGAGGAAACTGGGTGTGGAGAATGATGACTCATCATTTCCTGGTTGTACGACTCACTCTTGGGACACTCTATTTACACTGTACACACATTAAGCCACTCTGCATCATAATTTCACACTGTAAGTTCTTTTTGCTGATAATACTTTGTACTTTGACGTTAAATAAAATTTTGAATGCAGGACCTTTACTTGTGAAGGAGTATTTTAAGCTAGTTCTGCAGCAGGATCTGAGTACATCTTCCACTGCTGACTGTTTCCTGTTGTTTTTATCCTTCATAAGGTGGCTGACATTAGGGAAAACATCAGCATCGATAGCTGAACTGGGTCACACATGGATGAAACAAGGAGCTGCTTTGATAGGTAAGGTAACCTGTTTTCACTTCTTTAAAGTTTTCTCCTGATTTTCTGTTTTTCCTCTGCTGAGTTTCTGATGTTTATTCATCAGGGGGCTGCTGTCGCATCGGTCCCGCTCACATAGCAGAGTTACGACGAGAGTTAAAAGGAGGTCGCACGTCTCCAGCCTCGGCCGTGTGACTGTAACATGACTGAGAACGGTGATTGTCACAAAGAAAGACGTCTGTTCCAGGAGTTTATTAAAAAATCTTAATTTATTGTAAAATAAATAAATAAATAAACCACTACATCAAATCACACCATGACATCTGTGTGGGGTCAAAGACGAGAGGCACCGTGCGGGTGCGAACAGAACTGTGAGGATGAGGTGTGGCTGTACATAAATCAACATGAAACTAAACCATGCAGTCTTCACTTTCTGTGGTTTCACACTTTGAGAGAGTTTTAGGGATTCCACGATCACTTCTGTACAGCTCCTGTCTTTTTAAAAACTGGGATCATCTACGCAACGGTCTCACTGGAGGTTTCACGAAGCACAAACAAAATGTCAGCTGCTTTCACAACACTTGAACTGGACAGCATTTCCACTGAACTAACCACAGGAGCAACACAAGCCCACTTACCTGTACAATGAGTTGTGCGAGGTGTGTCGTCTTGGAACAGAATTTACAGGGGATGTGTGGACGTCATGTTTCCTAACAGCACTAGAGGGATACAATGAGCACTCTTACAGGATCACTGCAGTGAGTTTAACATAGAGTGATATCAACAAAATTAGATTCAGAGAGATGTGCATGTGATTAGTAGTAGGGTGAAATATAAAATAATCCTGTAGTGTGAACACCTAATCTCCATCTTAAAGTACGACACAGGGGTGGACAGAATAACAGAAACACCCTACAGTGCAGTGGCTGTGAAGTTTATACCGCTCAGTACAACTTGAAGTTCATTTCTGAGGCCGCAGTTTGATGTGCTGTCAGGAAAAGTGTAGGTTTTTGTGTTTGTCATACGTCGTCATGATTTTTGAGACTTTCCTCTTTTTTACAGAACATACAGATGAATTAGCAGCTCAAACGGCGACAATCTGTGCGCCTGTAAATTTTGTACAATAAAGGAATACTTTACCTGCAAAATGATTTTTTGTCAGAGGTGAGAATAAGTCACATGTGCGTGTCCTTGCTACAAGTCGAGCAAGTCCAGTCAAGTCATTGCTTAGGTCAGGTTTTTTCTTCTCATGTTGCCATCTACCTCTACTCCACTACATTTATCTGACAGCTTCAGTTACTAGTTACTTTACAAATTAAGATTTTGCAGTTGAAACATATGAAATATTGTCAAATATTGAATTACCAGGTAAGAAATCTGCCACAGTTTTTATAATCGTGAGTCGTTTTGAAACGCAAAAATATTTCATGGCTCCTGCTTCACAAATGTGAGGATTCTTTTTTGCTGCTTTTTGTATTTATCATTTTATAATTAATTTTTTATGTAGAGGTTTGAACTGTGGGTTGGACGAAACAAACAGTATGAAGGTGTCACCTTGAGCTCGTGTGGCGTGGGCGCTAATATCAGCCGGCATGTCCTCCCCCGCTGCAATATGTGCATCATCACATTTTAAAAACAAAACTTAATTTCTCAACATCTAGAAAAAAATAGGTATTAAATTTAAAAAAGTCAAGTCTTTTCAAGTCATCTGTCTCATGTCAAAGTCAAGTCTTAAGTCATGAATACCAAGTCAAAGACAAATCGAGTTATTCATCAGTATTAGTCTATCAAGTCTCCAGTCCTCAAACTTGCAACTCGAGTAAAGTCATGTGACTCGAGTCCCCTACCTCTGCTATTTGTGTATCAGTTACTCACCCCGTGTTGCCGTGAATTCATGAAGTAAACTGTTTTTCTCGTATGCCTTCATGATGTACGGAGAGTCCAAGTAAGGCAAACATTCTTAATGAATTGGAGTAAAGGAGGAGGGTCCATTTAACAACAGCAAAACTGTATCAAAACATCTGTTTACAAACTCTCATACAACTCTTACAGTATAATCCAAGTTACATTTATCCAGTCGTATGCTCAGTACTTTCCAAATATGCATTTTCGATTAAACAACTTGATTTAAAACACTTAAACACAGTCTCATGCGTGTCGTGTGGCGTGCTTGAGCACACTCCCATATGCCTGTTTGTGCTGGGGGATCCTCAGAGCGTGCATTGGTAGGCTGAAGTGTCTTGTATTGTCACATTTTAGCAAAAAGGCATGTGTTTGTGAAGTAGTGAGCATACAACCGAATAAACGAGACTTCCTTTATACTGAACGATTTGCGTGACAGTTGGTGCACAGATGTTTTGATAAAGTTTTGCTGTTAAACCTGGACCTCAGCAACTTCAATTTATGAAGAATGTTTTCTTTTATTTTAGATTCTTCGTTCAAATAAAGTTTACTTCATGAATTAAAATGTAGCGTGGTGAGTAATTGATAAACACATTATCATTTTGCAGGTAAAGTTTTCTCTTAATATGCTGTATGGAAAACATATGAACGACTAACACACACTGCTCAATGGTAATTTGATGTGGCTGACTTGTGGAGTAGCTGCCGTTGTTTTTGATTTAAAGTAGTTGGTGTATTGTTGGCAGACACTGGTGAAGACAGGACAGTGAGGAAAAGTGTCAAAGATCATGAAGACAAAGAGGCAGACCCTCACCATCCCTGGATTTACAATATTTGATTGAAAGCACTCCCAACTATGTTACAGCCCCAAAATGACAGCTGAGTTGAATCCACATCTGATAGTCTTAAAAAAACATTAAAGTATAAGTCTGGTGATTAAATATATTTTTGTTATTGTCAACAAATCCCATGAAAAGACCAAAACCAACAATGAACTGATGCTTTTATCAAGTGTCTATGTATTCACAGCATCATAATCCTCTGTGCCACAGAGCACCACTGTTCCAAAAACGACTCAAAACACATCACTGACCCCATTTACACCTCACATTGAAGTGTGTTCTGGGTGACTGGGTTAGAGTCTGACAGTGTTTTATCACATAAAAGTACAAGTGTTAATGAAGAGGTGTTGTTATTTAATCAGCCTAAACTCCTCTCAGAGGTGGTCAGGAACACGCCGTGACCACACTGAACTCACGTGTAAATGCAGCTGCATTTTCAATCGTCGACATACAACTATGTGGCTGGACATATGTAATCATGCGCAAGTGTTTCTAACCAGCAAGGCAGCAGCTGCTCTCCCTCGCTTGACGCTGAAGCCACAGGGCACACGGTGTTCTCCCTCTCATCTGATGCTAACACGACTGCAGTGTCTCCCTCATCTGTAACGTAGCACATTCTTACTGTCGATCGCCATCTTTAAAATACCTATCAAGATATAATCTGGAAAAAAGATACATTTTAATCAAAGGTGTAAAGGTGTAAATGCAGTAAATGTGGATTAATCCGCCGCTGAAAATAGTCCCCAACAAATGCACTATATTCTTCTGTTTCAATCTATTTAGCCTTTTTAAAGCTGCTATAATCAGTATTTTTTATAATCAAAATGTATTAAATGATGATGAAATGTGAAAAGGGTCACTTGCAATTATCACCCAATTCAGAAGCTCCCCTCGGCTTAAAGGAGTTGTAAGATGGGTTTCAGCTGTCCGGCTGCCGCTCTGTGTTACTGTGTGACTTTGGTGTTTTAAAGGGTTCGTTTGGATTTACCAAAGTCACATAATAACACAAACTGATTGGGACAGCGGTAGACCAGCAACTACTGAGCTCTACAAGCATAAGTGACTGTTTTTGTCAAAGTGTTCCGACTGCTTTAAACAGAGCTGTGTAACGGCTTCAGTTTCCCGTCCAAAAGAAGTCTGACGACGAGGTAACACAGTAAAAATATTTTAAATATAGTGTATACTATATCATATAACAACACTTCAAAAAAAATCTTAACTATTCCTTTAAAGGCAATAATATGTTGATGTTGTGTTCATGTGTTTGTTTCCCCCAAAATGGCAAAATAAACATTAAAAAACAGTTATTACAGGTTACTACTGTATATAGGCTACTTAAAGCTTTACGGTTTATGTCTTCAGTAGTAGTAATTGGGCTCTGGGCTGAGAGCCAGAGACAGGCTAAGCATCTCAGAGTGCTGAGAGATGGACTAACACATTGTTGGTCTTAGTTTTAGCATGAGATTTGTTGGCAGTGAAATATAGAAAACACCAGACCTATCCTTTCAAATGTATCTCAGAGCTACTGTACTGTAGTATCTGTTATTTAACCCCTCCCCCTGTACATCCCATAAACCTTCTCAGTCTGTGATGTCTTCTTCGAGGTCGCTGTCAGGGGAGCTCCTCTGTCTGTACTCTGTGGTGTTGGACAGGCGTTTCCAGCTGGTGTCCTTCTGACTGCCCATACTGTGCGAGCGTCCCAGGTTGGCCAGGCGCTTGGACGACGTCCTGTCCTCAGTCTCCTCCGCGGCGCTCCCCTGGGGCCGCTCTGTGCCGTGTTGGTGGAAGTCATGGCGCAGGTTCTCCAAGTTAAGAGCCCAGGGGCCGAGCTTCTGCCAGTTCACCCTCTGGAAGGCCATGATGCAGTGCAGGTTGCCACCCACCTGTGAGCCAAGGGAGCGTTCTCTCAGTTAGCCTCTGACGCAGACATGTCAACACAATCACTAACCTTTAAAATAACAGGTGTGAGGAAGGGGAACCTTTTTGGTTTTGCGGCGCTGAATCCCTCTCTCTGTGTGACGGATGTCCAGGTATTCTGGGTTTTGTGTGTTGAGGTCCGTCACAATGTCGAGCCATCTAAATAGAGACACGTCATGTTCAGCAGCTCAAAAACAGGACACGATAAAATAAGGAAACTGAACAGAGACAGAGCTTACTTTTTACAGTGGATAGCTGGGTGTTTCCTACTGGGCTCGCCAATTAGGATCCAGTACTCCATTTCATTGGTAGGTAAAGGGCCCCTTTGCACGAAAACACCACCACTCATCAGTCAACAATGAGTCAATTAATCAAAGGAATAAAAAATAACAAACTGATATGTGATTAATTATTTTAACAATCTTCAAGCAAAAACAGTCAGAAGTAGTCAACATCCTTTTTGTGTCTAAGTGACTGAAGAAACAACAATTTTTTAAATTGGTCCAGTATCGACCATTAATTGATAAAATGGAGTGTAGTGGGTTTGGTGATAGGAATTTTGAGGCTGTTTCTGGTTAAACAAAAAGGTCTATCTCCGTAGGGATCCTTTCCATAATGTTGTCAGGCACTTAGAATAATAATCTGAGCCTGTCAGTGACAAAAACGAGCACTTTTATTGGACGTAAACTGACAGCACAAACATGCTCTGTGTGGTTTGATTGCTGCTGTGTTCAGCGCTCTCGCTCAATACTGGACCAATTTTAAAAAAAATGTTGTTTTTATTTGTCACTGAAGACACAAAACAGTTTGAAAAATACAGAAGTTACCCTTTAATAAATACCAAGGTGTCCATGCAGGCTTGTTTATCACTGTTTCCAAAGCCATAAAGGTTTCCTAATGCTGCAAAGACAGTCTGCTCACTTTTCTGATAACTACATCACTGCATATAGCCAAGCAATGACCAAATATTCATTTGGTTATTTGTGAAGCTACATATTTCTGCAATTCAAAGATATTGCCACATTTTCCTTCAAACTAATTTGGTCATGGAAGTCCAAATTTGGTTCAGTGCTGCAGGCTGTGACCTACGGGAGTAGAGGCAGCTCTGCACAGGAGTGTGCCTTCAGCTGCACGCCATGCCTCTTGCCTTGCCTCCAAGGACATCAAGCTCACTCTGGCCTGCACTCTCTCACAGTGGTAAACCTTTTTACTGTGATGGCTGCCCACTTGAAACACGATGAAAAACACTCTGCTTATATGATTAATTCATTTTTTTAATATTTAACTTTATATTTTAAAAGATAGAACAGGACAGAGCAGTTTGGAAACACAAATATTTTTCATACTCTTCTTTTTTTCCATACCTATCCAGACCTAGAAATAACAAAAATCAAATTCCATACTTTTCCATACTATGTAGGAACCTTGTAAACTACTCATCAAAAAATATACATATCAGCAAAACAGCTTATAATAAAAACTATCAACTTTCAGTGCAGCGTGGGAACCTACCTATAAGCCTTTGCTGCTTTGAGTGGCGTAGCTTCAAAGCCCACTGGGCAGAAGTAGTGGTTCTGGCAGTGGTAAATGTAGGCCATAGACTCATCCTTCAGTCCTTGCGTCAGCTTCATCAACGCTCCTTCAGCTACAAAGATGTGAGTGGTGATCACTTTTGTTTTGTCTCTTTACTGGCAGACATGCAGTGGAGTCTGACAGCTGAGGGACTCACCTGTCTCTCCTGCTGTCTTGTGTTTTCCGTGCGGCTTGTACAGAATGTAGGAGCAACCTCGCACTCTGAAGTTGTCATTGATTTGCCTGAACCACCTGTAAGAAGAATGTGCTGGTTTGTGAGCTGCGTACATAAACACATATAAATGTAGTGTTTAATTTAAAAACCAAACAACCATTTTGCGTACCGCATTAAGGTGGCATTGCCAGTGAAAGGACCGAACTTGATTTCTTCAAAAGGCGGCTGGAAACCCAGAATATGCAGAGCCTCCTCCTGAGAGATGGGCGGCAGACTAGCAATGCAAACAAACATACACTTAGTGTCAGAGGAGCTGCATTTTTACATGACGTGTGACAGAGGACATTATGTGCTGCTCACCTCCCCGCACCCAGAGTACTGTACAAGAAGTTCCAGCAGGAAACCAGAGAAGAGATTCCACATGAAGTCTTGTACTGTGGCCGACTGATGCAGTACCTGAAGCACAAAGAATCCCCAGGACATTTAAATATAACAGAATATATTATATGACAACTGAAACCTGCATTCTGTAAAAACTCTCTCACAGTCAGCACAACAGAAGTCAATGTGGACGGCTTATTTTTCAGTGCTTTTGACATAAAATACATTCAATGACGACTCTTTTCAAAATCCATGAACTGTTTTCTCACTCAAACTCCACCGCCACCAAATTTATGTGCATTTAAACTCCACTTTGGAAAAGCTTAGATGCCAGGGCTCAAAATTCCACCTGTGTATTTACAGTAGTGCAGGTAAAATTTGAGCTAAACATGCAATTCTCAGCTCTACAAGTACCACTGGGTGCAACTTTTCACAGAAGACATGTTGTGCGGGGCTGCCAACTCTCACACACTGAAACTTTTCACATGCTCTCACGCCACACGCCCATTTTCTCCCGCAATCAAAAACTGATTTTAAGTGATAACGTTACACTGCAAAATGAGGACACTGACTGTACACTGACAGAAAAGACAGAGCAGCACAGAGCAACAGCAGCACCGTGTAAAACCCTGTCAATGCAGACATCACTTGGATTTTGACACGTCTATTTGTGCTGTTACAGTCCATGTGTTGTGAAGACTCTTTCCACATCCATATGTGTTTCCCCTCCACCTAAACCTGACCCAAACCCTTAGCCCTCACTAACAACCAAGGGAGGTGCTGCGCAGTCACAGGGGGGAAACGCTATTTGACGGGCCAACACATTTCGATACAACACTGGTACTTTGAACAGCCAAAAAGGATGCTCATTAAGACCAAGAATGACTCACATTACAAATAATTTACTACACATTATATATTAAATACATCTTGTTGAATATGTGACGTCAATAAATAAGTCCTTCAATGATAAAAAACATCTTCATATTAGGTTTGCTGAAGTTGTTAAAAATGTTCCTGGTAGTTCCTAAAAGTAGTCTCACTGCGCATCACTGTACAGGGACGGTCAGCTCAAATTTTATTGTGACACATTGAAAATGTACTAATTTTTAAGCTCATAAATTAAATGAATAAGTGTTTTTCCTTCACTGGTCTGCTAAACAGTTAATGTAATCTTGTTCTGAATGACCCTGATTATAACCATGTAAAATATTAAGTTATTTCACAGTACAGATTTTTGGGAAAAGTCAACTCAAAGTACATCACGACTATTGACAATTTCCTCATATTTGAACTGTGATGCAAAAGAAAATGTCGTAGTGGTCGATGTTGGTTGATTTGTTTTGGTCATGGCTATGGTGAAAGACAAGGAAAATGTGCATGTAATTATAGTACTCAAAGTATTTTGAGCCCCACATGCTGCTGTAAAAACTGTCACATTACTGTAAATTAGACAGAAACATGCTACATTCTGTTATTCTACTTCCAAAAAGACAACTAAAAAATTAAAATTGTAGTGATTTTACAGGACGATGTGGCGCTTCAAGACTCTCTTTCAGTGACAGAGTGGTTTAGAGCTCATTCCAGGATGGAGACACTTTTCCTTCCACATTATTTCCATTCCTCAACCCAACAGAGTAATTCTGGTCCATATGGAGCTGGAATGTTAATGACCCTGAGCCAAATGATCAGATGTCCCTGTTGGACTCAGTGAATGTTGGATGTCTGGACATTTCTGCAGAGGACTGCCAGGGATGGATCAGATACACAAAAAGATTCTTTCCCAGATTGGCAGCAAGAGATTGGCTGAATCGCACGCCACTAAGCTTCTCAGTTCTGGTTTTTCTGTCAGTTGTAAGGCAAATCGATGACGTAAAACTCAAGTGTCTACACTGATGGAAACTGGCAACAAGAGGGAGTCATGGCGGAGAGAAATAAACAGTCCTAAGAGTGGCCTCATTTGACCGAGAGAGAAGACAACAGTGCTTCCTGTAAGGTAATAATTTCAAGTGACAATGGAAACACCAGCAATATACTGAAACATCTTTCTACACAACATGAGCTTAAATTCTAAAAATGCCATCAATCTGCTGTTTCTTTTTTTTTTTTTTTTATCTTTTATTTGACAGTAATCAGTGTGTAGTTCCTGACATGTTGAGGCAGAGGGTACTGTCTGTAGCTCTGGTTGAGGGTGAGAGGCTGTCAGCAGATAAACAGAGATCTGTGTGGGTACATGAGACCCTAAAAAAGAGGATGGATCACGGGGAGTACCACCAGTTGGTCCAGGAGCTTCGCATTCATGATGGACATTTCGAGGCATATTTTAGGATGACTCTGGGGCAGTTTGACAACCTACTGTCTGTTGTCGGGCCATACAGCTCTGGGTATCTAGCAACCGCTACCACCAGTTTCTCCTCCATTGTTTACCAACTGTAAACTCCTTGTCGTGACCACCACAGAAGGCCCGCCTCTCAAACCATCTGACTGGACAATGGGGGAAAAAAAAAACCTCTCTGAGTTGAAGCTTTCTCAACTCAAGGAGTTCAGAGCAGTCCGGCAAAAACGCCAGGCGCCTCGAGTGCAGAAACGCAAGGCGTGTTGCAACACAAAACCCACTAGTAAAAA
Source organism: Cephalopholis sonnerati (assembly GCA_019142605.1). Taxonomy (NCBI): domain Eukaryota; kingdom Metazoa; phylum Chordata; class Actinopteri; order Perciformes; family Serranidae; genus Cephalopholis; species Cephalopholis sonnerati. The sequence goes on from JAGQAX010000006.1 coordinate 5,907,986, forward strand.
GCTTCATTCTTATTAAAAACAATTACAAAAAGTCTCCTCCAGCTGCTAAAACGCTTTCTGTGTGAGCCGGGCCTTAACAGATTTTACATTTATGAAATAATAATACAGCAGCTGCATTGATACCGAAAACCTGTGTAGGCCTATTTCCCCCGAACAGAAAACTGATGAGGAATCAATAAGGAATCTATAAAAAAAACATACAGATAAGCAGCATTGGTTTCAATAAAATAAATGCAGAACACAGGGCTGACTTCCACTGTTTTCTATATTCCTATATCTGTAACTATTCTAAATGTATATGTATAATGAATATGTACTGTTTTATATTGCAGTTTGATTCACTTTATTTCATTTTGTTCACTTCAAATTACTGTGTGCAAACAAAAAAAAGCCTACTGAAGCATTTTGCAGCATTTCTGATTCATCTCTGTGACATATACTGTTACACTGTGACATAACCATGCAGTTAAGAGGTGCCCTTCTTTTTATTGTAATGCAATCTTGGTTTATGCTGAGAAAATATAAAAATATAAACCTCAAAACAGAACTCAGTATAAGTTCATGAGTGTCACCAATTGTAAAAACTATGATTGAAAATGTTTTGAAACTAACGGCACTCCTTCAGCCGGATGTGAAGCTCACTTCAATGGGTTTTTCTTCAAAACTACTGAGGCTCTAAATATAACATTACCATCTTCTGAGGTCCAGCACTTTTCTCTGTTTGATCTCCTCCAGCGAGGCATGAGGGGGGACGTCTTGCAGATTGCGGCTGGGTCTGTCTGATGACTTCATCTTCTTGGAGCTGCATTTCTTCACATTGCCTGAAATACAGCATCAGTTCATGTAGGATAAACAAGGGTTTCAAAGTATTTAAAACAAGAGCTTTGGTGATGTTAACGAGTGCACAGTCTAACAGGCAGTTTTACTTCCTGACAAATTGTATACATATATATAACAGACTTCTACTAAATATGTTTCTTACTTGTTCTTATTTTCCTGGTGAGCACTGCATTGAAGTCTGTGGTATCAATCTCCCAGGCCAAAATAGGTTTAGCGTGGCTGGAGGACACTTCCACCATGTCACAGTCCCCATCTGATCCCACATGGGCCCCTCCAGACTGGCCAGCACCGAAATCCGCCGAGGGTTTTGGCTTCACAAGAGACAGCCCGTCATCCTGCTTGCTCGTGACAACATCCCTGGCTGCACTTGGGGGACGGTACACAGAGGCAGCCTGGTTGAGAAGAGCATAATCGGAGCAGACTGTGTAGAACTTCTCACGGGAGTGTGTGACCGGGCAGGTCCACGGCAGGTGGAGCTCGGCGCTCGAAGCCCTCCTTACTCTGGCAGCGTCCCTGGCGAGGGAGCTGATCAGACTGTGGTCCTCCTCCCCATTGGTGGGCCTTTGCAGCCCCGACGGTTCTGCTGGCCCAGATAGGTTTGCTCCTTGACTTTCTGACGTATTAGGCATTGAACAGCCACGTATATGATGGATGGCAGAGTTAGCTGAGGCTGACTGTGATGTTGAAGTGACGGCTGGATTTTCTGGTGATGAAAACACAGGCAATTTTTTAGACACACTACAGATATAAAAGGAAGATGGAGCTGAAGCAACAGAGACCACACACTGTCCACGTAGGGACGTCTGATCACATCTGATCACATAAATAATTTTGTGCTACTGTTTTCAAAGCTGTAACCCTGAAACAGAGCTCGACGATTAGTCAGTCAATTATTCGATCGACAGAAAAGTAACTATTCTGACAATAAATTGATCTTGTATAGGTACACTACGCAGGATTGTTGGTTGCTGTTTGTAAACACGATCACCACAAAAAAGTCAAGTAAAAGCCAACCCCAAATTCAGTCTTGTTTGGTGCTTAACCTCACTATATTTAAGTTTTTTTCAGCGCTGTGTCTCTTGGATGCCTGCTGCTTATGGTCTGGCATGTAGTCACTACCTTTTTATAAAGCAACGACCTCACCTGAGCGCTGTGGGGGTACACAGGCATAAATGTCCTGAACACAGAATGTAAGAAAATACAGGCAAAGGGCAGAGTGTCTGCAGAATAATACACCATCACACACCTCTAGTGGGTCATATATAAGTAATAATTGCGGGGGATTACTTCTGTATGAGTCTTTGCATTGTTTTTTAGGGAAATCCTGCATGACATATCTTTTAAAAAAAAGTGCCAAAAAGGATTTGCTCCTTACCTTGGTCTTACACTATAATAAATATAAAGGAAATGTTGGTTGGACAAAACATCTGATGAAGTCAGTTAGGCTCTATGATATTATAACAGGCTTTTCACACTATTTTGCAATATTTTGCAGACTAAATGACTGATCGATTAATCGAGGAAACAATCTACAGATTGACTGGTAACTAAGACAGTCGTTGCTTGGAGCCCTACCCTCAATGTCCTTGTTTTAACTTACAGCCACATTAAACAGCATCATACAAATATTACCTTTAACCTCTAATAAGTCACCCATTGTGAGCAGAGCCTTTAATGGCTGTTTAATACCCGGCTGTAGGAAGCTGCGGGGTTACTGAACATTAACTAACATTTCACCTGTGAAGCCGCTGTAATCGAGACGAGCACGCAGCTCCAGCTATCAGTGCTCTAAGGTATTGTAGTTAGCAGATGTAAACACGCCCAGCTGTTCCGTTATTTTTTCCCATCATACCTCGTGAGACGGTTTGGAGCCAGACGGGGGAGGAAACCGGCAAAACGTCAAGCTAACCACACATCACTACAGGCAGGTGCCCATTAGCTCCGGACATGTTAAAAATGAAGGATAATAAATCCCAAACGTCGTCCTCCTGACCCGTATCCTCTTCCTGTGCAGGTTTACAGGACCGTACCATTCTGAGTGCCAACCGGGGTGTCCGAAAATATTAAAGCTATATTACAACATTAAAACACTCACGTCGACGATGTAGTCAAACAGAAAAGTAATCTCGCTTGTTGAAGACCGTGTCTAAATGTGCTATATGAAACTTACTTTAAATATACACGTCACTTTCTTAGTGCTAAAAACCCGTGTTAGTACAGAGTGGTACAGTCCGACAGTTCAAACCAATCACAGGAGCATCTGCCGTGACTCTTTAAACTTTTCCTCACTGAAGGTAAGTCTGTTCATCTCCTACTGACCGACGGAATAAAATAATTTAACAAATAAAATAATAACTACACCGTCTTTCATGTTGGCATAGACATATATTTTAATGCGTGTGTATTATAAGTCACGCGCTTTGTTAACCGCACGCACACTTTAGAAGTGAATAAGAATAAAGAAGTATTATGCTGCGTTCACGCGCTCCTCGGGTGTCCCGTTTCCTGAGGAACATACATATGTATAATAATAATAATAATAATAATAATAATAATATTTGGGAAGTGGATCTTCTGACTTGGGTGTGTTCATGAGCGTTAAGTCGTAAAGGGGAAACAACATGGACGCTACAAAGGAGCTGTGTTCGTTTTTATTGCCTAGGAGCTTATTAACAACACACTGATAACAGTTAAAGCTTTGTATTACAGTGATTTAGTCCCTGACTTGTTGCTGCACCAGTACATCCCATAAAACTAGAGATATTACTTTACCTGACAAAATGCTGATGAATAAGTTTTCTAACGGATCTCTTCATGGACAGCAACTAACGGTTACAAAGTTCATGTGAGCAAAAAGTCATGCAATGTGTGAATTAATAAAAGTTTATTAACATTGTCTGAACATTAACTCTAGTCCGCCATGTTTCTGCATATGTGACTTTAACTCAGTAACTCATGCACCAAAATTTCCGAGTTATTGTTCAAACTTGAGGGGGCGGTCAGTTGAATTTTTTTCCCAGGCAGTAAGTCACTTTTTCCGATGATTCCTGACACCGCTTGAATGCAGAGTTTAAAACCAGAGGCGTTTCTAGGATTTCCTAAGGGGGCCCAGGAGGATCATTCCCTGGGATTTTTAAAGACTGTATGAACCAGCTCTGTTTTAATGATTTTTTTTTTTACTCTGGTACCTTATTAACAGAAATACCTGTACCTGTAATAGTGGTACCTTCTCTAACTTTAAGTGTTTTATTCCTCTTCAGGCATGAAAAAAAGTCTGAAGTTAATTTTTTCTAAACATGTCCTCTCAGGTGAACAGCATGCATCTAAGTTTTCAACTGAAGAAATATAAACCAATTTAAAGATTGATATGAAACTATAAAAATATATAATTTTAATGCTGTTAAACTGGTGTGTTCACCTATTTTAACATATTCTAATACTGTTAAATGCCATGCAAAAGCATTGAACCTTGCTCCTGACTCTTCAGCTTCTTTCTTTCTACTCCTCCCCTCTGTACCTACCCTTCCTCAGCCCCCCACTCACCTCCCCCGTTGATCTACATTCTTTTTTTATGAACATTTTCTGCAAAAAATAAATATATTTCTATCTTTACATAGTAGTTAAATGTTAATGTTTACTTTGTTGTGCTTCGTTGTCCTTGTCCCTCTGAAACTATGATGGTCACTGTAAATACCGTTACACTATGTGATTAAATACCACATGAAAATGACAGTTATATATAAATCAAGTTGTATTAAGTTCATGGTAACATGGTGTAAAGTATGAATAAAATATAATACTCATAACACTTTTTCTTAAACAAAGACAGTCTTTGTAAACTGCAGCTGTAGCTTCCTGTCGGCTAACCAAACAGCCTTTGAAAGACTTCATGGATTATTTTGACTGTGGTAGGGCTGGCTTTGTTTAAGTGTCTCCTAAAACATATTTCAGAAAGCGTATCCTGACTTTATCTGAGCTGTCTGTCTATTTCATTGCTATCTTACTGATGTTATATCACACTCATTATTTCAGTTTTGACCTCACTTATTTTATCTTTTACTTCTTTTATTCTTTTACATTTCATGACCTGTTATTTGTTTTATCCTCCTTGTTTAGTTTTATTGCACAGCACTTAGTACCTGTGTTTTGAAAGGTGCTATATAAATAAAGTTTATCATAATTATTACAGGAAACCATGGCGAGCAAGCAGGTGATCATCGACACAGACTGCGGCATAGACGATGCTCAGGCCATAATGATGGCCCTGGCAGCACCTCACATTCAGATCCTGGGCATCACCTGTGTATTTGGGAATTCAACAGTCAACAATGTGTGTCAGAATGTTTTGAGGACGCTCTCCGTCTGTGAGCGCGAGGGGGTAAGTTTACTGAGGCTGTCTTTAAATCACCAGATAAAAATGTTGTATAAACAAACTGTCCTTGTCCCATTTAGTAATGTTGGAACAGATTTCACTAAGATTGACTTTTTCTCTGAAATGGTTGACATGAAATGATTGTCCTGGTCTGCCACAGCTATAATGATGGCTCAGTTCAGTTTAGGTTCATAACCTTTGGCTGAGGTTAGAAGGTGACAGCAGTCATTGTTAAAAGAACCAATCACTGTTGGCGGTTAATGGCTGATGGGTAGGTTATAAACAACGGCCTTCACTTTACTCACTTCCTTCTTGAAGAGATTTTTTGCTTTGTTCTGGCATCACTGTGTTTGCTCACTAGCCTGAGATTAGAGGGTGGGATCATCATGAGTGTTTGCAGTGGAGCTGTATTGTCTGTAGTCTTAAGCAGCAGGTGAGGTCAGGAAGATCTCACCGTCAATCACCCTATGATTTTCGGTCTGTCAAGACTGACACTACTCAAATCTTTTTTACACAAGCTGGTGATGTACTGCACATAAAAACTGTATTCATTAAGCCCCATCTGGATTTGATTAACATTACAGGAAAACGCAGAGAATAAAAAAAATCCACTCTGCACCTCGTTAATTTATCTCATGGTTACAGGATGTGGTCAGTAAAAGACATCGACATTCAGCTGGAGAAGCAAAGGAGAATATCTGCAGCCAACATTCCAACAGCCCGCTTAATGAGCTTGTGGTGCTCTTGTGATGTGAAGTTTTTTTCTGTCATTGTATGGGACCCAAATAGGCCCACATGTTGGTGTTAACACGTTTCCATACATCAAATTAGCAGAGACGTTTCTGACTTCCCACTGAGCTGATTAAAAAAATAATATATGAGCTCCACTTTAAAAAACACGGACATCACTCTCAACAGGAATTAAAGGACCTGTGCGACATTCAGAGCATGTCTAAGATGATGAACTCTGCTGCGTGAGCATGGTACAAAGCTGCAGCGATGAGCTAGCCAGTGTGATACACATCAGAGTCTCTCGCACAAACATGCATGCACGGTCATACTGGCTACCACGACAAAGAACAGAGTAGCACGGAGTGCAACGCACACAGAGGGAGCACAACTTCATTATCTGCTCAGGACACCATCACTCCACTAAATCTTTACATAATTCAGCTTAGGACCAGATGTTACAGTCCCTGATGCACATACTTGAGACTGTGAGGGGGAGTAATAGTGTCATCTGGGGTCAGAGTGGGAGCCACAGGGTTAGATGGATAGAAAAGAAGGAAAGTGCAAAGGCAGATAGAGAAGGACACCATCAGTCCACTGTATCCTTACATAGAAACAGTCATTGACTGCTGAATGTCACGTATAGTACCTTCATTTTACAGCTGGTTTCTAAAAAAGGGGGTCAGTAATTATTACCAGGCGGGGCTAAAGATAATGCACATGCATGCTGTGGAAGAGATTAAAGAGAGAAATTAAATATTACAAGTAATTTATTGCCTGAAAAGTAGAAATGTTTTTGTTGGTCACCTTTGTGAGCTGTGAGTTTAAAGAGGTTAATTAAAAAATAAGGACGTTTTGTAACAAGAAAAAAGAACAGTGTGGTTTATACTTCAGTATTCATGAGGATTATCTGTCCCTTTTGTTTTCCTGCAGATCCCTGTGTTTCGAGGTGCCAGTGGTCCTCTAGTTGGAGCCAGTAACCCAGTTAGTAACCACTTTGGAACTGATGGACTTGGAGATGTGATTGAAGATAAAGACCCACACTGGGCGGAGAAAATCCAGAGAGAGCATGCAGTCAATGCGATGATCAGGCTGGTGAATGAAAACAAGAAGCAGGTGAGAAACCTCTCTTTGCTCGGTCTGTGTGTGTGTGTGTGTGTGTGTGTGTGTGTGTGTGTGTGTGTGTGTGTGTGTGGCTGGTCTCTGGTGTTCTACCACTAACATGTGCTTCCTACAGGTCTCCCTGGTGGCCCTTGGTCCTCTCACTAATCTGGCGCTGGCTATCAGACTGGATCCACATTTCCCTCAAAAGCTCAAAGATCTGTATATTATGGGAGGCAACATGGAAGGTAACACCAGCACATGATCACAGGGTTTGATTTTGAAACACTTAAAGGTCCAGTGTGAAGATTTTTTAGGGGGATATATTGGCAGCGATGGAATATAATATGATAAATTCATTTTCTTTAGTATATAATCACCTGAAAATATGACTTGTTGTGTTTTCCCTTAGAATAAGTTGTTTATATCTACATATGGAGCAGGTGCTCGTCTACGGGGATTGCCGTGTTGCACCGTCGTGTATCTACAGTAGCCCAGAACGGACAAACCTAACACCAGCCCTTTTTAAATAGGAATTGTGCAAATTTGCAGGAAAGCCCAATCCCTCTTCTTTCTGCATTGGCAGTATAAAAACAAAATCGGGGAGTGCGGCAAAATGCCGCCTGCCTACTTTTGTTTATACAGAATGTGCCTTTTTCAAGGCAATGGGGGGCGTGAGCTAGTAACAGAATGTGCAGCTCAGCCGGTGACGCAAACAGTGACGTACCGAGGAAAGCCCCGGCTGGTCAGTCCTTCAGCGATTCACTTGTACATCGGCCCGTCCTTCACGGTTCCCGTCATCTGACAGTTAATGGCCTCCTCGTTAGCGAGGGCAAGGAGGGCGCGCAATTCTTTATCTCCCCAGTTGCTCATCTTCTGCTTTGCGTCTCCTTAGTGCTGCTAGATACTCATTCCTGCTATCAGCTGTTTCCTGGTTTGAAGTCCACGCCAGTGGGTCGAACGTGCGGCATCATCAACAGCTCCTCCCACAAGTCATCAACAGCCCCTCCCAAGGAGGAAAGCCGCCTCACTCTGTTTAGACCAAAACTGTTCCGCCAATATGACTACCCTACGAGGCGGAAAATTGGGCACCTCGGATCAACTCGCCAATCTGGCTCTGTGTGTCTAAACGCTCGCAGCTTGCCGGCAAAATGGCCGAACATTCACGGAAATCTGGCAGTGTAAAAGGGGCTACTGACTCTAGTTAGCAGCCCCCCTGCAGTGAGCAACATCTGAAAGACACAGATTTGTTCATTTGAAACTGCTTTATTCAGTGTTTATTACTGGTTTAAATCATTGGGTTTATTTGTTTTGGAGAGGAAGAAACCTCTGCGGATAATTTGGCTTGCGGTAAAAACCTCCTGAGTGTAAGGTGAACACACACTATCAGGTGTTGGGCTAGTGGCCCGCCTGTGATGAGCCAAACAGCATCAGAGGACCTCAGAAAAAGACTGATCTGTAACATGTTTTTACTGGTTTTAATCGCCTGGTCTGTTTGTTTTGGAGAAGAAGATCTCCTTGTAAAAACCTTCTGAACAATGAACACTGAAGGAATTCTACCATATAGAAGTTTCAGCTGGTTGCAATCTGCACTCCTCATCACTAGATGCCACTAAATCCCCCTAAATCTTACACACTGCTCCTGTAAGATTTTATAACTTGATTTCGTCTTTGCAGGAAAAGGAAATGTGACACTATGTGCCGAGTTCAACTTTGCATTGGATCCAGAGTCTGCCTATATTGTTCTTGAGGAGTTTCACTGCCCTACTTTCCTGGCATCCTGGGAATACTCGTGCAGAAACGCACTGACGTGGGTAAGATGTGCGCTCGCAAAGCAGTCTATGACTCTGCACGTCTGTTTCACTTGAAACTGATTTGAGTTCATTTTTGTGCAGGAGTTCTTTGAAGAGCTGATCAACCAGGACACACCTGCTGCAAACTTTATGAAGATCATAACATCCAAATGCTGGGCTTACTCCAAACACGTTATGAAGAGCAAGAGAGACGTGTACTTTGGACCTGGCTTCGTCTCTTATGACGCCTATGCAATGGCCGCGTGTATTGACGAGAGTGTGGTAATAGAGTCAATCCAGTGTCCTGTCCGTGTGGAGCTGCAGGGCTCCATCACTCGAGGCATGTTGGCGCTGGATCGCACCAATGAGCTGAAGAAGGGCCACAGTGTATTTGTACTCACTAAGTGTGATGTTGCCAAGTTTAGTAAGTTACTCATGAAGTCTCTTAGACAACCTGAGAAGTGATCACTGACGACATACATCTGGGGATGGAGAAAAAAGATAATTTACCGCCTTTAATCAAATAACTTTTGAGTATATCAAATTTTAAAAACCTTTTTTGCTGAAAGCCTTTGTTTAAACTTACTGAAGTGATGTCCAAAATAAACCTTTTCTTTGTTCTAAATTTCACTAGAGATGCACTGATGGGTCAACTTGGAGACTTTATCTCTAAAAAGCAACTAGCTACAAATTTAGCAACTTTTTCATCGGGGAAAAGGTTTGTTTTTCATTTCCATGCGTGCTGCTCAGGCCTCTTCTCCCCTCTCATCTTCAGCCATGCACACAGTGTGTGGCAGGCAGGAGAGGAGATGCTGCTCGCTGCAGCAGTGGGAGCTACTGTACACACACCTTTACATTCCATATAGATACTGATTCATAAATACTTTTTTTTTAAATTACAAATTAACACATTATTGCAGTTTTAGATAAATAATAAGCAGTTGGCTCTTTATGATATCACTACATCCACAGTATAGAATAATATTTTCTCTGATTCTTCTTCTCTGATATGTAAATAATTCATTTGAGCACATGAAGGACTGTTGCACCTCTTCTCTTCTTGAAGAGTAAAACCTGCTAGATAAAGTGGGATATACTATAATTCATTTTCAGCTGTAATATGTTTGTACAGAAAAGTTCTGTCCAGTAACCTGCTGTACTTTTTATTTTGAGTTTAAGTGAGAAGAAGAGAAGCTCCTGTGTGTTGGTGCAGTTTTGGAGAAAATGAAAAAGTTATTTAAATGAACGCACAGTTAAATTTCCCATTAAAGAAGAGTGATAAAAATGTTTGTGTGTGCTGCCAATTATAGAGAAAAAGAGAAAGAGAAACAGAAAGAGAAAGAGAAAGAGAGAAAATCAGAATCAGCAGGTCAAAGTTTTAAAAAATTGGAAATTGGAATTTGCCAAGAAAATTGCAATAGGTGCGTCTCTAAATTTTACCATTACAAGGCAACCCTCATAAAGTTTGAGTTCACTGTTACATACTTAACTGGGCTTTTGTCGTAACCAGCAGCTACAGCAGCAAACCTGAAGTTCCTATTTTTGCCCGGCGGTGGAGAGGCATGAGAAAATTTATATCAAATACAGTTTAAGAAGTATTTTCTATGATCTTCTACAGAAAGACAGTACTGACAGAAAAGACGACATTCTTTTAAAACTTGAAACTTACCATTTGACGTAAAGTGTAAACCAGGGATTGAACTTTGTTATGTCAGGCCACTTTGGGTCACATCCAGACTTGCTGTGTTCAGGAGTTTTTGGAAGCTTGTCTCATCTTTTTCTCTTGTACACTGTCCTCTCCTTGCCTCCTCTCTTCTTTCTCCTCATCTGTCCATCACTGAGGTCCCCTGTCCTCCTCCATGTCTATGTTTGATCCATGGCTGCTTTCTATCAAAGTAAACAAACAATTATTATACAAACCACTGTATTTTCTCAGTGCAGGCCAGAAGAAACCAACAATGCTGTTTTTAAATCTTTGTTGTTTTGGATTTCCTCATCTGAAGTGTTAAGGGCCTTTGCACACCAAACTGTATTTTTTTGTATGTTTTTTTTTTTTTTTTTTTTTTTAAATATGTCAACCAATAAAAAAATGTTGCGCACATGAACCTTGCACACTGAGTCTGCCGTGTTTTTTTATTGTTCTGTTTAATGTGAAAACTCACAATATGAGACAAAGACAAAGGAGCCCTTTACTCACTTGCTTCTCTCCACTGAAGGTTCCTCCCTGACTGTCACCACTTTCTGTCCTTGTGTTGCATTTGGCACCGTGGCGACCTGCATTAAATCATACCTTGAGGTTATTACATTCAGGGTTCCTAAATATTTTCATGGACGAAATTTCAAAACCTTTCCATGAGGGACCCATGATAATGAGACCGGTCTCAACGTATAACAGGAACAGAGCTGTTCAGTATTCTTTACTCCAAATGTTAATTATTGAATGGAAATTAATCAGCAACCTTGTCCAATCTCAGATAGTTGGTTACGATTATATTCACTTAAAATACTTAAAAACTACAGGCACAGTCATAAAAGCACTTAATGTATATCAGTCTGGCACTGACTTTCAAACATGAGGAACAGAAGTGATTATACAGTCACTGTGTTCTTCATGCATTTTGTTATAAGCCATACATTTTATTACATCAAAATTCCATGACTTTTCCAAAACTTTTAATGATTTTTACATATCCAATGACTTTTCCAGGCCCGGAAAATGAGCTTGAGAAATTCAGAATCAGAATCAGAATCAGAAATACTTAATTGATCCTCAAGGGGAAATTGTTGTGTTACAGGTGCTCCTTACAAGTGTAGATGAAGATATAGTGCAAATACAAAATATATATGTATGTAGTAACCTAACATCATTTACAAAATATATACAGGAACGCTAGATATAGATGGAATATGAAAAATTGGGATTATGTACATTGTCTTTAAAATATGTAATAATTTATTCTTGAGTTGGTGACAGAGGTGAAACAGTCATTGCAGGTCATTTCCAAGTTTTCCATGACCGTGGGAACTTGGTACATTGCATTCTTTTGGGTATGCTTTGTTGAGGAAGCAGATTTAAGTTTCAGAATCAGTGTGTAAACATGGGGTCATAAATAATTTTGGACAAAAAATAATAACTTGGTGAGCAAAGGCCTTTATTGTCCTTTTTCAGTCGATATGTGTCTCTGTGTGTTGATATCCCAGCCAAACTGTATTTTGTAGTAACACACAACTGCCACAAGACAGCAATAGCAACATTTAGCTACCATAAAGGCTTGGTACCCTCTGCAGGTGAGGTAAATTAAGTGGCCACTATTTGAGAAAAAAAAATTATTGTCTGTGAAAAAGGTTCTGCCAACTATTCAAGAGAGCTGGAGGGACCTCACCGGCCTCCTCAGATCTCATCTGCTGCTTTAAACACAGTACAAAATACCAAAAACATCTAAGTGTGTGTGCTGCATGTAAACTCAGTAACATTTCTCTGGGTTGTCACACCTGTTTGAGTGCAGCTCTGAAGTTTTCATTCAGTCCTTTTAACAGCTAGAAAACCAGGGCTGGGGATTAGCACCAGCCACCTGCCAACTACTGGTAAAACATGCAGATGGCTGCGAGATTTGCTTACTCACCTGCCGATAAACAATAGTAATGTATTGACGGGCTGGTAGATTTTGGAGTTCACCAACCACAGTGGCAGGTGGACAAAAAAGTTTATTTCCCACCTTGTTGAAAACCTTGTATTTCCCATTTCACTGCTTTAAATTGCTGTTTAGCAAAGGCAGTATGACAGGTTGGACTCTACTAAGGTGCTGCCTGTGTACTAGTAATATTTTAACTTACACACAGCTCTGAATCCAAAACATTGTTAAGCGGTCACAGAAAGAATTTAAAATGACACCACATGATGTGCTGAACTTGGTCAACGTTACTTGATCATTTACCGGAACTTAACTGATTTAAAATGACCTTTGCACTTTCAATTAGCATGTGAATCACTTGTGTTTATTGCTAATGCTAATCCAGCTGGCACCATGCACATATTTTTACACATAAACTGAAATTCACAGTATGATTTGAGATCATCACAAATGTTGATGACTTTAAATTAATTTACACTGCAACGGTAAGAAGCAGTTAATGACAGCCGTTAGCCGTTGCATTAGCATTAGCCTGTGAATGGCTTAGGTTAATCATTAATGTTAATTGCTGATGCTAATCTAGTTGGCACACGATTGCCAGGTTAAACACGTAAATTTAAATTCATCGAACAATTTGAGACCCACACAAATGTTCATGACGTTATATCAATTAACATTGCAACCATAAAGTGTAGCTAATGATAGCCGTTAGCCGTTGCATTAGCATTATCCTGTGAATCGCTGATGCTAATCGCTAGCGCTAATTGCTGATGCTAATCTGGCTCGCAAACATACAAGATTAACACGTAAACTGAATTCACAGTATAATTTGAAACCCACATAAATGTTGGCGACTTAATAATAATTTACATTGTAACGATATGATATAGGTACTGAGAGCCGTTACCCTTTCCGTTAGCCTGTAAAATGTTGATGCTAATTGCTAACACATATCCCAATCTTCCATGTAAACTCAAATTCACAAATGTTTACACAGACGTTTATAAGAGCTGAAACTGTTAATGCTGTCTGGATTATACTGTATTCTGTCACTATGACAGCGCCTTTACATCACTTTTACCAAAACATGTCCATAACAACGGTCAGCAACATTCTTCATGTCAACATCTGGCCTTGAACTCACCATCACTTCCTCCTTTGGCTGTTCTCCATCATACCTGTGCGGGTGCTCCGGTTTCCTCCCGCACTCCAGAGACATACATCCTGGGTTAATTGGCCCCTCTAAACCCCTTGTGTGTCTTTTTAAATAATACAATTAAAATCAGGCTAGAATTAAAAAATACATTTAAAAATATTTGTTTCATCTCACTGAACACAGAGTATGTTCACAACATTAAATACATCATGGCAGTGTTGTATTTGCAATAGTTTTTGTGGACTTTTTCTTTTGAATACAATTCATTTTACCTAAAGCAGCCATTCTAGATGTTTCTTTAACATCAATGCATACAATTAAAATGAGATAGGCATCATTCGTAATGTTGAATCTACAGAGAAATATAACCTGAATCTCCAGCTTTCCTCAGCTTTACACAACTTTATAATAAGTGAGGGCCTCCAATGCCCCCATGTGGCAAAGAAAATAAAATCAGTTATTGCAGGTTTAAATTAAATACAAAAAAGACATGAAAAACAAGACGTTCTGCTGAAATCCTTTATTTAAATTTGCTGACAAATAGAGGTGATGTACGATACAAACCTCAAACGTAAGTGTTCTTTGATCACCAATTAATTCTCACCGAAGGCTTCGATAATATTATCAGGGCAGAGCCCGGTTTAAAAATGGGAACACGAACGTTCATGAAGCTTTTGGGGCCGTTGGTGTTCTGAAGAATCACATTTCAGATTACGACAGGTCGCTGCTGCCAAATAAAAGACTTAGTGCAATGATTTAAACGCAGATGTATGCGAATTTGACTTTTTCAAACCAATTTTTAAAAGAAACCAACCAACAACCAAAATGATTGTGAAAAGAAGACCGATGGCTTAAAATAAGACGTCTGTTCCAACATTAATACTGAACACCAGAGACTCTGCGCCGTGTACCAAACTTTGAGAAGGAATGCAGCATTACCAGCCTTTCTATAACAGCAAAAACGTCTGCACTGGCGTTAGCATACCATGCTATTACCATTTTTAATTTAGGGGCACCTGTTAAAACAAATCCAAATAAAAAGTTCTGCCCCCCCATGAGTAAAAAGCTGCAGTGAACTAGATTGCGGGGTTGGTAACCTACAGCACTGGGCTACCAACCCTTTATACTTCAGGTAACATTGCTTTCTGTTGGGATTCTCTGATTATAAAAGAATTAGATTTAGCGTACAGAGTACATCCAATCCATGACGTGCTTCTGTTAAGTGCAGTCATGTGCAGTTTTAATTGCCGTTGTCGGAGGAGCTGGGCCAGGGCTCAGAGCTGCGCCTGCTCAGGGTGGGGCGCCACATGCTCCACGGGTTGTAGGTCCGACTCATCTCCGTTGAAGCTGGCGGTGACGGGGCGGGACTGCTGACCAGATCGGTGAGCGTTGATGAGTTGGTCGTTGGAGGGAAAGGGTGTAAGGCTGAATCTGCGCTTGTTGACCAAATGGAGCTGCCGAAAGGTGCGGTTGCAGACCAGGGATTGCGGGCGTTTCCCAGGAGTGACTACAAAAAGAGAAGAGAAGCTTCACAATAGTATCGTGAGCAGGAGGAGCTACGTTAAAAAAGACAAATAAGGGATCTTACTGCTGTTGGGGCAGTCGGTGAGCTGGAGCTGCTGGGCCAGGAGTGCAGAGACTCACTGCTCGGTATGTCCCAGATGGAGGAGGCGGAGGAGAACTCAGGCCAGCTTTGCTGAGGCTCTGATGGCTTTGGAAGATTCATTCCACTGAAAACTAACAACACACACACACACACACACACCCTTCAGTCTGGATGCAGCCGGTCAACCATAACCTGTAACACCAGATATTCTACATTGTTGTGTTTGATGGTAAATCGAGCTGCACAGGTTACCTCCTGTCAGGTTGAAGGAATTGTTGGGTCCGAAAGCAGAGAATGAGTTGGCCGAATGGAAGTTTGGACTGCTGGCTGTGTCGATGGGACTCCACAATCCAGAGCTGTGGGAGGGGAAAAAAACAGAATTTTAAACTGGGATTACATCCTGATGTCACGTCTGGATGCAAATGTAGTCACTTTGTCACATTACCTGTCAGAGCTGTCACTTTCCACTGATGTCATGTGAGCCAGACTCTTTCCTTGGCTGTCAGTTTTACCAGGGCCCGAGCCACCTGTCAACAACACCACACATCAGTGTTGTGTCATAAACTGACCACCACAGCAACAATACACACGTTGATGGAGTGTTAGTTCATGGTGTCATACTCACCAGGGCTTTTATCATAACCAGCAGCGACAGCAGCAAAGGTGGGGTTCCCATTTTTGCCTGGGAGTGGAGTGGCTGCAGACAGTTTATTTCCTGGGGCCTTCTTTTGGTTTCCCTCGCTGCAAACATGTCAGAAAATCAGGATTAGATTTTAGGTACAAATTTGAAATACTGAACCAAAATAACATGCTTTATTATAATAATAACTACTATAACTTTATCTACAAAGAACTTTCCAAATAGCTACAAGATGCTTTATTTGTTTTCATTCGGCTAGATAAAGTTTTGGGACATCAAGCACTTTCTGACAGACATCAGGTGATGTAGGTTGCCGTCTTTATTGCGTTTTAACAGGACATAGATCTGAGTGTAGTCCACATAACAACTAACCCAACATTTCTAGGGCTGGGTGATATGGACAAAAATTCACATCTCAGTATTTTTAGGCTGACTGGCGATACACGATATACAATATTTATCGTGTTGTCTACGAAATGGGGACTATGTTCAGTTGCAAGTCAAAGCCACATTTGAGATGTCACAAGCACTTTTATGAAGACAAACTATAATCAAAATAAAATGCAAAGACAGGGATTTTATTCTCGTTTGAAAATATACAGCTGCACAGAGGTTTACAGGTTTGCAGCACAGGACACAAAACTATAACATGACTATAAAGTATCAAGTAGGTCTGAATCCACTGCAGTTTGACAAAATTAAAAACTTTGAGGGGGGATAAAAAGTAGTTTTCTACCTGTTGGCCTTTAAAATAAATCTAGTGCTGGAAAATGATTTAAATATTCTTATTTTTTAAGGCTATTAAACATATTCATGGCACAGCATCAACAGAGAGGCAGAGGGAGGGAAGGAGACACTTTGTCCGCGTTGTATATGTATATGTAAATGAAACGTCTGTGTTGTTGTTGCATTTGTTTTAACACATCTGTCCCCTGCATCCAGGTGCTGTCTCCATGTCACAAAGTAGAATACAGCTACCAAGAAGAATGGCAATGGCCGATGATCCACCTCACAGACTAATAAACAGCACAGTGCTGGATTGCACACGTGCTGCGGTAATTTCATCTCACAGACTGATTAAGCGCAGCACGTGCAACATATAGACCGATGTCTCACTGTAGACTAATTAATTGAGTGAGTGGGGCGGAGTTTTGCTGAGTGTGAGAAAGGAGAGATGATATTGGTTTGTTACTTAATGCAACTTGACCCTATATCAATATAAACAGTAATGTCTAAGTTTATATGTTGCTTGAAAATATATCGACATATCATACAATCGTTATATCGCCCAGCCCTAACCATTTCTAAAATGTTTGCTAAAAATGGTAATTTGAAGATGGACTGCCATTTTTCTAAATGAAGAGGATCAACGCTGGGTTTCTTGAGAAACTTTGCTGCACTACTGCGTGTTTATAAAGGTTAAAAAGGCCAGAACAAAACCCCCCTGAAGAAATCTAAGTTTAATATATCTGATTCCAATCAGTTAAAAAATACCAGCCCTGATACTGATCATTGATCATTGAGATTGGATCATGACATCCCTAGTTATAGTGCTTTTTATCCAGAAAAAAAAAACGCCTCTCCCCCTAATTTCTCTCTTTACAGGCAAGTCTGGCCTTCTTCAATATAGTGGGGACGTTCATGTGTCACTGCACTGGGCTGATACAGTCAGTGTGGTGTCTTTGTATATTTATCCATGTGTCTGTGGTTCTGACAGTCATTGGCAATGATGCTTGAGAAACAGGAGGACCTAGCATCTGTGACAGCTTTTAAGGAGACCTTAGTTCTTCAAGAATTTCAAACATGAACAAAAAAAAAAAAGTTGTTTCATTAGCGTCACATTTGACCGAGTGTATACCTGCTACTGTTGAGCACACTGCTGTAGGTGCCTCGGGACAGTAAGCTGGGGGAGGTGGGTGGAGGGGAGCAGGTCCCTGCTGTGACGGATCTCTTCAGGAAAGGGTCTGCGTTTATCGTCTGGAGGGAGATCTGCTGAAGACTATCTGCTTCTGCACATGGACAACAGGAGAAAATTTAAATCAGTGAGCGTCTGAAAAAGGACCCCGGACATGACAGGAGGTTTCAGATCTGAATTTAAAGGTTAAATAACGCAGACTGTGAAACCACATCTGTGGCTGCAAACAACTGTTGAAACCATCACCAAGATACAACCCACATTGTTTTCCTGTTGTTTTACAGTATTATTATTTTTATCATAACCACACTATACTGGTATGTATAAATATATTCTTATTCACTGTTCTATTTTTCAGTCTTGTTGTTTTTGGGTTGTCTTTCCCATGTGCCATCCAGGGTGGAGGAAAGGAGGAGGGGAAATTTTGAAGACAGGAGGGACATATTGAGCAGTTTCACACCAGAGAAACACCCACTAACATCTGGCATTTGTCTTAAGTGGGAGCCCATATTATCTGGCACAACATATTGGCAAAATATTTTTCAGTCGCTATCAGACGTCCTGGGTTGACCTGTGGATCTTGATCCACTGACTGCACTCTTTGGTATCAAAGGTTCTGATCTTGTGTTAACCAGCTCCCAACATATATGATGTTATTTGTAACCCTACTAGCACGTAGACTGATATTATTAAATTGGAGACAAACACAGGCTCCTGCCCATTCTACCCTCGTGAAGGATGTGACGCACCACCTGCATTTGGAAAAGATTAAAGTCTCCTTAAGATGGTGTGAAAACAAAACTCTTTATAGACCACTATGAGACAGATTCCCCTAACTAGTTGAGCTTAAGTGACACAAAATATGGTCAATCTGACATCCATCTAAAGCCTCCCAGTCCCCTCCTGCCCGCTTTTTAAAAACATTATTTTTTATTTCCTTTCTTTTTTCTTATTGTTTTAAATAGAACGATACATGTGATCTGTAAATATTATATTTTGCAGACTTGTCTCTTTATCTAAACATGTATGACTAATGACCCTCTAGAGTAATTTAGATTTTTGACTTGCTGAATATTTAATATATTTTTGTACCAGAAATTCTGTTTTCACTTTTATACTACTGCCACTGTTTGTTTAACTTTTAAAACAGAAACAAAAAAAGATTCATGTCCCATGTTATAGATGTCCTGTGTGTGTGAAGGCTGATGATTTACCGTTAGGTCTGAGTGTTGGTTGTGCATGTCCTCATAAATTAATGCTATGTGTCCATGAGATGTAATACACACATTAACGGGCAGGGCAGTGTGAGCAGAGTGAAAGACAGAAACTCACTATTGTCAGGAAATGCTTCAAACACACCATCTAAAATGGAGCTGCTGTCACCTTTTCTGCCCTGATCCACACTGATCTCAGACTTAACAAGACAGTAACGTCCTCAAGTGTTGCCACGTTCTGTACGGTGTAAGTTCTCTGGTGTGCCCTCTAGTGGAATCCTCCAGTAACAGCATAGTACCCAGAAAAGTATGTGAATAACTCCGTTCACGGCGCAGCCAGTTGTCTACGCAAACTCATGTTTAAAAGGTATATCTCTGGCCTTACACTCGATCAAATCTCCAGCACTGAAAAATAAAAATCTGATCACAAAAAAAGATGTTGACTTACGGACGCTGTTTTTGGAAAGTGGTACGTCCCACTCTGGAGAGGCAAACTCCTTCTCCCCCTCAGAGCTGCTGCTGTGGCCCAGCTCTGGCACTGGACCGCTGGACAGCAATTTGGCCAACAGAGAGGGGCGTCCTTCTTCCAGCTTCCCATCAACTGTCAAAACAAATGTGTCACTAACACATCTGTACTGAAGCAACTGGCAAAGCGACAACATTTATGTGAAGGGACTCACATCTCTGTTTCTGCAGCGGTCTTGTCTTTGGGATGTTGGTGAGAGGGTGCAGAGCTTTGGATGTGAAGCTCTTGCGCTGTTTGTTCTCCAGCGGTGTTACATATGGCAGCTCCAGAGAACTGAGAACAATAAAGAATCGTCATACAAAGGTTCAAATAAAAAAAGCCGTAAACAAAATATAATGTTAATATATGTGATTAAATAAACAGACCTGGATTTTTCTACTGGGCTCTCTTTCTTTATGGTTACTTGTTTCTTGGTTTTGGGTTTGATTGGGAAATTTGAAGTCTCTTCTTTCACTTTTCCTGTTGTTACTGTTCTTCCTTTCTTTTTCACTGGTTCCTGGAAAAAAAGCAGAAATGCAGATTAACAGCATGTTTATTATGATGTCATCTCCATGGCAGCAGATGTTAGAGCTGTTTCTTAGTCTTTTGGACTGAGTTTGAGACAAGTCTTAAAAAGCAAGTTTTGCTGGTCTGTCAGTGCTAGTATGAAAAATATAATAACACCATGGTCACAGTCACACCAAATGCTTCATTTTAAATGGAGACAGGGTGTGAAATGCATCTAAATGTGTCAAACAGTCCAATGAGAACAGTCAAAACAAAAGTGCAGCTGGGACAGGGTGTCTACAGGTATCACACAGTTACATTTAATGCCTTTTAAAACCCTTTAAGATACTTTTAAAACCACATTTAGACTGATTTTTGGACAAATTATCCTTTTCTGTTTCAAGCATTACATGTCAGTATGAGGGTAAACATATGCTGCTATGCAGAGGTAGATTTTACGTAGGAATATGGTTATTGGATTGAGTTAGGTTAATCTACATTTTGCCAACAGTTCAGTGCAGGTTTAAGTAAAAAAGGATGTCAGGTTAAATTGAAAGTGTCTCTTTTAAGCCATGTTTAATGTGTATTTAATGTGTTTTTTGGGTGTGTTTTGAATCAACCAACGGCACTTCACAGAGACCTCCGTCGCTGACTAGTGTTTTGGAGGTGTAACTGCAGAGTGACACTGCCGCACAAGTATAAATGCTCACAACGGCGTAGGCGACGTGCGTAGGGTCTGCAGCACAACTATAAAACCTGCTTAAGTTGTAGATTTAAAGATCTGTAACGTCAGAAATGTGGAGCTCAACTCAAAGAAATCAAAAGATGGATAAATTAGATAAAATGTTTGTAGAGATTAAGACCTCACAAATTTGAATTTGAGAGTATTTAATTACACTGAAGGTCTAATGTTCATATAATTGAACTAAAGACATTTTATGACTTTTGAAGGACCTACAGACACCACCATGCTGCCCTGGCAGTTAAGATTATTTATCATAAAGCTATAGAAACACTTGGAGAAAAAAAAAGTTTGCTTCAACGTCTTGTTTAAAACAGGGTGAAGGACATATAAAATACATTATTACTAATAATTATACAATACAGGAGCTTCTTTCAAGCAGGAACTAGCAGGTAAATAGATGCAATGGACAGTAAAGAAAATGCTCTGTGGTGTTCCCTCTTTGTATTTGTTCATATTTTAGGGTTTAACGAGAGCCACGATAAACAACAATTATAGTATACAGCTGTTTTAACGTTGACCTAAATTTCTTTTTAACACAATGGTTTTGAATCGGTACTCGGTACCACCTCATAAGTTCAGGTATCAGAAAGGAAAATACAGTATTTGTATTTTTGTGTTCATGTCTCAAGTCCTAAGTCTCTGGTAGATGCTATGCATGGAGACAGAGTTGGCAGACAACATGTCCAACACAGGTTGCAGGCGTACCTCTTTGATGTTTGTCTCCACATCTGGATTGGAGGTCTCTGTAGTAGTGGAGGAGCTGTCGTCGTTATCGGCCAGGTTATCTTTGAGCTCGTCTCCCTGAGTCTTTACTGTTGGTTTCTTCTCTTTTTCTTCCTTCTTCCTCTGGGCTTTTGTTTTGCCTCGCAGCTTCCCTTTGGATTCCAACACTGTAAACATGATGAACACACGTGTTAAAGACCTGTAAATGATCACAGAGGCGTTCTGCCCTCCTGCTCTCAAGTGATAAACACAAATGCGGGTACCTTTGTTTTGTATTGACTGAACGCTCTGTTCCTGTAGAGTCTCACCACTGAGTGAATCTGGACGGTCGAGGTCGTTGTCCATGGCTCCTATCAGGTTGGCATATTCTGCATCCTCAGGACAGAGGCCTCTGTGAGGCAGCGAAGACCCGGCTAAACTTTGACCCTGGAGGTCCAGTTGTTTGGTGCTCCGAGCCTTTCGGTTGGTGAGCTGGCAGGCAGCTGGAGGGCCTTCTTGGCCTGAGGTTGTACTTCCTTTGGTCAGCTGCGAGGAAGTTGCTTGCATAGTTGGGCGGCTGAAGCCGATCCTGGACCTCTTATCTTGGCTGTCTGAGTCGGATAAGGTGCGGCTGTTGCCCTGTCGGCCTCCGACTCGAGCTGCTCCGTTGCTGGACGCATATACTCCTCTGGAGTTCTGGGAAGAGTCGCCGTAATCGTTCAACCTGAAAAGTAAAAAAAAATACCTGTTTAATAGACTGTACATGCTGCACCTCCCCTCTGCAGCTACATGTTCTGCCACTTACACCAACTTTCTTTGGATCCCTTCAGTGCTGTATTTTGTGGTATTACTTTATGGATTATATTGATGCGGAAAAAAAGAATACTGTCGACACATGTCACTTTTTCTCTTGTGTTTCTAGAGTTACCTGTTTTTGTGGACTTCAAGGAATTGTTAAGGAAGTTTGATGTAATATTTTCCACCAGGAGGAGGATGGGAAATAATCTCAACAAGATTCAGACACTAACAAAACTGTGGGCAGGGGTAAGTCACAGATATTCGACTACATCCCAACATACCTTCACTGTCTTCTGTGTGTCACAACCCCTTTAACCCCTCATCAATCAGAATGATAGAATACCCTTAAACAAATTTTAGAGCCATTTCAGCAACAGTTGACAAAAACTGTTTCCTTTAAGTCTTGAATACTTTGTTTTTAAAATCAGATTGTTCTTCCTCTCCATCAGATAAACATTATCTCTCTGTACACTGATAGCATCATATGATTTGATCGGCTTTTGCCTGAGATGTTACCCAGCTTCTTCCGTGTTACACTTACTTTGAATCACTGTGAATTTGCACAATGTCCCTGAGATTAAATGGTCTCCCAGTCTCCAAGGTGGAGTTGGACTCCACAGAGACACGTCTCTTGAAAGGCTCCCATATGCTCTGAGCCTCCAGGTAGGCTGTGGCGATCACCAACAGAAACATGGAACTGAAGACACGTAAACAAAACAAATATGAACGGTTAGTCAGGTTGAAGTACAAAAAACAAGATGTAACACTGGCATTTCATTGCTTGTGGGACATTTTAATCTCATTTTCAGGTTCATACGTGTATTTCGGATTTCTACTGGAAAATGTTTGCATGCTTTAATGTTCAAAAACACTTTGTTTTCCTTATACTGACTGTGCTGGAACACCTGTATTCACCCTATGTCTGAGACGCTGCATTTTAGCATCCATCTCTTTAAGACCTCCTCCTGAAAAGGCACAGTCTACTCTGACTGGTGAGTGTTTTCGGGTCTTCCACTTCTCAGCGTCTCTGTACTGTCACTGCATCTAGGGAATGACTGTAACGGCGTGTAGTGGCACTTTCCACCGTAAAAAATTATCGATGAAAACCTCTAAACATAACCAGATGTGTTCCAGCAGGAACATGATCCAAAAAATGAACAGTGGCAACCGAGTTTACATGTCTCCTGATGTTAGCATGTGGCTACATGTCACCTGACGTTAGCATGCGGCTACATGAAGCAGTGTATGTAATGTGAACATTTGCGGTAGCGTGGCTGGAGCAGGTGACCACAAAGACATTCACAAGCTGACGTCAGCTTGTCTCAAAAGAAGAAAACCTTTGGATGGTCTTCAGGATGGCCTGAAGCCTGAGGCTTTTGCTTGCAGGGATTACTTTTACATACATTTGCCTCGTTATTTGAAACTCTGGCCTCGTTTAAGCTCAACATGTGACACTGTAACATTAGATACATGACAGACAATAAGGTAAAGCATAACAGGTCCCTTTTAACGCTACACTCTGAGTACAAAGCGGTTCCCACCTCATAATGAGAGACACTATGATGTAGAGCTCCAGCTCCCAGCTCGGTCTGGGCAGGGTCTCTGCACATGCAGCTAACATGTGGTAGGGCAAGGAGGCGTTTAGGACAAACACAAACTCAGAGCCTCCACATGTCACCAATTTCAGCTCCCGGATCACTCGAGATGAAGTGAAGTCGGGTGTAAACCTGTAAGAAAAGTAAA
Organism: Cephalopholis sonnerati; assembly: GCA_019142605.1. NCBI lineage: Eukaryota > Metazoa > Chordata > Actinopteri > Perciformes > Serranidae > Cephalopholis > Cephalopholis sonnerati. Next base: position 5,931,984 of record JAGQAX010000006.1, read on the forward strand.
GGACATGTTAAAATGCTGCTCCCTCAACAACACAAAAACCTGTGTCCTTGTGTGGCCTTCACTGACTATCTGACAAACCATTGTTTTATTGAACATTCCTGAAATGAGGCGTGCAGCAAACCAGTTTGAGAAAGGCTGCCGCATTTTTCTCTGATGCCCTAATTTTCAAAGCTTGCATTAGTCACACACTCGAGGAAGTTACGTCTTCCAGAGAGGATGTTTGTTTACTCTGCCTCTGCACTGATTCGGGCAAATATACAGCACCTGCACATGGGCATTTTGATAAAAAGTATTTCTCTAACTTCAGTTGGACGTTGGAGGAAACAAATATATTTGCTAATGGGACTTTCCAGGCTTTTTTTATAGCAGGGAGGAAGAAAGGTTTAATCAATGACATTAACAATGGCTACATTCCATTCAGGTGTGCCAGTTCCAAGTGCTTTGGCATCGACTGTCTGTGTCACTATAAATAGAATAAAACCATCAAAAGCATTCAGTGTTTTCAGGTCCACCTGTACTTTTCCTGCTATGACAAGGCAAAATATCTGCCATGAGAAAGGTCTACACCACAATGAGACAAGAAGACTTTTGATTTTAAGTTTCATCGAGCTTTGCTCCACACGTGTTTGATGAAAACATGATTTAGTTATCAGTCAGCATTCACACAAGTACTTGACTTTATTAAATAATGTGCAGTGTTAAAGGTCGATTCCCTCTGTGTTCTTTTTTGGGGGTTTCAAACGGAGACACTGCATCCTCCAGAGTTCTGATGACGTGTTTATTATTCTCCATCGTTTATAAAAATGCAGCGCAGTGACAATACAGACATTTCATAAACTAGACGTGCATAAAACAGACCTGCCGATACACATTCACCACACGTTGAAACCTGCCGTCACTCACTTAGTTCATACACCTCACTGATAAACCTGACAAGAACTGTATCATTGTACTTTTCCGACCACTCTACTTAAATTTTTGGTCCTTCAGAAACATTTCGTAAGGATCGCATCCTGATCAGAGTCACACATCTCATCTGCCTCTCTATTACTTCAGATTCTTGCTATTTTTGACATTAATATTTTTCAAATTTGTGTTTTTATTTACAAAATACTTTTAAGTGAAGGGAATATTCCTGAGCAGTAGGTTCACAACTTATTTTACAGCTAATTCACAGTTACAATCATACATAGCTCATAAATCATCAGATCTTCATCTTCCTAAATTTCTGACTTGTAGAGGTCAATGTTCAATAAGATTCAGGGGAACTAAACTATAGAAGGATTTTTTCCACCTGGCAAAAACCTGTTACAAAAGATGCCCAAAAAACATTTGACTGCTGTTTTGTAATAGGTTTCTCCCCTCTTCTATTATTGTCCATGTTTTACTAATTGTGATGCATTTCTATTGTTTCTCAAGGGTTAACACAGTATAGACTATTATCCCCTAATGCACACACACATGCATCAACTTACACATCACATACTCACATTTTCTGCTATTAAATAGGTACTATTATTGCTGTTTTGTTGTTGTTGCAATCAAACATATTTTGATATTATTTAGTCTGTTATCACTTGTATTATTTTCTGTATTGTTCTTTATCTCTCTGAACTTTTGAGTTCTTCCTAACTTTTAGGGGGATGCTTCAAATAAACCCTCTGGATTTTTTGCCTCTCCCTGCACTGTATTTGATTTTTCATTTCTCTTGCCTTTTTTTGTGTTTTAATTGTGCCAACAAAACCAAACAAATAAAACTAATACCGGCACTACTGAGCCTTACAATGCACATGGGCTGGACGTGGAGAACAATGTGCCAGCAGAGGCACCAGTGATAATGATCACCATGCCCTCGCATCAGTGCCACCATGTTAAATTTTAACTCGCACATTTACAACAAATGGTCACATACGCAACCCTTGAATTAAAGTACGACCCCAACCTCACTATCTGACTGACTGAACATTAGACAGCCTCACGGTTTCGGCATTTAAAGTTCAACAAGACTAAACAAAATAGGTTGTTCAATTTACGACTGGGAGTGTATGTGTCTGTTATTTGTTGCACATAAAAAAATCAATGGGAGGCAAAATACAGTCTGCAGTGTGCCAGTACCAAAGAGTCGCACCCACAACCCCTCCGAGCTACCTGAATCAGCAGTCACCTCCGAAACTAACTGGATCAGTCTCCTCCAAATACTGCTCAATTTCAATATGAATGCAGCCGTGCTGTGATACTATAAAGCACGTCGTAAATAGTTAACACCTGAACCAAGGCAAACAGGAGAGTGCAAGTGTTTATGTGTCAAAATAATATTTACACGTGCGCATTTACTACTGCGACATGCCAAAAGGCTGATCACGCAACATTACCAAACTTCATGTAGCAAAAAGAATGTGGTGTAAACTGCCCCGCCCTAACAAGTGTGAGTAAACAGTCTGTTCACACCCACATAGTTATGAGAACGAGGTTGTTACTGGAAGTGTTGTGTTAAAATACATGTGCCAAAAGATACTGAAGTATCACCTGAATGTGACTGCCATGAAACTGTGATGATACCATGTCAGACTGGAGAAGTGTCAGGCCTCTCCGTGTGTGTCGGTAAGAATTAGAGACACTGATGTAAAAACATTCAATTTGCATATCAGCTGCATGACAACTGTTGCCAGGTGAAGACAGTGAGAGTATTATGAGAGACAGTTTCCCAGAAAAGGTGGACAGTGAGTGTTGATAAGCATCTGTTTGTAACAAACGGTGATGTAAGTATAAGTTGAAATTCTACTTCAGTCTGTGTTGAGTTTGCCATGTCGAGTTCTAATCAGGCAAAACATGGAAACACCTTTAGGGTGTGCCATGGGTGTGTAGTGACATGACACTCAAGTTCAAATTTTGTGAGCAAATTTGACATTTTAGCTGCAACTAACTTGTTGGGAGTTTACATCAGTTTGATAACTTAAAATAAGCATCGCAGGAAAGCAGAGTTGAACCTCAAACTTGTTGCATCTGGTGGTTACGCTGTCTTCACCTTTGCTGCTAGAATGATGATTATCTCTCACAGGAAACCAGAGGTGACAGCCACAGAATAACGCTAATGTGTCAGAATAGGTGGTAGGGGAATTTTAAAAAATAGAAATGGAAAATAATCTTCATTCACCTACAACCTTGATACTGCCTTTGATTTAGGACATCATTTCTATTCAGCTTTCACAAACAGACTACTGTATCAGAATGTTTAACCAGAGAGGCCGAGGACTATTTAGTTATTCCTATGTTTTCTAGATTTATATGGCATGTAATGGTAACGTGACAAAGGATCCTGTTCCTCAGTTCTACATATGTGTTCTCCCAAGGTCCTACGTTCCTAGTAGTGATATCCCGATCAAGTTTTGTGGCCTGCAATCCCAATCTGAGTTATTTAACATTGAGGGTGCTTTCAGACCTAGAGTTGTCTCCTTTGGTCTGAATCAGGGACTCATTTTGTTGCAAACCTGCATAATTGCCTAAAGTTGGTTTGTGGCAGCATTTACAAGCGGACCAGATCAAATGCCTTGTGTGAGAAAGCTGCTCTTGATTGGTCAGAATTTCCATGTGGGAAAAATCCAGGAAGTAAAGCAAACGTTGAAGAAGAGTACACTGTCAAGATAAATGTGACACTTTCTAATGTCACAATGGAGGGACAACTACGCAGGTTGATTTTAGTGCTGCTCATCGTGGACTATATTGCTGTCATTGTTCATTTGAGTCAAAGCATACAGTTTGAAAACGAGGCGCGGCTCCAACTAGAAAACAATGTTTTGATGCATTGGATGTGCTGAATGTGCATATTAAGGCAGTACAGGAGGAGGCGCACATTAATAATCCTCCAGGACTGTAACATGCTCATGTTTAACCCAAACAATGTGTCATGTGACTGCAGTTGGTTCAGATCCAGGTCGGAACACGTTCTCACCACAAACCAACCGCACCAGAGTTCGTTTGTAACCAGACTGAGACCACCTCTTCAAGAAGGTCTCGGTCCAGTTGTTTTGGTGCGACTGCTGCGTTTACACCTGCCTAAACGATCCGCACTTATGGGGCAAACCAACTTGTGTTTAATTGAACTGAACCAAACAGGGCAGGTGTGAAAGCACCCTGAGAATCTGCCGCTAACGAGCCCCGAACCGATACTTCTATTTTCCTAGATAATACAGCTGCACAGCGCAAACTTTAAGTACATGGAAGTTAATAAATCAACTCAGTGTTTGTGCTTAACAACTGAAAAGTTTTGCAGTGCATTAAGAAACAAATTGTCTGCATCCAAGCTGTTCCTTTAATGTTTTTTTTTTTACTTCTTATATAACAAAGTAGGCTATAAAATCATGATTCCTTTCAGTAATCTTTCTTGCCGTCTTGAGGGAGTTTCTCTAGTCTATTAAAACTATCATCTCAGCGTTACCTGATAATACTGTATTCTGGTGAGCGTTTATCTTTGACATCTGTACATGTTTTGCTCACTTTACATTAATTAATTAGTCTAATTGGCTTTTTGCTTGCTTTTGTCGCACTTTCAGTGGCATGCTGAGAGTGTCATCGGCTCTTTACCACACACAAGAGACTCTCACACTGAGCTGAAATTTAGCAAGTACACATAAATGAGTTTTATAACACTACCAGTCTCATAATGCAGTTTGTGGTTGTTTATGGTGTGTGATGTTTCGCCAGGGGCAGAGCTCAGCTTTGAGGAGCTCAGTGGAGTTCTCTGTGCTGCTGTGTATGGACACTTCATCAGTAAAAACATCTGTGTAACAGCTGACTTCAAACAAAGGATCAGACCGGGCTAAATATGATGATACTGATAAGTTAAAACGTTCCTCTATCTGCCCCATCTCTAGTTCCCAGGGTCCGATGTTTCCCAGCTTAAGGGGAACCTGAAAAAGATGCTCCTCTGCTCTGTATTCATTAGTACAGCATGAGTTGGGGTTAACTGGATAATATTTATTAAATATTTAACTCGAAACAGGTCAAATTTGACCTGAACACAACACAAGGGTTAATGTGTTCTAAGAGAATACTGAATCTGGGAACACAGGACCCTGAGAACAAATGTACGCTCCGACAACTGTACCTCCAGAGCGGGTGTCACTCGGACTTGTGAGTAAAAATCGTCCTGACTTCAATATTTAAAGTCAGAACAAACATTTGAGTATTTTTAACAAGTGAATATGTGTTCATTTTGAGAGTGGACTTGAACTTTAAGTGAATTAGAAAAATAAGACCTGAGGGGAGAAAGCTGAGGCTTCAGAGAGACAGAGAGCCAATTCATCCTCTTACTGAAGGCTTACTCAGCCAGAGAGGCCGAGGACAAGTATTAATAGAGCTTCTGGGAGATGGGGAGAACACACACACATACACACACATTCACACACACACTGAAGTTCCCATGCAGTAACCATATTCTTAAACCGCCCTCCAACTCTGGGTCTAAATCGGACACAGCTAAATACTCATGGACAAAGAGAAACGACCTGTTTGTTCACTCACAGTATGATGAGGTCTTTTGAAGCATTTGGCTTAAGTGCAAATTCTTGACAGTTGAGAACTTTGAATCCGTATCCTTCACAAGCTTGTCCGTTGATTTCTGCCGATCTGATGGTGATGGGGAGCAGGCCCGTGTTCTCCACCCTGAAGGTTCTTTTCAGAGTGAAGTTTGGCTCCTTGACTTTTGTCTCTGAAATAAATGAAAGGATAGACATTAATGGACACTGAATAAATTTCAAAAGAGAAAGAACATTTTATTATTATTCAGTCCAGATCAGTTGTTTTTATTACTTATCTTTCAGAAAGATCACAGAGTTTTGCAGGATTTTTAAATTCTAAAAATGATGTTTAATGTGTGAATACAGAAGTTACAAGTGCTGTGAAATTGTTGGGGACAATATTAAAAAGTAAAAGCATACATATGAATTCCCTTCTTGTTTGTCTGTAATTAATTTGGCTTCAAACAAAGATAATAAACTAATGATCGCTTTGGAATATAGAGAAGGGCCTTTAATTCTACTAATATACTGTATATTATTCCGGGTGTGCAGAAGCCTGTCATAGAAGTGATACAGCTTATTAAACATTTAAAATGAAACAAACAGAGTCTATGTCACTATGTGTTCAAATTATAAAAAACTTGATCTGGTCAGCCATCATACTTCATCGTAGTCCTGACAGATGTTGTGGTTACTGTAAAAAGGACTCAAAGACGTTATGTGAAGTCATATCTTGCATTCTAATCTTTTACTCCTCCCAAGAGTAACTACGTCGGTAAGCTGCCTGTTGTGGTCGTCACTTACATGATAATGGAGCCAAGTTACACTGAAATTATCTCGCTATTTCTGATGCTTTAGATGATGGGAAAGGTGTCTCCAACACCATCACACATGACGTACAATCATACAGAAGGTGCACCAAGCTGCATTTATGATCCCTCATCAGTTCAACCACTGAACAAATACTCTGTGTGGATGAGAGAGTCATTCATCTGTGTGTTTGAGTTAGTTTATAGGATAACTGTTAGCCTAGTAGTTAAAGTCTACATTATTCTTCTGGAGCGGGGCCGACTTTTTTAGATACCACAGATAGACTAGAATTAGTGGGGATGCATTTATACATATACACGATCACAATAAAAGGCAGCTCTACAATGTGTGGTTCTATCTTTAAAAAATAAATTCACGAGGCACTCTGAATTATAAATTCACATTAACAGGGCTACAGAAATGCCTTTTCTGACCACACGGGATTCATATATGAAGAAAACACTTCTACAAAGTGCCAAACACTAGTCGGTTATGACTGTCTGCTGACGATGACGAGCTTCCCTGACACAGAATGTTTGCACAAAAATTCTCCTGTTGTACAAACCAATCGTTGCGTTCAGTGTTCAGGTGGCTGGTGTCAGACCATCGTGCAGGTAAAGACACTGGTTCTGAGCTGGTGTGGTTACACGTGGTCTGCAGCTGTGAGGCTGGTTTGACATAGTGACAGATTTTGGCAACAGCATTGGAGATGGCTTATGGTACTTAAATGAACATTTAGTTCACAGGCAGCAGCTCTGATGGACATTCCTGCAGTCTGCATGATAATGGCCACTCCTTCAAAACTTGCGACATCTGTGGCACTGTGTTGTGAGATTATTATTGTGACCAGCCCAAGGCACACATCGGGTGGATGCATCTCGGAAAAGGAGAAGTGCTCACTAACATGGATTTTAACAGACTTGTGACCAAAATTTTAAAAGCAAAGAAAGTCTTTGATGTTTGACTTCAACTCATGGAGAAGTGTGTTTATATTTTTATCCAGTGTATGTGTGAATTTGTGTGAATGACACTGTAATAAATCACATCTGGATTTTATCTGGATATGAGACACATGAAATGGCACGTGTAATTGGGGCCCAAGGTCGCACTGATGTGACTGCAGCAACACAAACTCACTCTCTGTGCAGTCTTTCAGCAATGCCTCGGTCATCTTGAACCTCAGCGAGCTGCCCTGTCCCGGAGGCTTCCCTGCAACCTTCAGGCTCTCCGTCGTACCTCGGCCGTGAAGTACGATTGTGTCGATCACAGTCAGATTATTCCTAAACAGATCCCAATGAAGAGCACAATGTCAGAGGAGAAATTTACTGAAGGGACTGTTTGATGTTTATTAAAGAGTAAACTTTACCTGACTATGAGGAGGGAGGAGACACTGTGGTTGCTGGTGGGAGTGAACCTCACGCTGAACGACTTGACCTCTCCGGGCAGCAGGAGGAGGTTGTACACAAAGGGTCTGGTTGATCCCTCTATGAAGCCTGTACTGCTCTTCATTAGGGATGTCTGCCAAACAAACAGAGGGCCTGTTAGAGACAAACAGCTTCCACATGCTGCCTCTGTCACGGACAAGAGGACTGTGATTAGCAATGCAATTATATGCCAACCAGCTGATTCTCTGAATTCCAAAAAACCGTCACTGGTGTGGCACTCACTTGATTTCTGTGAACCTGGAACTCTAAGGTATTTGTATCAATGTTGATGTTGGACAAATTTGCTAATGGAAGCCTGAAAGATAAAATTTAGAGAAGATTATCGTCAGAGTGAGACGAGAGGGGTGAAGAACAAGAACATGCTGGGCTTGTGGAGATTCCCCACCTGTCAGCCAGCTTTCCAGTAAACACAGAGGGGCTGGGTAACAGGGCCAAGGGGAGAACTTGGACATAGACGAGAACATCGGCCGGATTTTGTAGAATCACCTCCTCCTCCTGCAGAGATACAGAAGAATGTCCCATCTTAGTTTGCACCACAGAGCTTAAAAACACCTTAAGACATTCCTGTGTGTGTTTGTGCACATGTTCTTACAAGAGGCAGGTGATTTGTTTGTACTCACAGAGGAGCTGTTTGTGTTGGTCAGAGGGAACGTAATTCGCTGTGAGGAGTTGACCAGTGAGGGCCAGGACAAGTGCGCCGTTATTTTAGATTGCACGTTTTTCTGCAGGTCAGTGTTGACTTCAAAGACGGCTTCAATCCTTCAGTGAGAAAAGAAAACATGTTGTGACACTCTGCCGTTGTGGAGTAGGGGGGTCAGTTAATTAGTAAATTAACCAGTAACCAAGTGGTTAGCTTTAAGAAAAACAAACACAAATGATGTGAAATATAAGAGTGCTTTTCTTTTAGTCTGACACTCCATTGACTCATTGAGCTTTAATGCTGCATTTCAAATCTCTATCCATTTAGAGGGAGTGAAATGTATACGTTTTGTGATGTTAATGTCTGTCCGATAAACACATTCTTTTAACATGTGTAAACATAGCACACACTGCCCCAGCTTCCCTCTAGTCACGCTGGTTAGCTAACATTAGCCTTAACCACTCTGCTCTGTTTACCAGGGGAGCTAGCTGGCAGCGCTGCTCATTCTGCAATCATGGCTGGCAACGCTGTCCCAGTGCTGAGAGAGCATTGCTGTGGAAACATAGTAACCAACCTGCCAGTCTCCCCCCAGGCAGCCCTGATAAGTAAGCACCTTCATTTCGAGCCACAAAACCCCTTATTAGCTGTTAGCTCTGTTAGCACCACTAGCCATGCTAACACTGTTAATGGTGCTAGCAGAGCTAACAGTAGTAACATAGTTAAAAATGTTAAGAGGGTTTGAGGCACCAAATTGAGCCGCTTACTCACCGGGGTGATCTGCAGCGAGACTGGAGGGTGGGCACGATGTTTCCACAGCAACACTGTTGGATCGAGAGTTACTAACACTAATTGTTGAATGACCAGCAACGCTAGCTAGCTCCCATGAGACCCGGTTGGTGCGCAGTGCTGTGAACCGAAGAAAAGCAAAATAAGTGACAGACCAATGTGCAACTGGTCAAAAATATTCTCGGCTGTTAACTGTTGACATTCGTAGTGTGGAGAAACTAATTTCACAGTTAAATATCCTAACTCTTCACATGCTTACTTGTGGCCTGAGTGCTCTTTCAGCTCTTTCCATCGCCTGAGGAGTTTCTGGTGGAGATCGACATCAGCGTCCCAGATATCCTCCTGAAGCGCCAGCCCATGAGGCTTTGACTCAGCTGTGAAAGTTAAGATAAATATTTTTTAATGTAGACTCTTGTTTCATGAGATCTTAATGTTACACACACTCAAAAAACTTACATTTAAGCACAAATGGCAGCCCCACATAACAGTGATCACCACACTGCAAGCTGGCATCAAAATAAATATTAGCCACCTGAAAAAGATGGAGGAAAGAAAATAAGTTCATGTTTAGAAGGACACTTGTGGCTGTGACTAATGTTGCTCGGTCAGGTGAGGGTCTACCTTTGATTTACGTCTTGGCTCCAGCTCGTCTTTGTTGTTGCGGAGCCGTTTGTAATAGAAACGTATATCTTCTGTCAGCGAGCGGATCTGCTGTAGCCTCACTTTCTGAGTAAAAGAGCTCTGTATGCTGAAGCTTTGATGAACGATTTTCCCCTAAAGACAAAAACACACAAATACAGACATGTCAAGAGTCAGAGCGCCCCCGGCTTTTCACAGGAATGAGGCCTCTGCAGGTGACATTTTATCTCATCCTCTGCTTGTTGCCAGCACAGTACAGGTGTGAAATAGAACTCATGGATAGATGTTGTTTACTTACTGGGAATGACGGTGGTAAAACGATGTGCTTGGGAGAGCTGTTTAATGTACCGACAGCGATGAGAGCTTTCACTGGGATGGTTAGTATCTGAGGGAAAGTAAAAGTCGCCATTAGACTGAGTGCTGCTCGTGCTTTTTTTTTTTAAAGGAACGGAATAACAGCAGATGTGACCGGCTACCTACCTCATAGTCTGTGGTTATGTGTATGGCTCCGTCATACGTGCCCTCCAGTGCCTTGGCCACAAGTGTCACCCTGAATGCTGCATAATAGCCAGATGCTAGGATCACCTTTGTAGAGACAAAAATATGTGTTAGTTTCATTTCTCTTTTTATTAATGCAAAAAAACTTTAACATGAGGAAGCCATTAGCTGGAAAGTACCTTGTTTTCTTTTAACGTGTCTAACAATTTCTGCTAATCCTTCAACTTCTTGTTTCTCTTTGCAACTTTTCAGTCTTTTTTCTGATCCCAAATTAACTTCTGTGTTTACCTGAAACAGTTAGGAGTCATGACTGTTTGTGTCTGAGTTGTTCATGTCTGCTACAGCAGCAGTACACAAGTAAACAGTAACTGACCCTGTTTACACTTGGTAAACACAGGAGTAAGGATGGGTGCGCCATTATGGTAATACGAACACAAGTAAACAGCTGAGATACATCCCTGTTCACACCTTTGTCTGTGTGTCTCCAAGGTGGAAGGTATCTATTTTTTCATGAGTTGATACCTGTCCTGAAATTTCACCAGGGTGTATGGTATATGACGGTATGTGTGTACAGCCTCTTCAGTATGACGTTGATAGAAAGATGAGAGTCTATGTTTTTTTGTCCGTATTGAAAGTCATACCGTTGGGATTTCTAAATACCCTGGTATACCATAATACCACGGCACCGCCCAAGCCTAGTGTCCAGCTGACCACTTGTGTTCAGATTTTATTACTACCTACATCACTTCCACGAGGAGGTCAAAGGGCCCTGCTCACAGTTTTTACATCAGTCTGTCTATCTTTGTAAACAGCCTGGTCACAGTAGGAGTCATCTAGTTTTCTTTGGACTAAATCTTCTGCCCAAAGTGAGATTAGCCATCTGATTTCACCTGCACTCTAACCACGTACATCGGTGCTCACTGCTCCTCTCCAGTTTTTTCAAGAATAACACGTCCTGCATTGATGACTTATTTTCCTGCTCTGGACATATTAGCATTTACAGTGCAAAAGATATGTGGTCAAATGCATCCAAGATCACCTCTGCAAGTGGGTTAAGTGATTGGATGACAAAGCATCTTGGCGGCCGTTAACACTTATATTTAGTGCTGTCCACTTGTGACCCTGTCGCCCAAGACACATTTTAAAATCAGGTGTAAACAGGGTCTCTGTTAGCGACTAATAATAACATTAATAATAGCAAGCTAGTTAAGCAAAGAATCTGATAAAAGAAACTTTCAACTTAGTTGGCACTGTGACACAATGTTCCTGGTAAAACCAACAGTTCTGAGGTTTCTCAGCATCTTCCTGCAAATGATGTCAAGACCTTTTTTTAGCTCTTTTAACCTCAGTCACAGAGCAGTGAGGCTAACGCTGCAGACTGATTCCAGTTTGGTTCTCCACTGAGCATTGATTGGCTTTCACAACTGGAACCTTACAGACAAAGTTGGAGAATGACTTTGTGGAGAGGAAACCTTTTCTTTTCTATATTATAGGGCCATGAATGCATAAAAGTAAAATGCTATTGACTTTTCAAAGAACAGTGTCATGTATAAAAACAACGTATCTTTTACAAAAAGTTCACAAGTGTAAATTCTTCTCTGTAACTGTTAGCCGTATGCTGTTAGCAACACGTGCTAAGGTTAGTAAAACACACTGACTGCTGTGTGAGTCGGTCACACTATGATGAGTGCAAGTAAAACCCCGGAGCTGGAAGACCTGCCTGCAGGTTCCCGGATACTTAAAACAGCAACAGAGAGAGTTGTGTTTATAGTGGGGCGGCATTACTGACTAATCATTCAGTTTGTGATAAAAGCACTGAATCTGGTACATACACAGCTTAATATATGTAGAAGACATCTGGATATACATCACAGACTGGCATTCTGATGACCATGGCAGCAAAATCCAACATGGCCGCCACCAATAAACCGTTGCGGCTACAACTTTTGGACCAAATGAGCTACAAGTGCAAGCTTGGGGTCTATTTTATGTTCTTTGGCCATGAGAGACACATTGGAATGTTTATTTTTATGATTGGATGCATCAGAACACTTCACTTAAATATTTCGAAGACATTAAGATGAGGACCGTGTGTTGTTCTTGCTCCACTGTTGTACAGTTTGTGAATGGAAAGACATCAGACATGCTAATGCACCCTTAACAGTATCACTCGGATGTGCTGTTCACCGGGATGATAAATGTCTTGGTGCTTTGAATGTTTAAATATAGCCAAGATGGGTCTAATTGAAACACTCTTCGTAATGCACAAGTTTTAGCTTTTATGGTTCTATTTTTTTTTGTTTTTATACATCATAAGAGAAGCTTTTCAGCCTGTTGTGACCTGTTGACTTTTGAGAAAGTGTTCATACAGTGTAATACAGGAGTGTTTAAAATGATCTTTATCCTGCTAGTGAACAAAGTTTACCAAAGTTGCCAGTTTGCAAAATGTTACCTCACTGTCAGGCAAGAGGGTTTTGTCTGTCTCTGACACTTACATTACTGTCTGTTTAACATAAATGAAACTAAGCATATCCTTCTGCATTTGTTTTTTTTTTTCTTTTTTGCTGTGCTGAACTCACACTGACCCTTGACTCCTTAACCTGAACCAAACAGTGACGTGTGTATGGTTACACGCCTGCATTGCATGCATAAAAAAGTAATGTTGAAAATAAGTGATGTTCAAATGAGACCTGTGTGACACAGTCTTTACAAAAACTGAGTATGAGAAGCTTCATGAAGGGAGATTTAGTGCCAGGCTTTTGTTCTGGATTAGATCAGTGACATGACTGTCCACCAGCTTCCCTTTACTAAAGGAGTTTTGGATTTCTACCAAATTTACTGTCACGACGATGCGAACATAAAGCCAAAAGCAGCTCTTACTGTTTTGTGATTGGAGGCCGAGGTGTTCTGCAGCTCTTGCAGGCGACTCAGGGCCACTGTTGTGTTTCCTTTCTCTGTCTTTAGCAGCTCCATGGACAGGCTGTCCCCTGTGACCAGCCAGGACTTGATCTCCAGCTGGAGGACACACAGCAGTTTGAAAAGGTCAGAAAGTGTTTCATACTCTTTGCGCTACGCTACATTTTGCTGAACAAGCTGTGACAGTACTTTCAATGTCTCATCACCTACCGCTGTGAAAATGAATCTGTTATCATAAGGGCTGATGTTGCAACAAGTTGAACAGTTCAAAATATTTGAAAGCACAAGTCAGCATATTTAAAATACCATGTAAAACCACCTTACACAATGGCTCTAACTGTGTGAGTAACTTCTTCCTTTTACTTTTTAATTTCCTTCCAGGAAAAACAATCTTGAAAACCTGACAGCTGTTACATCATCAGCTGTTGTTTCATGTATTGTGCATTGTAGAAATAGCTGCAGTACACTGCGGGACCTCACCTCTATGGGATTACTGTTCACCACCACAAATGTGATGCTGCTGGTGTCCGTTGCACTGCGAACACCAAAGTCCAGGATGTTCTCCTTCAGACTGGGAGGCAAGACCAGAGGCTGTTCACAGCAGGAGACAAAAAACAAACACTAAATTACACAGACACACTTACCAACAATCATGATATCTACTCTGTCCTACAACAGGCAAAACACAGAAACTACATACTAGGTCAAAATTTAGTAAAGACCTGAATCTGACTTCTTGAATTCCATTTTGCTGTAATTTGCAGTAACTACAGACACAAACAGAGCCAACAACTACAGTAGATACACTCTGGTTGTGACTTTACTGCATTCTCAGCTTCACAGATCTGTCTGCCATCTGGGCTTTTGACTCCCGTGGAATTCATGCAAGTTGGTGAGGTTAAGCTACTTCAAAATACATTTCTTAAATGTGTTAAATTGTAAACTAATTCCTCATAATGATTTAAGTATAAACATTTACAGTAAAAGGGCAGACACAGAAATACATTTAATTCCTATAAGCTATGAACTGTAAAACAAACAAACAAACCAAAAAAAAATTAAATAAATTTAAAAAATAAAGTTTCTCAAACAGCTAGTTTAAATGATCAAGAAACCTGAAGGAGCATGTTTTACTGGCACATAGGATGGTTTATGAAGGAGAAAAAATTACTTAAGCATCACTAAATAAATGAATAAATGTGTTAATAAATAGAGGGATAAATAAATGCTGAAATAAATATTTGCACAGGTTAGGACCTCACTAACATACAGACACAGACATACAGAAATAAATAAATGTAGCTGTAAAAAATTGTAGCAAAAAAATTAAGATATTTATTTATTTATTTATGTCCTATGAAAATACATGTAAAAAATAAATTAAAAAATAAGTAAATACATACATATAAAAAATATATTCAGGAATAAATAAATGCAGGGTAAAAAAATAAATACTGAGTTAAATACAAAAATAAATAAATGCATAAAATAACTAAAACAATAAATAAATAAAATGTTAAAATAAATATGGAGGTGGTTAAATGTCTATTATTAAACAGAACTTAAATAAATAAATATCTCAAATTCAGTCCTACATGCTTGTACATTTATTTATTTCTGTGTCTGTATGTTAATAAGGTTCCAACCTCTGCAAATATTTATTTATTCTTTTATTTATTAATGTATTTATTTATTTATTGATACTTGTGTCATATATTATCCTCCACAACAGTTTCCCGTCCCATTCTTTGAAGATTATCCAAAGGCAGAGTGCCATATCAGCAATCTCTTTTGTGTAAAATAATCACCATAAAATACTTAAAATGAGGTTATCACAACTTACATCTGTTACACAGTTTGCCAGCTATCATAAAAAATGTAACCCTCTTTTTCTCCACTTCACTGCTTCAGTAATTGAAGCTGTAAACCTCTGCAGGGCAGTGTTGTACGAAGAGTAAAGACTGTCAGAGAGCTTTCTGTGATAAGACTAATTTGCTCTTTGCTCAGTGTCACTTTGATGTAAATAAATTACATGACTACACATGACAGGATGTTTTTTATAGATAAGCTGTGAGTCCATTGTGTACCTCCAGGAAGCCTGTGTAAGCCCGGACAGGCAGGTGAAACTTGGATGCATTTGTGATGAGCAGGATGTTGCTGTCTATGTGAATGGAGGGTCGCACTGGCCGGAAGAGGAGGGAGAAGATGTAGCGTGACTCGTGTGGGGGAATAAGGATGGGTGCACTGAAGTTCTGCACCTAAAACAGAGCAGAGAAAAAGTGATGTCACATTGACCTCTGTACATGATCACAATCAGAGCGACCTCTGTTAACTCATCCTGCTGACTCTCACATTAAACATGGTTTTGGCCTCTTCGGGCAGAGACACGTTGTGTATCCGGATTGCAAAACTGAAGGCATTTGTGAGGAAGATGGGTCTGTCCACTGGGTCGACGGGGCTGTCCCTGATGTGGAACAATGTGGCTGTGTGGTCAAAGCCCAGGTAGCTGCGCAAAGACAGAAACAGAAGATTTATTAGGAACATTTTTCACATACATAACACATAAAGCCAACCACTCCTTCAATGTATATCCACAGAGCAACTCACCCATCTAAAACTTCTGCCTGGTAAGGGATTTCAAGCTTGGAGTAGCTCTTTTCTTTCGCTTTTACAGTTATCTTACCAGAGAACTGATATGGTCTTCTCGCTTTTGAAGCTGCAAAGAAAAAAACAAGATTGAAACGGCAGATAAGTGCGCTGAAAAAGGATATACATGGCCCCAAAACAGGAAGTTGTGCAAACCAAAAAGTGGTCAAGTCAGTACATGATGTAAAACTCTGACAGCTGAAGAATGTCCAGATCATTTCTAATTAAGTCAATATGGACCGACACAAACACAGGGGAGACTGACCTCTGATTCCTTATCTTTAATTTTCATCAATATATATGAATAAGCCTTAAATTAAGTTGAAACAGGATAGTCTCCAAAGGAAGTTTAACACACTTGCTAAGATGATAATCTGTGTCACTGTCAGCCAGTGAAGACTAAAAGGAGGAAACTGACATCATGCACTTCATTCTATATCTGAAGTTTCAGTGAAAATGGTTCATGTAACAGCAATATTTTAAAGTGACTCTGAAGAAATGCAGTTTCATCATTTCAGATATTTTGGTACACTGTCTGAATCCCACAGCTGGAGGGAGCAGTGGTGGAACAGGTGTACAGCAGTTCATGCCTTTTCATTTTGACAATATTTAACTTTTACAACTAGACTTCCATCGACTGTGTCACAAGCTTAGTTTGCAGTTAAATTTCCTTAAAAACCATCTAATATGAATTTGTGTGTTCAACATGTTTAGCAAAAAAACAGCTGAACCAATAAATAAAATGAGATGTACACTCTGGGGTGAATTCACAAAGAATGGCTGCAGCTGCTGATAACATTATCAGCTGCCCCGTCTCAAGGTCCGATTCACCAAAGATATAACAGCACAAACACGCCAATAAAGTTTTGCAGCTGATTAAAATTTGCCCTCTTGTTTTTTTGCATCTGATTGCAATTATCCATGTGGCAGAGTATAAATGATGCCTTTGTGCCAAGCACACAGCAGGCAGAACAACTGCAGAGAGAAAAAGAAAAAGACTTTCTGACCAACGAGGTGTCGAGGCTCAAAACTTCAGGCAAGGAATTTAAAGACCCAGTGAAATGAAAGATAGTGTCCCAGTTTTAATCCTGTGTAAAGTGATCATTTATCTCTCTTTATATGCCAAATATATGTCAAAAAAAATCAGTATTGGTGTATTTTTACATCAAAATTCCTCTCTCTCTGTAAAACCACGTAGATCTGTTTTGAATGTCTGATGACTCATCCTGCACTCAGGGGCGTTTACAATCCAATCAAACGAGACTTTGGGCGACTACCTAGTCACACCAGTCAAACTGCACTCTTCATTTCTGGGAGTTAATATTTTAAACTTTTTCAACAATGTTTGGACGGCTGGTTGCCCCGTCTATGTCCAAGGCGATATTTGAAGTAACTCCTCGGGTTGTTAACGGAAGAAGAGCCAAAGCGGACATTGGTTCTTTCTGCTCACTTCTGGCCAGAAGGCTCTTCCTGTGTAAATGAAGGACTCTTCACTTCCAGCATGTGGATGTTGGATTAAGGATGTTATGTATTATTTACAAATCTCTTAGATTCCCTTTGACTGGTCTAGCTTTCTCTGTTTGTTCCTGAGTTGATGAGTGGGTGGAGTTGTCTTTTTGTCCTTACCGATTCTGTGTTAGTTTATTAATACTCTGTATATGTTTACTGATTACCAATAAAAATACCTTAAAAAATTAAATAAACAAAATAGTAAAAAAAAACTGCACTTCACTGCTCATGGGATGTAGTAGCTAACAGAGCAATATAACAAGAGACAGGAAGAGATGTGTGTTTGGATATAAGCAGGTAAACCTTTGTTTTCATCTCCAAAATAATGTGGCAGAGGTCTTATTCATTCATCTCTCCCTCCTCCTCCTGATCTCATGCAAAGGGAGGTGTGTGTTGAGCCAACACTGCTGTAGCTCTGTATCACGCTGAGCCCGCCTACTTTATAGCGGTCCAATCAAATGAGAAGGATTTGAAATCCCTCTTGTAACCGTTCATTGCTCAAATATTCCGTTTCACTGTGAAATACGTCACAGTACAGAAGCCAAAGATGCTCTAACTTCTATTTCACTTGGAATTTAAAGGTGGCAGGAAAAAGGTGCTTCAGTTACCACCAATTCTCTGAAGGTGCCAAAAAATGTCGCTGCAACTGCATGTGGCTGTTGGCGCTGATCTTTGTGAATCTGACTTTTGGCAATGAGGCTCATTCGCACGACAAGGGGCTGGTTTTGCGACAAATGCATATTACCTCATTCAAATACGTGCTAATAGCACAGGAACACCAAGACACCATTTGCTTGACAACGCAGGTCAGGATGCATTTTACCCCTTGGATGAACTTTCAGAATTACACGGTTTCTTTGCGTCTTATTTGTGCAGATTTAACGGCCACAAAAGCCGCACAATTCTTTTGTAAATTTGCCCTCAGTTGCCAGTTTATTGGGTGCACCAAGCTAAAACTAATGCAGTTTAATTGTAAAGTCCTTCAATAAATCCTGGGTGTTTCTGCTATTTATCCTACACTTAGATATATAAATAATATTAACACCTGTCAGTATAATGAAATACAACAGCAGTACATACATACAGCCTAGAAAACGAACATGTAGTTGAATCAACATTATTTCCCCACCAAAAATAACCTCAACAACAATGTCAAATATCACCACATTAAAAAACACTACTTACCGTCAAAACTAATACTTGCAACTTTGGTATATCTGCTCTCCCCAGCTTTCAGCGTGACTGCTTTGAAATCTACTGTGACTGCTTCATTTGATGGTGTTGTACGTACACTCTGTAAAGCATAAATAAGGGATGGAGTTACACCAGCATTAAGGTGACAGTGTAAAGGACTTAAGGAGGCAACTAGAGATACGTACTGTGATTGGAACGTCTTTTGTTCCTGAATTTAAAAGGTGTAGATTCAGCAGTTTTGGACGATCTGTATTTGGGACAGAGAATGGAGGAGTGAGCGAAGAGGCCCAGAGAAAGATTAAATGTTGCTTGTTTTGTCGGACTCCTCACCTTGTGACCGCAGCGTACCAAAGTCAAGCATCTCTGTGGAGGAGTATATACCAGGGGCTGCAACATTTTAAGCAAAACAAAAGAACACTAAGCACCACAATAAATGCACCACAGTGTAGGTGATACAAATTCACAAAGGTTTGAAAGCCCACCTGATGTGACTTCCACCTCTACAGGGAGGATGATGAACTGGTCCTCGTTGGGAGCATTGGTTTTGATTCTGATGAAAGCCGTGTGGTTGTCGACATCTCTCGAAGAGAAGCTGGCTCTCATCACCCCCTTTGTCTCAAATGGAGGAATCTCCTGGAGGGAGAGGCTCAGCGTCAGTGACAGTGTATCAACTCTGAGCGAGACTGTCGTTCATCTTTAACTCAGAACAAGACTCAACACAAACACTGGAACAAACACACTGTGACTCGAGACTAACCCATAATTTTCCAGTGCCTCCTTGTTGACCTGTGGGAAGCTCTAGATGAAGATCCCCACCACTGGAGTACATCTCAACAACCTGGAGTTACAAATGAAAGGGGAACAGAGCCCATACATATCAAATCAATCCATCAACATTGAAGGGGAAATTCACCACCTTTTATGTGGATATCCAGTCACGGCTTTAACTCTCTCAGTGTGTGCTGTATTGACAGAGAAAGCTGCTTTCTCCTGCTTGTGGAGCTGTGCCAGCAGTGCCTACGTGTACCAGAATGCATTGTGCAGGAGCTTCCGATGCCCACAGCAGTTAGCTTACTAGCCTACAGCTATTATTTTGTTAGTCAAAACAGAGCATTAGGTGACAAAAACACGCATTCATCGGTCAACTGCCCTCTCAATCCTACTAGTGTTCGTTATGTTTTCAAATTCATCCTCTGGAACCAGAGGACTGTCTCCAACACGCCTGTGTCCAAGTGAGGAGTTAAACTTTTTTGCATAGTAACGAGTACACAGGCTCTCTTTAGGCTGGCGTCGACAACAGCACCCAACAAAACTGCCCATGCTGAAACTTGCTGAAGCAGAATGATTCAGTTTCCGTTGGCATCGGAGGGCAAACACCACCAGTTAGCGGTTGTTCTTAGCAGCTCAGGTTCAGGATGGTCCCCACCAGTCATATACTTATGCAGCAGCAGCATCTGGGATGCCATTTTTGTTGTTGGAAACATATCTAGTTTGCAATACAAGCAAAGAGAACGATGACGTTCTGGAGCTGCATTCACAAACATTCTATGAAGACTCTCAGAGAGCTCCTAGCTTAGCTTAAAACTTTTTTAGTGAAGAGTCATAGCTCAGGAGTGATTTAGGAATGTTTAACAAGCAACTCTGAGCAAGGAAGGGGCAGAAACTTAAACCTCACTGAGGAGGTGAGGTTGAACCTGTTGCTGGGTGCGACACACTCTATAAACAGATGTGACTAGTTGTCACGGACACACCCTTTTGTGAGCCTGTAAGGTGTGGACACCCACTGGAAATGAAATAAACTGCTGACTGTGTGTTTCCACCATTTTCTCCTCTGATTAAGAAATTCTTAAGCCTCTTAAAAATATTCCTCCCTGTTCCTAATAGTTTTTCACCTTATGAGCTCTTTTAAAGTCTGAGATGCTCTGTGAATAACAATTATCTTAACTTTAAGGGGAAATTATAAGATTTTTTTTTAGAATTTAATCACTGGGAGGGACTGAAGTTGAAAACTAGCCAGTTGGCTAACACTGGCACATTAATAGAAATGTTGATTAATGTGCGTTTTCCTTATAAATGAAATGAAATGAAGCTTTGTGAATGCTGCCCCTGTTTTTTCTTGGCATCTGGAACATGGGCGAAATCTAGCCTGTAGTTCCTCTTGCATCCAGCGCCATCATTTGACATGATAGTTAGGTATTTAAAAGCTCGACTCTATGAAGTTCTCCTGCTCGTGAAGCCTTGCTAGCAGTGGCTATATGTCCAAGGATGAATTGCGTGCTGCATCTGCAGCTGCAAACTCAGCTCTCCTGATCAATATAGTGTGCACTGTGCACAATATGTGTGCTTCAGCTGACATCAACACTGACTGAAAATTAACATAAAAAGGTGGTGAATATTGTCTTTGAGCAGCTGTTACAGATAAAAATAAATAAAAATAAATACAGCAATTAGGGACTCTTACCTGCAGTGGTTCACTGAATGGGTTGTGGATGTTTATTAGAGGTGAGAAGCTGCTGTTTACTGGGACTCGAGCCCCGATGAAGGGCCGCAGTCTGTAGGGGTTTGGGATGCCGACCCCAAAAACCTTCAGGACAGAGACAGACAAGCAAAATGAGTCACATACATCTCACTATTCAAATTATAGAAGAATGAAGTATAGTTTATTGTGGTCTATACCTGGTATGTAAACACTCCATGATGTGATGTATTAATAAATAAAGTGTTTTCTACATTCCCAACTACTCGAGCGAGAAACACGACATCGAATGAAGTGTTCCCTCCTGGTGGAATTATCTGAGGAAAGAACAGAAGACAAGAATTAGGACAATATAAATGATGTGCACTGCAACAAACACTCATTGACAGAGCAGAATACAGCTTCTCTGACCCCCACACAGCTGGGCCAACAGCCTGAAAGATCTTAACACACCTGACCTTAAAGATCTGCTTCTATGAAAACATCACAGCTACACTCTAACTTTAGCATTTTGGTGGTGACTGTTTTTGCAAGTGGTGATTGGTCAGTGGAATTTTGACTCAGACTCCCCTGAATCCCTTCCTGTTAGATCATAAGAACATGAATCTTGTTGATTCATACAAACTAGAACATCATGTTTTTAGATGCTGTGCACAAATCTAACAGAACAGATGTTCTTGTGTCATCTCTTCTGCTGCAGAAAGTTCTCTTCAGAGAGTTTCAAAAATGCAGATAGTGGAAGGAGTAAAAGGTCAGAGGGATTTTAAAAACATTTTTAACAGCCACTTCAGCGTGAGAAATTACTGCTCAGCAGATAAAAGCTCAGTGGAAGTGCAGGAGCAAAAAGATAAAGCTTAATAGGAAACATACACTCTAACCTGTGCATTATTCATTTATCAAGGAAAGTTTTTTCAGTCAGGAAACCTCTTCAAGCAGGAAACTATATATGAGCTGTGCCTTTTTCATCAACATCCCAGGGGCATGGGTTTGGTTTCAGAAGTGTACATATATATATCCTGCGATTATACACACTTAGAACAATCTACTTCCTCTTCCTATGCGTGTTTCTCAGGTTAAAATGAAATACAATGAAAATGGTTGTCGCGCTTTCCATGATAATGACAGTACTGCAGAACAAAAATATAAAACAGAAATACTTAACAAACCTCTGCTGTTATCGATTCACTAAACCTTCTTCAAACCATGTTTAGTTTTCTTGACAGAGATGACAGATAATCTTGTGTTTGCATCTTTAGTACACAGAGTTCTGTGCTGAACTGCACGTGCCTCACTTCTGATTAATGTTCTACTCATGCGTCTTTTTAGGAGATTTTTAACTGTATTTAAAGTCCTGTCTGCACATCACCTGGGGGCCTTGTGTGATTTAAATATTACCTACTTTGTTTGTGGGTTTGTTTTGTGCAGCACATTTGCACAGGAAAAGCAAAGTCTGTATTTTACTCGGATTTACTGACATTATCCCCAGGATGTGACGGGCACAGTCATTTGTGACTCCACACCACATTACTAGCAGTGATGTACAGTGTTAACCTCCTTTTTTCCCTTGTGTTTTTTTAATGTGGGTTAAAGGTCCAGTGTGTAGGACTTAGTGGCAGATTGCAACCAGCTGAAACCTCTCCCATGTGCCAAGCATATAGAAGAATTATGGCTGCCAAGGCAAAAATGCAAATGGCTCTATCTAGAGCAGTGTTTGGTCTGTCTGTTCTGGGCTACTGTAGAGACAACATGGCAACCTCTGTGAAAAGGGAACATGCTCCGTATGTAAATATTAACAGCTCATTCTAAGGTAACAAAAAGACGATTCTTATTTTCACACTGAACCGATTCTACCACACTTTGCCACGTCATCCATTTCATCGTCTTTAGAGATTTGATTTGACTTGCTTTTTCTGCAAATGGGTCTCCATGTTGTGCAGCAAGATGAGTTTCCTGCACCCTGAATGCTGTAACAATGTTTATTAATAATTGCTAACACAGCTTCCGTAATTGTCGACTGGGAAAGAGGTGTAGAGGAAACCAAAACCCAAATGCAACCCCAAATCACCAAAATGCCGATTCGCACGGGACAAATATTGTCACGTGACGTCTGTATTAGGTGACATATGGTAACTAATACGGAATTTCTTTACTTCACAGCAGATTCACACGGGGTTAAGATAACAGAAAACCTCTGCAATTATTTCATATTACTAAAGGCCTTTGGATAATACTAGTCCCGCGTGAATAGGGTTTAATATTACAGACTAAATTATATCTGAAAAATATGCAGAGGAGGTCGGATACATTTCTTTTGCTCAGAATAGTATCTGCACAATGCACACAGGAAATGGAGAAGTGACACATAGCTGGAAAACAATAAAAGGAGACAGAGAGGCAGCTCTGAGATCATCTTAGGAGGAAGAAGAATTAAATCTTTGGATTAACATTGTGCTTGAAGTTTCCAAACTCTACTGTGGCAGCTGTGCTCCAACAGTTTAACTGGAGTTAAGTACATGAATTTGTAGCAAACAAAACTATACTAAATAAGCAGTGTATACTTAAAAGTATTAATGAATAGCATTACCTACTAAATGCCTACAGTCACTTGGTAAGGTCTGATGTGCAACACGTGTACCACTGGAACATGTGACCACAGCAGAGACCTCTGGGGATTGTTCTCTATAACTATATATGGGCCTGAGTGCATAGAAGAATGCTGGTGAAAAATGACACTAAGCAAAATAAACAGAAATAGATTCAAAGGTATGCATCAGTTCCATGCAGCTAATAAAGATAACGTGCATTTGGCATTTATTAAAGAAAAACACATCCATGTTAAATCATAACATGACATGTCTCAAGAGGACGGGTCCAAAATAAAGCTTTCACATACAGTATGTTTTCCTGTCAGGTTTTTTTAGGATGGTAAATTAGCTCTTTGCCTTAGAGCAAGAAGAACTAGAGTAGTTTGAATGCTTACAGAATCAAAGTAGATATTAAAGTATCAGCTCCAAACTGCAAACAACATGTAATCCCTGCTCCTAGAGTTGCCAATAATTCATACTTGGTGGAACCTAGAGGCAAGCTTGCCTATTTCAAACTGTATTGACTACCACACAAAGCTATAGATACAAAATATTCCCTTTGAACTAAACTGATAAAACCTGATGACGTCATTAATAAAATAAAATCTGTGAAATAAAGAATCGCCCTGGAGATGCGATTTTATCAACCGTAATGTAGAAAGCCTTTATACAAACATATCTCATGACAGAGGACGTGAGGCCTCAGGTTGTTATCTTCAAACCCGCACTGAATTCCTTCCTCCTGAATGTCTCTGTAAACTAGACTGTCGTGTCCTGAGGTTGAGTTCATTTTTCACCACTGATATGCACATTACTGCCCTACAGAGACGTAGCTATAACCACTTATAATACCTCAGGCACATGTTGTTTAAAAAACACAAACAACAAACATCCTCTTCTTGACATATCTTACATAATCAACATCTTAAGGCTATATATTGACCTAAACTACACTGTGGTCTCAAGCAAGTTAATCATGTGTGCAGGAATAGAGTGATAGAACAGGTCTTTCCTGTAAGAGCAGCCTACACATGCAGTACAGACATGATTCATTTGCTTATATGTCTTTATGAAAAAACATACATTGGAAAAGCATCACAGTGCTGCTAACAACAACCAAACCAAGGTCGTTAATCTGTTTCTATTCTGTTATTTTGTCTTTTAACTTCTGGATGTGGGATGTGTGTGTTGTGTAGATTGACATCTGCTGCCTGTCATCACTTTGCATCTAGATTTAAGCAAATATCTAACTAGTTTAATAACCTACAAGGTGAAGGGCTACTAGAGTGGAAAGAAAATGAGAGATTTTCTTGAACAGCAGTCTGACCAACATCGACAGCTATTTATGTAGCAGTGCTAATAAGATCAGTTCTCCTGCACACCTCTGGGATCAGCTGGTCAGCTCAGTGTCATACCAGTCATGGTGACTGGTCAGATGGTAATATATTTGTTTATAATATATGACATCATAACAGAGGCTGCGTGAGTATATTAATATGACAGTCTTCACTGTGGAGACTCATTTGTTTAGTTACACTGTTCTATTTGTTCTGGTAAGTTAGCATCAGAGCAGTTCAGATATTTTTCATCATAGAAACAGCCACTGCAGCACAGGGCTAGTTCAGCTAGGTGTAGGATAATCTCTCTAAACAGATATCTGCCTATGGCCCTGATCATACCGAAAGAATTTTAGCAGCTTGAGGCGGCTTTTTAAAATTGTTTTAATTGAGAATTAAGTTGTTTGCTCGCTGTTTTTGCACTGCTACATGCCTCACGTTTCTGCGCTCGAGACTCATGACGTTTTTGCCACAGCACTCTGAACTCCTTGAGTTAAAAAAAACCTTAACTCAGAGCAGAAAAGCGCCACACATCATCTCCGCTTTTTTTCCCATTGTCCAGTCAGATAACTTCAGAGCCGGGTCTGAAAGGAGAAACTGATTGAATTCAGCTAAACAGTATGGGAGTCACAATACATTAATAGGGTTTCCATCCACCTATTCTTATTCGAATTTTCAAAAATAGCGAAAATAAACATTAATGGAAACACTAGAAATTTGGAAAAAATGCCGAAAATTTGCAAAAAAGTTTTTACG
This sequence comes from Cephalopholis sonnerati, assembly GCA_019142605.1. NCBI lineage: Eukaryota > Metazoa > Chordata > Actinopteri > Perciformes > Serranidae > Cephalopholis > Cephalopholis sonnerati. The sequence continues at coordinate 5,957,737 of JAGQAX010000006.1, forward strand.
CTTGGAGGGGGTGGATTTGTCTGCGTATTGATAAAAGGAAAGTACGACCTTTTGCTATGGAAACAGGTTTTGCGGATAAACGATGACTGGACCGGATACCACGTCACACGTATACGTTGTGGTCACAAAAAAATGGCGGCGGACGATAAAGTGACCAGAGTTCTTCCAAACGCCGACAGATCGATCAGGAATCTGTCCATGATCAGTTGTTGACTGTCAGCGTGTGTGTTGTTTGTTTTGTGGCAGAGAGACGCTCTCTGATGACGTCATCTCATGGCGCACTCTCCTCTCAATAATTGCAAAATAATAACAAATGGAAACGGGCATAAAGTCGCATTCTCTTTTTGCGCATTTTCACTAAATTCGCTCAAAAATTTCGAGACATTTGGATGGAAACCCTATTAGCGATCTGGATCGATGTATCAATTCAATGATCAACAATCAAATATCACTGAAGCAAAGTCAAAACGTCTTTATGTTAAAATTCCCACGGCAACTCTGCATTACCATTTCCTTCCAAGCACACCTCCTTCCTAAACATTCAAACAGTGCTAGCGGCCTGGCGCCAGGCAGTAAATGGCAAGCAGCCAAGAAAATAAGAGATATTTACACATATCTTCTTACGTCGATCACAGGCTCCTGAACTGAATCAAAACTTTATTGTGACAGACTCTGTGATATCAGCAAATATCGAATCAATATAAAATCTTACCATGATTAAACTTGTGATTCAGACACTTGGTAAACAGTCTGTGTGTAGAGCAAAAGAGGCGCGACGCGTAGGCCAACTCTAAATCTCGAAACACATCACCTATTTTCCTGACAAGAATTTAGTTTTTTTTAGTTTTTTTTTTTTTTTTTTTTTTTTTTTAAATGACCTGCATTTATATGTAGATATATGTTTATACAGATTAACTTAAATGTTGTCTGGACCTAAAACTCCTACAAAAAGTTGCTAATCTGACTGTAAACAATGATCAGCACACAGAGGAGAAGGTCTTGGCGTGGATGTCTGTTATCCAGATAAAAAAATTGTCTGCTGCCCCAGAGGCTAAATCACTGTCCGACTGATAGTTGACGGGTTCTGAGATTGGCTGTAAGCAAACGCTGAACTTAACTTAGTGCTATAGATCATATTTTTTAGATTTGAGGTTTTTTTTTACTGCCCTTTTATTATAAAGCAGCTTTTATTATGAGCTAGAGGTCGCCCCAGAGGTCATATTTTTTTATCCAATATATAATTTGTGGTGTCCCCATAACGTGTAGATGTGTGCGCCCAACTTTAATAACTGTACAGTAGGTTGTGTGACTTGATCAGAACTTTTTATTTAAATAAAAGATAAAACCGGAGAAGGAATAAACAAAAACAGGAAGGAACCGCATAGGGTAAACAGGCCCTTTATGTCAGTGTCAGTTATTTTAGACTCATCCTCCTGGGACACTGCATCCTGTGGGTTTAAATGACTTTTCAGCGTCTTCTAATAAATGCCAATGACAAGTATGCGTCATATTTCAAGTTATCCTAGTCTGGTTTACTGTGTGTTTATATGTGTGTACTGTCTCTTTGTGCACTGCCATTCATTTCTTTGGTGTGGTCACATGTTCTAATGACTCATGATTTGCATGGGGACTTCCCATTTTATCAGTGTCAGTGTCTATATGCTGCTGTTTACACGTCTACTCTTGGTGCCTGAAGAATGGCCGAGTACTTCAGTAAACAAAAAAAGAAAGAAAGAAAGCAAATGCCTCGTGAGAGATAGGAGGATACAGTACATAGTGTTTTCTGATTAGTCCCTTGTTTACAATAACCAAGCCAAGTTATAACATCGAACAATGTTTAATAATCAAGGAGCATGGATATTATATAACAGGGTGAGATCAACACACAGCCACGAGACTTAAGACAAAGGAAACTGCTCTTTTTGGATACAACAGAATAATCTGCATTTTAAAAGGTCTTATTAGACAAGCATTAGATTTGTTGTGACAAAAATAAATCAATGTTGTGTTTCTGAGTGAACAGGTACTTACCCTATTCTGGAAAAAGGATGCGTGAAAATGTGCTGTTGTTGCTGATATTGATATCAAACTAATTTCTTCTGAGCTAGGATTATGTAAATAAACTTTCTCCATTTTTGGCATTCCAACGGGCCTGAAAACAAAGAAAAGAAGACTTTGTAAGAACAAGATAGCAACAACATATTTAAAAAAAAATTACAAAATAAATATAGGAGAACATATAGATGTAACAGACAGTATTTTTCCAGAAGCATTGTTGAAGTGTGAGATTTATTTTGCACCATCAGAAGATATTTATAACCCTTTTCTGCCAAAATCAGCACATGTACACATATTTTTAAACACAGTAAACCTCCTAAAAATAGGCAATAGACTCCTTTCCTATTGCCATTAGACTAAAAGCATGAACACAGCTCTGCAAAAGATAAGTATGTCTTTCTGTGTGTGGGTGGGGTTTTTCACGTTTGATGTCGCAGACAGGTCAGAAAACAGGTTAGTAAACAGCTGAAAGCAGCATGGACGCTAGTGAGAACTTTTACAGTGGTTACTTCTTTTTATATGTCTCTTAGTTATTCAGTCTTTCTCTAAGCTTGGTGCAGACTAATATGGATTGATGTTTGAGTGTTGCTCAGGTGCAGATGGTTGGTATTTCTGATGGCATGTCATTGCATTTCGCCAGTCAAGGGGCTAAAATTAGCGCATTCACCCAGATGTTTCCATCAATGCTGATCACAGCCAGAGCTGATAAATACCTGTGACTACTGCAGAGTCATTTCACTCAGGTGTGAATGCTGATTGTAGCCTTTACCATTACATTAAAAAGCCAGATGTTAGCGGGTGTTGGCAGGTTTTTTGTGCAATGGGAAAGGGGCTTCAATGCGCCCGCTACAAGAGAAGGGCTTTAGAAACATTTGTTAACACTTGTAGATGTCAAAGTACATTTAATAACTTCTCATACTCCATATGCTGCACTTACGGGACTTCTAGTGTTTGAATAAATATTGTGACTCTTACATTGCTTGTAAAATAACACAGATACAAGTGCCTACATAAAAAAAATGTATCCATATAGTCCCAGAGGTTTTTGAGTGATGACCTCAAAAACCAAAAATTATTACAGTTTCCCCTGGTCTCTCCTAATCAGCCCTGCATTCACAATCACAGACAAATTGACTCAAATCCTGGAGAGACGCAGATGAGAAAGAGCTGGGGGGATACATAAAGATGTCATGTCAGTCCTGGACCAAACAAAGCTAACTGTAAGCACTGTCAGAAAACAGCAGAGTGTATCGCGGCCCCTACAGATGCACTCAGTGTAGTGTGTGTGTGGCGAGCGAGGAGTGTGACAGTGTGTCTGCAGTCGGGACAGGCAGGTAAGCTGGACCTCAGGCTAGCAGTAAACGATGAACGTCGCAGTGAATGTTCAGTGTGAGCTACAGTTTATCAGCAGCGACAGACTGGTGAAGCTATTTCAGTGGTGTGTGTAGAGAAATCGTTTTTCTGTCGTCTGATCGGCCTTCAAACTATTTGTGGCACTGCTAAATCCATATAGGGGAAACACCGAACATACGCACAGAAACTCAGACATAGCCTCTCTTGGGTCGACATGTTTGACATTCCTCTGGGTTAACATAACCAAATTATTAATTTATTGTAAAGACCTGCAAAGTAGTGCTACACGTTTTAACCCACACACTGTATACGCTGCGCTTTACATTACTGCTAATCAGCATCCCAACACATCACAAACTTTTTGAATCCTACGTTCCAGGCAGCCTGTGGTTTCTTTTTTTAAAATTTCAAGGCATGAAAATCAACTTGTAGGGACTTGAAAATTTTGGATTCTCCCTGCTCTCAAATATAAAATCATGCAATGACGAAGTAACTTTGGCTTAAGATTAAAAGCCACTAAATGTTCATTGTGATGGATCGTTTCTAGGTCATCTGATTAAACCTGAAAAGTCACTTGTATTGTCCTTTGAACAAGGTGGATAACACGGTATGTCTGGTTCCTCCAACATATGTAAATATGTCTAAACATGTCCATCATCTTAATATCTTAAATGAAGTGCATATAAAGTTGAGCCTCCATGGCCTGATTTATTAAGACCTCCAATCCAACCCTGCCTTCCTTTCCAGTGTATTAGAGACAGGGTGAGAATTTCTCAAGGTTTCATTTTCATGCCCTCAAAACATTCACAGCTGATAAGTGAATTGTTTATTGAGGAAGTAGGACAGGGGAGGGCAGGCTGAGATAGCTATGTCTCTCACCGTGGGTTGGTGTAAGGGTTCCCTGCTCCTTTGAGAGCTACTCAATCGTTTGCACTCTGTACCCAGTTTGAGTAGGCTACACTTGAAGCTGGGTCAAGCTACATGGGTGTGCACCCACTGTCAGAGTGGAATGTGATCTATTAAGTCTACCGCAGGTGAGGCTAAGTGTTGGAGTTAATACGTCCTCGGTGATGCATACACTGCTGACAGGCTGAAGCTACACACCTCAGAGTAACTCAAATGGTGTACTGAGACGTAATAAAGAGTTGTAGGACACACTGTACAAGCACCAGTCTGTAAACTATGCACTAGGTTTTGAAAATGTTGTTTCATAATTTATCAGATTGCTTTTGATCAAATATTTTTAGTAAATGATTTTTTTGTCTCTTCATGTTGAAAAAAAAAAAAGAAACTTAGATTTTTTTATAGCAAATGTCTCAAACAATGGGAAATGTGATAAATACAAAGATTATACAAAGAAATATATCAATAACTAGAGGAAGAAAATATTTAAGACTCACTGTTCATGAAAGTCCAACATTGGAGGTTCAAATCGTATAGGGCGGCAGTTCCCACGGTGCGGGGACGTGCTGTGAGAAACATGAAGATGTGACAGCAGCAACAGGAGGACAGGAAAAATAGTATCCATGTTTATGTGCATTTCAAACAAATGAGAGTCTCAACACACGAGCACAGACACCGCAGTCTGTGCCCAGGCTCTCCTCACAACGCATTAAGATGGCCATGGGACCACTCCCATATAGGGCACACTATTTCCATATGTAAAATCTCCATGAAAATCCATAGATACAAAAAATAAATCAACCGGACAGGAAAACCAAAACAAAAAAACAAGACTGTATCTCTTCTTGTAGCCTTCAGTGTATGGGTGTTTCTCTCACACAAAGGCGACTTCTTTTGAGCGTCTGCTGCAACCGCCTGGATGAGGACACACTCATAACTCACCAAACCTGTTCCACAACAGGTGTAACTTAACAATAGATATGGACCGTCCCTACAGAGAAGCAACTCCTCTTTGTAATATACAACAGAATGTGTGTAATGAGAGCCTCTATGTAAATCTCTCGGAGAGAGAAGTTCATCAGTGATGCAGGTGTGGCACATATCCGAGCTTTATGTGATTTGATGGCTGAAAAGCAAACACATGAATGTCACATGCTCTTTTTTACCAAGAATATGAACCAGTTGTGGCACTCAGCATGTGGTGCTCAAAAAATGCATTTAAAAAACTCAACAGCAATTTCTCTTTCCAGAAATCATGACCTAGTTGTTCAATCATGCACAGAGCTTGTTGTGAGCTGTTTTACATAGGAAATATTTTCTTACTATACCCGTGCCAACTGTATCTGTAAACCCTCCAAGAACAGTGCAGGGCTTTGAAGTCAATTTCACATACCAGTCAAACGTAGAATTACAACTTCTGCATCTGTAACATTGGCCTAATAAGAATTTACGTCATGAAAAAGACTTCTGTAAATCAGTAGATACATTTTTTTGAGTGTCACAACCCCTGCAAAATGAGTCATTTCACTATCAGGATTTGATCCATTTTGTCCAATAACATTAGAAACTCTAGGCGAGCTGCAACATTGAAACAATTAATCCACAAGTTTGCCTCTCTGCTACAAAGTCTCTGATACGCCTGCTCTATCGGCCCAAAAAAAACAGGATCCAGGTAATATCATAGCACAGAAACTGAGCTTTTTTGGCTTTGAATGCCACTGAGTAACTTTAATAGGAGTCACCGCCTCCAGCACTTTATCAAGTTCACTTTATCCATCCAAGGTATCACCGCACAAAAGGAAGTGTGCATCTACTCATGGACAAGAGGCCTGTGCTCATGACAGGTCAAGATGTAAACATTTATGGCGTCCTCCTTGGCTGAGCTGTAACATTAGCTAGCTCAGTGGTGCTAGGTGAGCTAGCAGTAGATGCATGCTTCCTTTCTTCCGGTTGGGTGGTGTAGTTCGGTAAAAAGAAAATAGGCCCTACATGAAACTGCTTACAACAAGATTTGTGGATTATCTTGAGTAACCAGGTCATGATTTCTAGAAAGAGACATTGCTGTTGAGTTTTTCAAATTTATTTTTTCTTTGGCACTTTGAGCACCAGAAGCTGAGTGCCGTAAAAAGCACCACAGGTAAGAGGAAAAATATGCATTTTTGATTTTGGTGTGAACTGTACCTTTAGGATGGCCACGGAAAATATTGCAAGGAGACACTATAGCTGAAATCTTTTATACTCTCACTACGGTATTTGCACCTGAATGGCTGTGGTGGTACCTAGTGCCATCCTCTAACTCACCACTCATATGCAATTGCTCTAATATCACCCTGGAGTCAGACAATTAACGGGAGATCAATTTCACCTATTTACTACCAGGCCTTCATGTATGGGAGCAGACAATGGCTGCAGCAGCGTGCTCCAAAGCAGAGCTCACAGGAGATGGGATGGATTTCCATCCCCTGAGGCGTACAGTAATCCAGACAGAGCCCCGGCCATGCACTGTTCCTCCTGGATAATCTGTCATCTGCAGCCTGTCCTCGCTTCTCCCATTAATATAACAACGGCTGACAAAATTCTTGCGGGATTAAGGATTCAGATGGATCCTGGCTGTGAATTCTGTGCGGCCTTTCGCTCTGCGCTTCAGAGCTAATGTGTTGAATGTCAGGGTGTAATTGGAGGAGCCGCGGAGATCATGAGGAGGGCTGTGCCTCTTGGCCTCAGACCTGCATATGCCCAGTGTCAGGCTAACCTTAATACCAGTGCATTAAAAGAATACATAGTGACAGTGAAAAGAATTCCTGTGGTGGTGACGACCATGTTGACAACTGTCTATACAAAAGAGGAGCACACTGAATATAAAGAAGAGATTGTAATTAATACCCAACAGTTTCCAAACACCGCACACACACAGTGAGGAAAAGGGGAAGTTGAACATGTGAAAAACCTGAAACAACACAGTCAAACAGCAAAATACCCTCCTCCCCCCTAACTCTAGGGAGTGGTCATGCTATGCCTGTGGGAGATAACCCTTTTATGGATTAGAACATACTGTACAAACAGAAAAGGCCTGCTGCTGTATGCTGCACTGAGACACAACACACGTGTAGGGACAATTAAGGACAGAGTATTGATTATATGTGACCGTCATGACGTTAATAAGTCAACTGTGTTGTACATGTTTCCTGCCTTGGAAACAGTGCGTACTTGTTCGGGCAGTTCTACCTGTTGGACACAGAGCCACGTAGCCCTTCAAACATTTAAGACACACACTTCAAAATCTGTGCAGTATCCAAGCATGCCAGTGAATTCTGTACCGTTCTTAGAAAGCCACTATAGTTGTCACAGTGCTAAGAACACTCTCCTGTCAGTCACGTTTGTCTCAGGCATTTAAGCAATCCTTGACTCTGAGAGGCAATGTGACCTAACCAGGGACGCCTGTCAGTAGCAGAAGCGGCGCTCCGTTGGTTGAAGTAATAAAAACACACACCCATCTGCCTGTCTGCTCCTCTCAGCCCTGTCAGTGTGGGGGCAAACTTTCAAACTCATATTAGCTGTCTCTGCGGTCTCCCCTGCCAGATCTCAACTCTTCCAAGTCACTGTGGCAGTACAGAGGCACACTGTGGTCTGGTCAAGCAACAGGTGACACAGACTGAGCAGTTTCCCTGACGACTCGTGTCACAAACAGCACGCTTCAGAGAGCTGAGGGGGTTTAATGGGTACGATCTCAGGGCAAACTGTTCTTTGCATCTTGCTTTCTCTAAATGATTTAACATCAGCGCATATCTATATATCTCTGTGCTATGGACATTATTTTTATACATTCATTCTGCACCAACTACCACTTCTAAAAAATGCACTGCACTTTCATTTTTGTTCTGATCAACTGTACATTATTTTATCATAATTTTCTTCTACTAAACATTAACTGTACTTGATTTCTGCAATACTTGCTTTCATTTTCATTCTCTCCTGCTATTTTATGACATGCACCACTTAACTACAGTCAGTTTCTCGTATGTGAAAACCTACTTGGCAGTAAACCAGATCCTAAACTGGATCCTGATTTCATGCCATCGACCAAACATGTTCATTTGGCTTCAAGCTGCCGTTATCTTGTGAGTATGACGCTCAAGCTTTACATGTTTGGTTGTTAACTGATATTTTGTGGCCTGGCAGATGCAAAAAAAAATGCAGACCTAGGTTTGTTGGTTTCAACCAAAACAACTTTTTTAACTTGCTTGTTAACGTGACCACAGTGACAGGTTATGCATCAGTTACTTTGGTTGTTTCGGCATCAACTATTTTCGCTACTGGGGATAGTAAATGCAAAGAACTTACACTGGTATTCTTTGGTAACTTAAGATAGCTACTGGGGGAAAAAGTGTTATCTTCTTCCTGTTTTGGTTGCACAGTGGTTGATGCACTTTCTTTGTGCCGTAAAGCAAGCCATAATTTCCCCAGAGATCGTACCCAGGGTCAGACAGAAATATATGGTGAAAGCAATGCTTGTGGGGAACCAATCTAAAGTGTGGTTCGTGTTTACAGTAGAGTCCATGACGGGTTTCGCATGCCAGAAAATTACTTGCTCACCCCCTGCTTGTCGAGCACGACGGCTCCTTAAGTTGTCACACTTGGTCACACACATTTGAATTTTTGTAATTGGCGCCCACTGCATGCGCTGCGCTTTTCAATTCAACGGGGCGCCTTCAGGAGGACTCGCCGAGCAGGTTTGCCTGTTCAGACATCTCCAATCATCTCTAACAACGACTCAATTATGAGACCACAGGGACGGTAAAGGCCTTAAATTATTGGAAAGAAATTGACACCACACTGGGGAAAGAAGAGGCTTTTTGCTGCAGGATGGGGAGGAACATGAGAGAGATCGCTATAAAAGCTAAAAAATTGAGTCATGGAAAGAGTGGCGACCCGAGGGGAAAGAAAACTGATAAAATAATTATGACTTTGAGGGAAACAACAGTAATAACCGCAGCACATAAATGCAATGTTAGGCAGTACGTTGGTGTTAACTTCTCTTGCCAGGCAGCCTACGTCTCCAGTAACATTCTTCTGGCAGAACTTGTCAACGCCCCCTGACGTTTCAAAGTATATTACAACAAACAACGCATTGAGCATGAACGCTTTTGTGAATGCTTATGGCTTTCACGCCATCCACGGAGGCCCGCGCCACGCTGTCTCGCGCTAGTATTAACAAAGCTTAAACACAGATGGTGTCAGTTTTTCTATAGCAAGTTGAATTCTGCAATCAACGCTTACTACATAATGACAAAAAAAAGAACAAGAAAACTCTTCCATTTCCACTTTAGGTGTGCTGCTGTTGTTTTGTTTTGTTGTGTCAGTTCAGGTCACGACCTCAGTCACCTTCCAGCAACCCTAACAAAAGTACGCAATCCAGGTAACAACAGCACTTGCATACCTGACTACACCTACACTTAAATAATGACATTACATAAACACGCACTAGTTTAAGTACTTGCAGTAAAAGAGAGAGAAGGATGTTTATGAAGCAAAAAATAAAAACGTACCTTTGTTGATGATATAAACTAAAATCAATGTCAGACTCTGCCTGTAAAAAAAACAGACATAAGCAATTATCTACATGTATTTTAACTCATATTACAGTCATAATTGGAGTCATAAAGCCACTGCGGGTGGGGTGGGGAGTTAAATATTGAGTGAAACAAGGTTGAATGATTATGATTTATGGAGGAAATTAGCTTGAGTTTGCTGATGCTATCATGCTGACCTGTATTTCACCAAATTCAACATGCTTCTTTTTTTATTAGTTGCTTCCCTAATTACTGTAAATGATTGATAAAATAATTGTGGGGCAAGAACTGCTTTTCTTTTCACAGAAAAAAAAGAGAACCACTGTGTTCAGGGATTACTCGTAAACCAAATAAAAGGGGCTTATTTCAACTTCTTCCTGCTCTGTAACTGTATAAATGTCTCTGCGTCTGTGGTGAGTAACGGTTCAATTTCAAAGAGGAAAAGAAAGTAACAGCACTTACCTGTAAAAGGCTTCCCTCACCAAAATGTAAAACTTCTAGAATTGTGTCTGACTGAATGAATGCTGTAAGAAAAAAGAAAAAAAAAAAACAGGACGACATTATAAGTTTTATCACCACACTGAAAAGGAGAACAATGTGTTTCTAACAACAGCAGAGTTTTTAATATTTAACCTTTATGAATTACTGGAAGGAACACTGGAAGGTGAAACTATAGCAGAATTTGACATATCTAAAAATAGCTGTCTGCTAGCAACTCCTCCTCCCAAATCTCCAGCGCAGTTAGCAGTCATTATGGCTTCCTGTGCCACAAAGTTTTATTACTGGTTAAGATAACTCCCTGCATGAACTTTAATCTCTTGTACTTTTACAGCAGACGGGAGACAAGAGAAAAATCAGGGTTAAGATCTGTGTTCGGAATCTGTTGGTGAAGTTTGGTGTCTAGGTTGTACCAACAACAAACACATAATTTTTTAACATATTACATACTCATTCAACGTGTAGTTCTTTCTTCAACAGACACACACCCTCATATTCTTGAGCTGTGTTTAAAGGGTAGCAAATCTTTAAAACTCACACTACTATCAATGGGTTTTCAGGCCCGGATGTCTTTTGCATTGGCTGTCATATGACACTGTCCAAGTATAAAGCTACAAGCTTGGAGAGCCTCAAATTCAACTCCATACTCAGCATTTATTACGCTTTCACTCTAATGAGAAGCTTTGCACCTGACACCAGCGAATCCCCACAACAAGAATAGCCTCAGTGGATCATGTTCACTGACTTTCAGCATGGAAACCTACTATTATGTTGGACAATTAAACTGTTGCAGTGCATTAAAGCTACATTTGGTAACCTAAACCTTGTCGTATGTGCTCAAACTGCCTCTACATTCACACAGTGGAACATGAGACATGAAGTCTGTCTCCTCCTCCTGTTGTGCTTCTAACAGTATTTGCAAGAATCAACCACGGCTGTAAGGAAACAATCAATCAGAGCCAAGGAGGGTCTAACGCAGGTGTTAATCATGTCAATTGCTCCATGAACTGCGGTCAAACTGTCAAACTAGGCAGCGCTGATCAAATATGAATCATCATTCTGTTACTGCGTTGCCTTTTTCTCGCCTTAAATGTTTTCAGAAACATATTTTAGTGTACTGTTTAGCTGTAAAATGTTGGTGTGTTTGGTGATGCCTTGTTTTCACTTGACTGTTTTCAACATGGTGGCCAACTTGCTCGTTTTACAGCTAAACAGTACACTAAGATATGTTTAGAAAAACACCTTAGGTGAGAAATAGGCAATGCAGTAAAAGAATCTTGATTAATATTTAATCAGCACTGCATTGTTTAACAGTTTGACCACAGTTCATGAGCAGTGATAGACAGCTGTGTTTGAGACTCTTCGGCTCTGACCAGTTGTTTCAATCCATGTGGAATATTCTTGCAAATGCCATTAGAAGAACTAAAAGGAGGCAGAGGAATATGATTTTTTAGGGATTATCTATGCCTTGTGCTTCTGCTTGGATTTAATGAGAGTCTCAGCAATTATGACAAAAAGTTATTTTATTAAAGTTAACAGCTTCTCTAAAAATAACTGTCATATTTGCTGAAATGGTCATGATATTCTGAAAGAATAACTTGAGACAAATAGTGTGTGAGCAAAGCATGTCCCTTCTCCCTTCTAAACGCCTCTCATGGAATTCACGAGAATCAGACCGCATTGTGGTCAGCAACAATCAGTCAGAGCCGAGGAGTGTGTCACGCTGCTGTCAATCATGTCAATCACTCTGTGAACTACAATTGAACTTTCACACTTGTCAGTGCTGATCTAATGTGAATCATGATACTGTTACTGCATCACGTTATTCTCACCTCAGAATATTTTCAGACACTTACTGTTGGTGTACTGTTTAGCTGTAAAATGGGACAGTTTGTGACCCGGCTGCCATGTTGGATATAGTTAAACGGGAGTACCAAGCACCGCCCAACCAACTTTCTCATTTTACAGCTAAACAGTCACTTAAATATGTTTCTGAAAACATCTGAGGTGAGACACAGGCGATACAGTAACAAACAAAATCTTGATTCATATGTGATTAGTGCTGCCTAGTTTGACCGCAGTTCACAGGCAGTGGTTGACATGACTGACAGCTGCATCCGAAATTCCTCGGCTCTTAGAAATGCCACAAGGCAACAGAGTAGGCAGAGCAACCTGAATTTTTTTTTCACAGATTTGTCTATTTAAGTGCTGTGTGAATATAGAGACCATTTCAGCAAGTATTAAAAAAGTTATTTCACATAAAAGTGATCAACTGTGGCTTTAACTCGTGCTGGTCATGAATCACATTTTACATCAAAATGCATCAGCAGAGCCAGGTGATCTTATCACCCCATGCAACAACTCAGGGTTTCATTTCCACTTCAGATACCACTACTGACATTACATGAATACTACACCACACACCGCTGACATTAGAGCAATTCTGCTATGAGTGAGCATCTGGTCAGAGTTGGAGTGAATTTTTCCAAGTTCTGTCAACTATATTGGTAAAAATGTGGTGGAAAGACATAACTTTTCCAACTGTACCTCAGTGGAACATACAGGACTAAATAAGAGAAGGTCAAAGTGAAAGTTACACAGGATTACCAGAACCCTGAATGTCTACGCATAGTGAAACTTAGTGTTTTCGATTACTTTAGATCATTACATCTCTTGTTCATTAGCATATGGTTTAGAAAACCACTTTCAAAACAACAAACAGGACAATATCCAAACTGTCACTGGTGCTTAATCTGTCTAAAACATCCAGGAACAGAGTGCCTATGGCCAAGTCGAACCGTGGCTTTCTTGGTGATTGTCAAACTGAAAGTAAGCAGGATTTCTTTTGACAATTTCTCTCATAAATCACGTCCTTTCTCCTGCCATGGGCCTGTGTAAATCTGTACTGATAGTTTAAATACAGAAGCACAACTAGCAGTGATCTCTGTCTCCTAAAATTGGCAAGTGACTTCACAACGTTTGCCAAATAACCTCCTCTATCGCTCAAGTACATTTCTTGTTAGATAAATGCTCAGACTGTGGTGCAAGAGTGTGGACCCAATGTAAACAATTCATAGGCACCAGACATGTTTCAAAGTTGGCACAGCTTATCTTGGATGTGGACTGCAGCTGTCCACTCACAAACGCTAGACTTATCACTGTGACCTGACATGATCAGTAGATTTGACAGCTGGACACTTCAGTGCGCTGGATAAATAACATGCGGCTGTCATTTGGCCCGTGACCAATCAGTGGCAAGCTGGAATTAAACCCCCAAAATGCTGTCAGCCACGTTTACAAATAACGGTCACCTGACTGATTCAAACATTTCCTTTTCTTGAGTCTAGTATGAGGAAGTAGTGTCAGGCAGCCTGGCAGCAGCAGAGAGGCGATGCTGCCATTAATGCTGTCAGAAAAGTGTTATCTCCGGATAAACCCCTTGAGATGCATCATCTCATTTCTAAAGAGGGTCCTAAACAAACAAACGGAAAACAGAACAAACACAAACATCCAGCAAGTAATCGAACAAACATCAAAGTAAATAACAACACACAAAAGACCAAAAGAAGAGAGTTACAACCTTAAACTAAGCACAATCAAAAGATAAAGGGTCCATCCATAAATAAACAAGGGACAGGCAATTTAAGATGAGATAAGCAGAGTGATGACAAACAAAGGAAATTTACAATTCACTTAATTTAATCAGAAAAGCTTTTTTTTTTTTACCAGCTTCCTTAGATATGAAATGAGCCAGAAAGAGGATCTGATCTGTGCGTCTCAGTGGGTACTCTGACACATGAGGAGCAGAACTTTGTTTTAAATATTAAAGATAGATAAGTTACTACATTTGAAATGTCTTGTATCTAAAAGGAGCCACGTGTGTGTTTAATTTTGTGCAATGGTATTAAAAAAGAGCATCCTAGTGAAAGTGTGCAGAGTCTGCTAAAAATAATACTGAAGGTAAGATCAGTTGTGGAGGTACTCTTGTTTCAGTGTAATCCATTACTGGTAGCATAAAGTGTAAAGCAAGTACCTTTCTAATATTAAATCTAAAACAATGTCTCAAAACACTGTCTTTTAATTCAAATGCTTTAAGATCATTCAGTGGCTGATACAAGCTGACATTATTGCTAGCCATGATGCTAACAAGCTGCTCCTTCTGTGCCTGCCTTGCATTATTTTGCATGTTTAGTGTTAGCCCAACTTAGCCTTATATGGACGGGATGACAACATGACAACAAGCTACAAACCAAGCTAACGTTTACTGTAACGTTAAAGGCCACATATAGTTAGCTAACGCAGGGTAGCACTTTCATTCTGAACTAACGCTATGTACAATTCAGCCCAGCGCTAAGTGACATTTCGTTAATGGCAGAGACAAGTAAGTGCAGTTGAGCAGTGTTGGAGAGGTGTTAATGTTAGCGAGGCAGCGGGCTAGCTGTGTTAAAGTTGGCCCGTTGGTGTAACCTCAACCCACACTTCGTAGAAATGTCTACGGAAGTTAGCGCTAGTTAGCTAATGCGGACGTAGCCAGCTAAGTTACAAACCTTGTTTATTGGCCCGCGTCGTGTGAATAAAAGCAATAAATAACATCCTCAATAATCCGATACATGGTGTTCTTGCTCTTGTGTTTGAGTGGCGAGAACTCTGGGCTCTTTCTTGACTCGCCATGCTGCAGTTCTTTCTGTTACGATAACAACCGAGCGAGTGAGCGGACATGCCCGTGTAAACCTCTGCTGACTCTGTCAATCATAGCCGTGAGGAAAAAAACTGAGCAGCAGCAGCAGCTAACTACTGAGCAGGACGTTGGCCTCGCTTCTTCTTCTTCTGCTGCCTCTTCTGCTGCTTCTTCTTCTCTTCCTCTTCCGCTTCATGGGTGACGCGTCACAGGCTGACACACACAGCGGTGTATACTGCTGCCTGCTGCAGCGGAGTCACACTAACTTATTCAAAAAAGTTTTTTTTACATAATTTAATTTAATGTAATTAAATCATATTTTATTTTATTTTATTGAACCATCTGTTTATTACGGAAGCATATTGTTGCCACACCAGGAAGAAATAATGGGTCAGTGTTACATTATAATGTGAAAAGCTTATTGTTCTAACTAGAAGTTTTTCCACATTCTAACAATAAGATAAGATAAGATAAGATAAGATAAGATAAGATAAGATAAGATAAGATAAGATAAAACTTTATTGATCGCACACTGGGGAAATTCACATGTCACAGCAGCTCAAAATACAGACAGAAAGTGAAGGGTGACAATGTATTCTAAAATTAAAATGAAGATTAAAAATAGAAAATATGTATGTATAGTATATGTATATATAAATATATGTACATATTTTACTAAATTAGAAATATACAAAAATATATGTAAAAAAGAAAGGCACTAAAAAGAATGAGCTGTACACACAAGACTATTTACAATAAATACACAATATATTGATAGATATATTTTCACATCATAACAACATATTTTAAAAACATAAAAAAATATTGTAAAAACATGAAAAGTTTCGTGTTATAACATGATAATTTATATTGTATGATAGGGCTGCAACTAACAATTATTATCATTGTTGACTAATCTGTCGATTATTTCTTCGATTAGTCAACTAGTCATTTTATCAAAAATGTCGGTCTGTCTCTCCCAAACCCCAAAATTATGTCATCTAATGTCTTGTTTTGTACTCACGCCAAAGGGTTTTAGTTCACTGTCATGGGAGAGTGTGTAAAGCTGCCAATATTTGGACGTAAGAAGATGCAATAAGAGTATTTTGGGGTACTTTTATAGTACTTTTCTATGAAAAATGACTCAAACCGATTAGTCAACTACTAAAACAGTCAGCGATTATTTTAATAGTCGAGTAGTAATCGATTAGTCGACTAATCGTTGCAGCCCTATTGTATGAATGTGAAAAGTTCTTACATTATAAATTATCACATTATAACATGAAGCTATATTGTCATAACGTGAAACTTCTCATGTTCTTACAATATAAATTATCACGTTGTAATATGAAGCTTTTTATGTTTTTACAATATAAGTTATCACATTTTAACGTGAAACTATATTGTTATAACGTGAAAAACGTCTTGTTAGAACAATAAACTTTTCATGTTATAACGTAAAACTGATCCATTATTTTTTTTCCTGATGTGGCAGCAATACGCTTCCACAGTTTATTATGTTTTCAACATTATACAAAAAGAACACATGGAATACAATATGTCTGAAAGTCTTGCAGTTTCTTTAAAATACATACACACATGGTGACAAGCTGTGTTTGAACAGTTGAAAAATTGCAGCACATACACTCACACACGTATACAAAAATAAATAAATAAATAGGAACACAAACAGCAACAATAAATATATTTTTAAAAATAAATGAAAAGGAAAAAGACAAAAAGAAAAAACTTAATTTATATTGGGAAACTATACAACAGACACCATTACAAGTCCTTCATTGCATACTGTGTATTAAATTTACTTTGCACACATTAAGTTTAAATGAGTTTTATTGCATAGGTTGTAATTATGCTTCCCCAGTTATGTTCAACATACAAGATAAATCCTTGCCCCTAAGATATCTTATCAATGGGCCCCAAGTACAAAACACATGAACCAGGGGTCAGCAACCTCAACTATCAAAAGAGCCATTTTAGACCAAAATAATTAAAAAAAAAATCTGCCTGGAGCCAAAAAACATATTTCAGCCTTATGTTAAACTGCACATTAAGTCTAACCAGCCTATCAACATTAAAAACAGGTCTAAATGAGCATTCAAAAATGTGCTTTCCCACAAGATGGCTCCTCCGCAATGGCCTAGTTATGGTTTTTTTGTAGTTCAACATTGCAGCATTGGCGGTTAAACCAAACAAATCTGTCCACGCATTATTAAATTCTGTATTTTCCTCTGAGACTTTTACTTTTATGGATTTGGAATCCATTGTTAGATTAGCTATGGAGGCTCAAGACTAACCGCTGTTGAGGTTTGGCAAAATCTAGAGGAGAAGGCGCCAGGTTGGAGACGTACGCTGCACCTTTTAGATGAAGAAATGTTAAAACATTTTTCTTTTTAATTCAGTCACACATTTTAACAATTACAAATAATTTCTTTAGGCCTACAACAATAACAAATAAAGATGAAATTGTAAAAAAATTATACACAACCTATGTCCTTGCACCTACAGTGATGTTATTTCAGTCTTTTTGAAAAGAGAAAAGATAAATAAAAAATCAAGATAAACAAAACAACATGTGGTTGCTGTTGGAAAATAAAATTAGGCTAATGGTTAATGGTTGACAGCAATAAAGTCATAAGTCATGATAAACTCAGATAACATGAGACCAGCCTCTACAACAAGATAAGCCGTGCTGTATTTTTTTAAGGATACTCTTGTTGTCTCTTGAAGCTAAAGGTTAAATGTTGTGTAGTTTGTTGACTTGTTCCTTTGTGTCTAACCCTGTTTGGGTGTGTGACTAACAGTTTGTCCTCGGGACATAAAGACAGCTGACCTTTACAGTGAGGTGAATCCATGAATGGAAACAGGAGTAATTATTGTAATATATCGTTGACACGGTGTCATGTTACCCTGTTAGTCTTGGTACAATTAAAGGAAGATCTGCCAGCTTTATTTGGGGCTGGAGGGAACATTTCGTGACACCCACCATCAGCAGACTGTATCACTGAAGAGCACTCATAATAAGATAACACTCACAAATATATTACTTGTTTGATAATTACAAGGGTGACAAAGGTTGGCCGTCTTCTGCTGGGTGTAACACTTCTTGTAATTATCAGTACAACACTGTCAATATGCTTTTACAAAGACAAAGGAAGATCGAGAGTGATTCCTCATAATCTGCTCTGGTTTTGAGCCTTGCCACTGTTACTGACTCATAACTGATTACCACAGAGTTTTATCTGTTTGTATACAGCATTTAAAACGATGTTGTTTTCTTTGCACAGCCGAGTGATTCATCAGTTTCAGTCATTAGTGTGGCAAACCACAGACAAGAGGTTCAGACGCTATTAAAGCATATCCTCCTGGGACCTGAGCTTTTGTTTGGTATGCATTTTTAATGTCTCCTAGCTATTTGGGCTCAGTAGGACCTGATTATTATAAAAAAAAAAACTCAACATTTTCAATGATAATAAACGAGAGGCACCACTAAAGTTTGCAATGTCCTCAAACGAGTACTTCCTAATTAACAGCATCTTAGCTTGTTACTGTTTGGCAAAGTTGTTGCCATATCAAACTACAAACATTATTAACCATGAATAAAGAAGTTTTAAAAATAAAATATGATCAGGGTTTGGACCTTGTCCACTTTTGTGTCAGGATCAGCTGCAGACTGACTTGGCAGAGATGGCAGCCATCTTGTTTTTACATGGATTAGTATATTGTGCTCTTACTGCCACTAGATGGCACAAAAAAGTGTCAAAGACAAAGACAGCAGGTCTGAGTTAAGTTGAATGAAGTACAAGGTCCAAAAATATTTTCTTGAATCAAGCCAGCCTCCTGCAGGAGGCAACTCAATACAAATCAAGCATCTCCATAATGGGCTGTCAAGGCAAAGAGACACATCAGCTCAGTGCAAGAGCTCACAGGTTACGCCTTCAGGCACTCAATGTTGTCAGTGTGGACAAACCAACAACAAAAAGGAAAGAAAACATTGAGGCAGCAGCCACAAGTGCTCGAGAAGCTCTTATAGCAGCAATCAACTGATACATCAACACGTCACTGTTACACTTTTGTTTTGATTTAGAGGGACACACTGGCAGAAATGAGATATAATACTCATAAGTATGTTTCATCTCATTGCGTCAGCCATTGTAGTTCTCCTACACGCTTGGCGTCACAGATAAAGAGAACTGAATACAATGTTGGAGGCAGGGCTCTGTTCATTCCTTTTAAAGCTGCTCAGTGGCACATGAGGCCAAAGAAGTTCAACTGCCTTGTTCAGAATTACCCAGATGATCAGCTCTGCTTCCACACTGTTGAGCAGGCCGCAGATGATGTAGATGGCTGCTACTGGTTTAGCGCTCTGATAACTCAAAGGGGGATAAAATGATTCAACCGTTGGCTCCTCTAGACTTTTTAAATGTTACTGAACCAAACGGATCAAATCCCAACAGTGAGCAGAGTCCTTTCATGGGGGTTGTGATGGTAAACAAATGTCTCCACTGATTTCCAGACGTCTCTTTTGCCATGTACGTCAATGAGAAAAAGTCTTTTGGGGCCGCAGGGCATCACATGAGAGATGTAATTCCATCATTTCACCATCAAGTAAATTGGCTATAAAGCCCGACGTGGCTTTTAGTTGGCTGCAATCTGCAATTTCACCACTAGATGCAAGAGAATTCTACACACTATGCCTTTAAGTAAGGTTTTGAATGCAGAAGTTTTACTTGTATTAGAGAATTTTCACAGTGTGGTACTTTTACTCAAGTAAAGGATCTCAATACTTCTTCCACCACTGCGAGGCAGTATCAATCCCTAAAAAACAATTCTGTAAGGCTACAACAAACAATATCTTTACTATTGAACATGTACAAACATGACAGTTCTTTGATAATCTGCTGATTGTTCAGTGAATGAAATGTCCGGAGGTAGTGAAAAAAGGCTGTTATGATGCCCTAAAGCCCAAATTAACATACTCTAAATGCTTTGTTTGTGTGACCAACAGATGAAAACCCAAAGATGGCATCTTTTCTGTCATAGAACATTTGGGAAACTGGTCAGTATTTACATCTGATGGGCTGGTACCAGTGAGTGTGTTGTGTTTTTGCTTTAAACTGGATTTATCAAACACCAAAACTGTTGGCAAAACATTTTCCGTCAGTTGACCAATTATTTAACTTGTCTCTCTTCAGCTGTAGAACACTTGTTGGTTTACTGGGCGCCTGGGGAAACAGTGAAACTGCCGTGTATAGAGGGGGTTAATAGGGTTAATTTCTGCCCCGGGGGCCCCACAGGAGGTCAGCTGAGGATCGTTTACTTGTTGCTATAGCCTGCGGCTGGTGAAGCAGGCAGGGATCCTGACTGACAGCAGGGTCTGAAGACAGTCAGAACAACCTTCTACTGACTTTGCTCAAGTAAAATCTGAGGCGGCAAAGATCACAACACACACAGGAATGCTCACATTCAAGTTTCTGTGAGGCAATCTATCATCAATCCATCCAGCAGGATGTCACGAGCATCAAGGCAGGTGTTCATTTTAAAGCTGATTTACTGTTGTCTGTCATGTCTGAGAGAGGCTTTGCTTCACTCATAAACAGTGAGTTGAGATGGTTTAAATACTTAGAACGCACGCTACACTGCAAACAGTGAGTTTACACAGAGAACCCATTCATTATAATTACAGCTACTCTCAGCATGCTATTGTTTAATTAATGTTCTAAGATACTTATGAGAAAGTTTGGGGTTATTGTTGAATGGGAGAATAAGGTGATGTGGGACACCCTGTTAGGAACAACCAACAGGTAAAACCAGATTCATGAAAGTGGTGCAGGAGTGTGTAATGTACTGTGTGTATATGTACATAATGCAGCAGGCTTGTAGCAGAGCTGATACAAACAACTACGCTCCTTATTAAGTGGCTAAATATAGAGGTTAAATTGCTCCAAAATTCATGACAACAGAGAAATAAAACCAAAAAAGTGACTGACCTGTTGACTGAAACTTTTACTTGTCATACAAGCGTCAACAATAGTTGTGCCAAACTGCAGTTACGTAAGACGTGCAACGCCTAAAGAAATTGTTGATGCTTTTATTTATATCTGTGTTTTTGTTTCCTCCCATTAAAAGTCAAAATGTCATCATGACAAAGGTCTGTTACTTAACCATCATTACACCAGCTGAAAGGACACATGGTTGAGCTGGTGAGTGTAATTTCTCAAGCTTCCTGCAGAGGGCAGAGACGTAATATGCGTCTGACAGAGCAGATGTATAATGATTTATTTTATTGTCAGGAGAATTTCTGAAATGTGTCTTGCATCCCAGGATGTCAACGGTATTACATAAATACACACGCAAAAAGAAAATACAAATAAACATTTAACCAAACAACAAAATCAGAATTTAAATGATTTTTTATTTATTTTATTTTATTTTATTTTTATTTTATTTATTTTTTATACTTTATTAATCTCACAAGGGCAAATTCAGTGTTTTCACTCTGTTGTTGTTTCACATATACACACAGGTCCGAAATACACACACATGCACAAATGGGACCTATACATGCATTAAATGGAGAGATGTCAGAGTGAGGGGGCTGCCCATGGACAGGGGCCCTGAGCGGCTGGGGGAGGTTCAGTGCCTTGCTCAAGGGCAACCTTGAGCAGTGCCCAGGAGGTGAACTGACACCTCTCCAGCTACCAGTCCACACTCCTTATTTTCAGTCTGGTCAGGGACTTGAACTGGCGACCCTCTGGTTTCCAAGCCAAGTCCTTATGGACCGAGCTGAGCAAATAACATCAGGCATTACAAAAAGTGGATGCAGCGCAAAAATGGTGGGTGTTTTGTCACTGTTTTCCCGGCAGCATTTTAGGCACAAAAAGCAGTTGCTTTTAATAAGAAATCACTGCACTGGGATTGTCCCCCAAAACTGGGTATTTCAAGCCAAAACATGATCTTTTCCTGACCATAACCAGGTGGTTTTTGTGCCTAAACCTAACCAAAGACTGAAGAAAGAATGGCTCTGTCCTATTAAGATGTCCCAGTAAACCATGACAGTGTGGCAATGAGCCAGTATACACATTACCAGGACCCTGAAACTGAAGCAGCTACATGGAATTCATTTATCTATTCATTCATCTTCCATAACTGCTTATCCTGTTAGGGGTCGCAGGGGGCAGGAGCCTATCCCAGCTGACATTGGGTGAGAGGCAGGGTACACCTTGGACAGGTCACCAGACTATCACAGGGCTGACACATAGAGACAGACAACCATTCACACTCACATTCACACCTACGGACAATTTAGAGTCACCAATTAACCTGCATGTCTTTGGACTGTGGGAGGAAGCTGGAGCACCTGGAGAAAACCCACGCTGACACAGAAAGAACATGCAATCTTCACACAAAAGGGCTCCCCAACCCCAAAGTTTGAACCCCCCACCTCAGGTTCAAACCAGGAATCCTCTTGCTGTGAGGCAACAATGCTGACCACTGCGCCACCGTGCCACCCTACATGGAATTCAACCATCATTCATTGTCTAATGGACACCTATGCTTTTTCTACTGTGACATGTCAAAATGTCTGACTCCTCACATCTGCTCAGAACTGACAGTAGAAAACATTTGGTCTAATCAGCACAATGTTATTGCATGTGAATAATTTACTAGATGAAAACTGTGTTTGGTCTATAACAGCTTAATTTGCAAGTCTGCAATGAAACACGTCGATAATGCATCATTTATTTGTTGCAGTAAATCACACACTTATCAAAATGTATAGTCTCCATTGAGTGTAAAGGACAGACTGTAAAAGTAAAAGACAGAGACACTTCTGTCGTCTGATTACAAGTGGGAACAGGAACACAATGCACGAGTGTGAGTGATTACAGCGCAGGTAAATGACTGCATCATTGGAGCATTATGAAACAAACAAAATCAGCAGAAAGCCTCAGTGACTGTAGATTAGAGTTTTAGATCTTCCTGGCATGTTGAGTTTGACGTCTCTGGCAAAGGCTCACAAATTTGCCCTTGGGGTTGTCATAGCAACCCAGTGTAAAGGTTTGGCGGAGAATAAATCATCCTCTCTGTTTGGAATAAAACAATGACAAGGTACGAATAATCACGGCCAGCATCTGATGAACAGGGTACATCTCATCAGCTCAAGAGGACTCAGAGCAACGCCACGGCCACTTAAACTGATATCAGCTGCCAAGACACAGCTGAGGGCCTGCTTAGTATGTAGCCTGTGCTCTGGATTTATATTACAGGCATGTATGGCAAATGGCAAATTTATCTTCTGGATTTTTGCTTTAAGGTATAACAAATCTATGTAACACAGATTTACAGCTTCTGAGGCTTCACTTTTTTTTTGTGGTGCTCTGGCTGGATTATCAAGAGAAAATAAAGAGCCAAGAGCAGTGGCGGAAGAACATCTCAGTCGCCAGAGGTAAATTGCATAGCAGTTTCTGCAAATCACAGAAATTTTACATTCATAAATATTATATCAACGTTTCTAAAGCGATTTGAGCTGATTTTGTCATCTGCGGGTGGAGGGGATGGTGGATGGTGTTTTACCTGCCAAGCTGCAGACCACCGCGACAAACAAACAACAAAACTGATTATTTTTTCACCAGTTATTGCTGCATTTCCAGCAGCTGTTAGGCACTAAATGTGGGTGTTTTTTAGCAACCTGTTGCTGTATTTCCAGCTTGGATAGTGTGACAAAAAGTGGTTGTTTTTTACTGAGACATCTCTGCGTTTCCTGCAGGAATAGTGGCAGGAGAAACAGTTGTCCCCAGCCAGGATTCTGGCCCCAAAACCATATATTTTAGCCAAAACAAGAACTTTTCCTAACCATGACCAAACAGGTTTTATGCTTAAACATCAGCACACATTAACAACATGGTTGCCGAAACTAAAGATCCACCCTATCTGCTGCATAATAATGTGTACTGTGTAATGCGTATTTTGATTAAACTTAATTTGCCCCAAAAAACAAACAATATACACAATAAACAAAGTTAAAGATGAATTTAATTGATAGCATTTTTTCTAATTTTTTGTAGATATTGCAATAATATTGCGATCATGGACTTCTTGGCCACGATAATCACGTAGTGAAAATCTGATATCATTCCATGAGCCATCCAATCCTTGCATGACCAAAGTGAGAGTTACGTTCTCGTACTTGGCATTAAGTCAAACATGTTCTCAGGGGTGCTGGCCTCCGCCAGGGTTGTCCCTTGTCACTGATTCTGTTCATGATATTCATGGACAGGATCTCAAGGTGCAGCCGGGGGAGGACGGGGCCCAGTTTGGTGACCTCCGAATTACATCTCTGCTTTTTGCAGATGATGTGGTTCTGTTCGCTTCATCACACCGTGACCTCTAACATGTACTGGGGCAGCCTAGTGTGAACCTCCAAGTCTGAGGCCATGGTTCTCTGGTGGATCGCACCCTCTGGGATGGGAGAGAGCTACTGCCTCAAGCAAGGGAGCTCAAGTATCTCGGGGTCTTGTTCGCGAGTGAAGGTAGAATGGAGCGTGAGATGGAGCAGTAGCACTGTGCTGGATTGTTGTGATGAAGAGAGAGCTGAGCTGGAAGGCTTTCGAATTACTGGTCCATCTACGTCCCAGCCCAACCAAAAGAATGAGATCGCGGATACAGGCAGCCAAATGAGTTTCCTCTGTAGGATGTCTGGGCTCAGCCTTAGAGATAGAGGGAGGAGCTTGAATATCCGGAGGGAGCTCGGAGTAGAGCTGCTGCTCCTTCGCGTCTAAGGGTCAGTTGAGGTGGTTCAAGCATCTAATCAGGATCCTCCTGGGTGCCTCCCGTTGAAGGTGTTCCAAGCACGTCCCACTGGTAGGAGGCCCCGGGGCAGACCCAGAACACACTGGAGGGATAACATATCTCATTTGGCCTGGGAACACTTTGGGGTCCTCCAGGAGGAGCTGGAAAGAGTTGCTGGGGAGAGGGACATCTGGGGTGCTTTTCTCGGCCAGCACACGCCGCGAACTGGCTTTGGAGAAATGGTTGAAGATGGATGGATGGAATCTAAATTTGAAAAGTAACTTAGGCTTTAAAACAAATATAGTGGAGTAAAAAGTACAATATCTGCCTCTGAGACGTGGTGGAGTGGAGGTATAAAGTGGCATAAAATGAACATACTCAAGTAAAGTACCTCAAAATTGTACTCCAGTACAGTACATGGGTAAATGCCACTGACCAAGAGATAAACGCTCTCAACCGCTATCTCTCAGCACATTTTAAGGATGTCCTAATCTGCACAGCAACAGAGTACAGTGATGTGTTTACACTCCACATCCTGCTAAGGACACACGTTACACTGAGACAATATTTCCACCTGGGGTTTCATGAGTGATCATGATCTAACTTTGTGATGTTATTCTATATTATAACAGTGAGTTGATTCTGGCTGAAATGTTTGTGAAATACACTATGTATCCAGTGTGAGAGATGTTGGCTGCTAATCAGACCTGATCACATCAGTTTGGATTCAGCTCATTGTTGAATGGCTGAGGGTAATAAATGAAGGGGCTGCACAGTCTGATTGACTTGGAAATGTGAAGCCAGCATATAGGAGACAATCGTTGCACTGCTGCACTCTGGGAAAGCCAGGGTTTAGGATGCAGTAATTACCACAGTGCCTTCTGGCACAGATATAAAGAGGCTTTCAATCAGATCTCTATGCACCTGGAGACTAAACCTAATGAGGTTTGGAGAAGAGGAGAGTGACTGGTAATCGCTTCTTGATTTTGTTTTACCATAGCAGCATCTGATTAAAATCATCTGAACAAATGTAAGTGGTTATAGCTTTAAATGACCTCACGGCTACAGGGACTGCATCTTCAGTGTGTTATCTGTGACTTATGGTTTAAACATTAGATCATAAGCTTTGACATGTTGCACCTGAAGCAAAAGCAGGATTATGTCTAAATCAGACATTTGAAGAAGGGTACAGAAATGTTATTTCTGTCTGTCAGTGTGTGTAGACTCTCTGTATGTAAGCACCTTTTCTGTGTA
Source organism: Cephalopholis sonnerati (assembly GCA_019142605.1). Lineage (NCBI taxonomy): Eukaryota > Metazoa > Chordata > Actinopteri > Perciformes > Serranidae > Cephalopholis > Cephalopholis sonnerati. The sequence continues at coordinate 5,983,861 of JAGQAX010000006.1, forward strand.
TCCAGAACACTGTTTCTATTAATGGATTGCCCTAAACCCACTCTCAGTGAGGACAATCCAAAGTCTATTACAGGGCTAATTCCCTTCAGTTTGAGAGGACCACAGACGCCCACACAAAGCAAACCATTATCAGACGCTGCAGCAGTATTGTTCATATCTGAACTACAGAGATGATTTCTATAGATGATTATTAGAATATATATAAGTGAATAAAATATCAGAGATCATATTCCAAATTGTTGATCATAGATAAACCTGAGCAGCTGGAGTCTGGCTCTTTATGAATTTAGCGTAATATCAACGCAATGTTTAACAAAAGCAACATATCTTAAAGTGACCACGTCCATGAGGGGGCATTAGGAGGCTGAAATAGGTGCTCAAGTCTAAGCTGGGATTAGCGGTGCAGCTCCGTATATTGCCAAAGGATTTCTCTTTTAACCTTATGCCTTCGGGTGAGGTGGAGGGAGGGGGCGGGGCGACTTGGTGGTGCTGAGCTGGTGTGGTGACAGCAGAAACACTAGGATGAGGATGCTTCTCTCAGCTGGCTGCCCTAATTATTTTATTTCATATGGGTTATATTTTATACCAATAACCTGCATTACTGTACGACTCAGATTCTCTCTTATTTTTCTTTAGTATTTTCTTTTCAGCATATTTAATAAACATTTTAGGGTAACTTGAGATCTAAGATTTTTTGTGATTGTCAATGACCGCCTCTCTGCAGTTGTGCAAATGGCACTTAATAACCTAAAACATTCAACAGCAATCTTATGAAGGGTTACATCATTTTACTTTTCTTACAAATTCCATGCGTATATACAAAAACTATCTTAGCATACCAGTACAAAACATGTAACTTTATTTTTCATCAGCTGTTTTAACAATATTTTGATAATGGCATTGTCACCAAAGACATACTCGCACTGTGAAAAAGTGACACTGTATGTATAAAGTTCATGTCATTTTCACTTGAAATGCCAACATGGCCTCTCTGCACAACTGATCTGGACTGAATTATAATATGTTTGGTTTTTCATGATGTCATGGCAGGAAATTTTCCTAAAAAGATCCTAAAAATGTAATAAGATCCTTGACTTCCTCTATGCAGATATTAGCAGCTCATATATAGCAAATGGCACTGCTTTCAATTTAATGAGAATTCTTCTTTGAACACAGGCAAGGTGGCAGTCACTCATAAGGGCTCAATCTCCATCCACTCTCTCTAAGTAAACTACAGTAAAAGTCCTGCACTCAAAACCTTGCGTAGGTACAAAAGTATTAGCATCAAGATAAACTCAGAAAAGTTTAAGTTCTCACTGTGCAAAATGGATGAGCTGCATGGTGGTGTGGTGGTTAGCACTGTCGACTCACAGCAAGAGGGTTCATGGTTTGATCCCGGGTGGGGGAGCCCTTCTGTGCAGAGTTTGCATGTTCTCCCTGTGTCAGCGTGGGTTTTCTCCAGGTACTCCGGCTTCCTCCCACAGTCCAAAGACATGCAGGTTAATTGGTGACTCTAAATTGTCCGTAGGTGTGAATGTGAGTGTGAATGGTTGTCTGTCTCTATGTGTCAGCCCTGTGATAGTCTGGTGACCTGTCCAGGGTGAACCCTGCCTCTCACCCAGTGTCAGCTGGGATAGGCTCCAGCCCCCCTGCGACCCTCAAGAGGATAAGCGGTTAGAAAATGGATGGATGGATGTGCAAAATGGTCCATTTCAGATTAATATATTCTCCTGAGACCTGAACTTTTGTTTAATTTCTCCTAGCTATTTGGGATCAGTAGGACCCGATAAGCATAAAAAACTAAACATTGTCAATGATAATAAAGTCCCAATGTCCTCAAACAAGTTCTTCCTAATCAACAGTGTCTTAGCTCCTGACTGTTGCTAAAACTGGTCAAATTTCTGTGTGATATCAAAACTGCAAACATTATTAATCATAGATAAACAAGTTTCAACCATTAAATGTGTTCAGGTTTCGGACCTTGTCCACTTTTGTGTCAGGATCGGCTGCAGACTGACTTGGCAGAGATGGCAGCCATCTTGTTTTTACATGCATCAGTGGACTGTGGTTTTAATACAACTGGATGACAAAAAAAGTGTCCACAAATGAGGACAACAGGTTTGAGTTAAGTAAAATGAAGTATAAGGTCAAGTAAACCCAACATGTGATGTCCTCATATGAGGACACAGGGTCTCAGGAGGATATATTATATCATTAGATTATATTTAGCCATTAATGTGTTCTTCATTTTAATGTTGCAGCAGGCAAAGATGGAGCTAATTTTAGTTACTCTATATGCTGCATACTTCTATAACTTATTATAATATATCATAACCTGTTACTGAATTTATATTTTGTGTCAATAATCTAAATTTGCTGAGCAAATGAAGCTTTAAAATAAATATAATGCAGTAAAAAGTACAATATTTGCCTCTGAGATGTAGCAGAGTAGAAGTGTAATAAGATGGAAACACTCAAGTAAAGTAAAAGTACAGTACTTGAGTAAATGTACTTAGTTACCCTCCATCACTGGTTGATGTACTGTAACTTTAAACTGCACACGTGCACAGAGCTGTCTGAGTTTGTTAGGATGTTGATTTTCTACATTTTTTAATTTAACATTTCCACAGTTAGTATCTTTCATCATGTGCGTTTTATTTGTTTGGTATGTGTGGTTTTAAGATGTGTGTCCTGATGACTCTGTAGTCAGCTGTGAGCTGTGATGGAGGCTGATGGACAGGTCTCCTCCCCCCCATCTGATCTGGGACCTGTGAGCTCAGCCAGCTCTGTCCTCATCCAGCAGAGCCGCTGCTGCCAATTATGGACAGCCGGCATCGATATTTACGGTGACGCTGCGCTCGGACTAAACGGGATCGGGAATATTTCACCGGACAACTATATTTCATTTTAAAGATGGGATTATACAGAAGCGATCAGAGGGGAATTACTTGTTTGGTCGGAATAAAAAAGTCAGTGTGAAACGGCTTCAGACAGGTGAGTTATCCTCTCAGTGCTTCTGTCCTGCAGTCAGACACTTCACAAGACTTTCACATCAGACACTGTAAAACTATCAGTTTATTTTAAAAATAAAATCGACGTCATCTGTCGGTTTCTTTGAGTTTGGGCTGTTCTGCAGACTGTGGCAGCAACAGGTTATCCATGATGCTCAGAGAAATTCCCTCTAAATCTGTTAAAGCTTTAATATTTTTATGCACATTTCTCTGACATTATTTTGAAGCAACTTGATAAACATGTCCAAAAATGCGGAGCTACAGAAAACACATTACAGAAACAACGCTTTACAGAGAGTATATTAATACATGGAGGCACATACTGCAAAACACAAGAAGATATCACCATGTAATGAGCTTTTTTTTATATTTGTTTTTGTCTGACTGTGTGTTTAAAGGCATCATAAATGTACTTTTTCATCCATTTATTTGAATTTCTTTTGTCTGGAAATGAAAACTTTAAGTTGCGCTTACTGAAGGGCATTCCATGATGAAGGCAGAGGAGGGGTTAAAGAGAAAGAAAATGTTAAAATTAGAAATAATACAAAGAGGAGGAATGTAATCTGCAGATGCACAGCACCATTTTGAGCAAAGTTGTAGACCCACTGTGGTCTTTCATGCCCAGATAAAGCAGTAAAAGCTCCAATTTCCTCTCCAAAAATAAATATATAAATAAATAAATCTGAGCTGTGCTTCAGGTAGGGAACCTTTTTTGTAGCAGATTTTATTTGCCAAGTTTGGGATGAAGGGCGATATTCATGTATTCTGTATTCATATAATGACCACTGCAACTGTACCTTTTGGTGTCTTACAGCCCCATGTGTGTCCAACACTTTGTGTACATGACATCAAAATAAAGAAAATTAGTCAGTCAGCCTTCAGCAGAAGAAATGTATCTAGTAAAGTGTGTATTAGTTAAACAATGCAGGCCTTAAAGCTTATCTGTAGGAGACTATGAGGAAACTACCAGTCTATTAAACATAAACCATTTACATTTATTACTGCATGTAATGAGGATGATGAGTTCTTGTGGTAAAAAGCAGTCGGCCCATATGAGTGGAGGGGGATGTCTTGATCAACACGACCTTACCACAAGCCTCTTAGTGAGTCTTGACACCTGGGTGCAGCAGGGAGACTAATCTCTAGGAACAATAATCATGTAAACACTGGTTTTGACTTTAAAGAGCCCTCTGTTGTAAAGAGGACACACAGTTTAACAAGTACAAAGTCAAAAATGTCAGTAAATTAAAGCATTATTAAGCCCTTATTTATCAAGTTTTGGTCAAGAAAATGGCAGCACCAAATAATTTAGAGCCTGATTTGGCTTGGAAGTAACGTCAAATTCAAACACCAGATTCCAAGATGGTGTATTTCCGAGAGGTGGGAATCACCAGAGGCCCCATGATACGATATTATCACGATACACAAGTCACGATACAATATTATTGCGATTTTAAACATGTTGTGATATGCTGAATATCGCAATAATATACGTTGTGATATATTGCAATTTATAACTTTTGTTCAGTAGCAGATTACGTCCTTAAAGAAAAACTTTGTCAGCATCAGCAGTTTTATTGAATAAATTAAGTAGTTAATCTTTTCATCTCACTTCTGTCATTTTTAATGCAGCAAAATGTATCTGAAATGTAATCTGAAAAAGCAACTGATGATATTATTCTAGTAGGCTACCAAAAGTTTAATTTGTATTTGTAATATCAATAATTTAAATAATGAACAAATCAATACAATATTGGCACACCAAAATATCACGATACTATACGGAATCGATTTTCTTAATTTGTATTTTATCTGTAAAACAACACTGTGCTGTGGTGTATATTCTCACTAGAATGCAAGTATATCATATCAAGGTTTTCCTTGTTTTTAATGAATTTTTGTATGATTAAAAAAAATCAAAAGGCAGATGTGTTCAGCACAATGCAGGATGGGATATGCATTGCAACATTTTTTTTTAAATTGCGCTATCATCCTCTGGTCTGACAAATTGTGGTTGTGAAGTTTGAAAAAGCAAGACAATATTTATTATCAAATTAAATTATTAAATTTAATTTATTTCTATGTTATAAAACAGAGAAAAACAATGACTTAATCACTCTGATTTCCAATAACCTTCGCTCTCCAAACTCTTGATTGTAATAAATATGCACTCTCAGGTTCATCAGAGGCGCTGCGTGTCTCAGGGATGATTATGCAACTCACGTTTGGTGTACAGACACAGCGTTGGCTTTACCTTTCGTCACCCTTCAAGCGCTTGGCTTCTGGGTGATTCTGCCGCGGTGATTTAATTTAGTGGGGGTTGGTTAACTCCCTGGTATTAGCACTAAGCTACATGTGTGCACGTGTTACAACCACTGGTGTTGCCCAGAGATCAGTGAGTCATTATTTACCAGCAGACAAAAAACTCTATTATCATGAAGCAAAAAGCACATTAGATTTACAGAGCTGTGGTTAGGTATAATGTTTTAAAAAGCCACTGGAAGTGGGATGCAAGTAGCACATACATGTCTTTCCTTTTTCCTGCCTCCCAGCCTAAACTTCAGGACTGCACTGGAAATATGTCATGAGACTTAATTTCAAGACCCTGATGTGTTTTAGTAATGTATACATATTCGTGTACTGTTTTCTAATCTATCAAATCAGCCTAAAATCCATCTGCACTGCATCAAATGAACTTTTTTTGAGTGCAGCTCCTGGAATTGGCTGACCTGGCCTGGCCGCTTTCTCCAGACTGTACCCAGAACTGTAAAGAGTCACCATGTACATTTGGACCTCTTCTTTAAGTGGTGCCCTAATGGACTTAACCTGCCGTATACACGGCCGAACATAGCAACTACAGTCTACCTGTAAGCCATAGCTTAGTTATTTTAAAAAGCAGCTGATGGTTCACTGAGAGAGGGCACTGATCCTGTTTAGTGTTAAGGACATAATGAGGATGTATTTTTAGGTGCTACTCTCTGCCAGACGTTCAGTAAACACATCAACAACACAGCTCTCACGAGGAGAGAACGATTTCTGGCTTGTAAAATGTTGTGTTTGTGCCATAAAGTTGCCGTCTCAAAGTGTGTGTTCTCTGTGTGCTGCAGGCCAGCAGAGCCAGACACGACGACATGGCAAAAATCTGCAGTGAAAAGTCCTTTTCAGGCAGACACCGGCTGCCCACCAGCACGCACGATGACGAGCTCGCTGTCATTGAAAATGGAGAGAGCAGGTCTGATATCACCAACACATTCTTTAGATTCAAGTAAAGCTCAGAAACTCACTCTGTGCTTCTTTTAGGTCAGAGTTATGACTACTTTTTGACCACGTCAGCACATTTGCCTCATTGTCTTGGTGCTTCAACCACTCTGATAACTAAAAACACATTTTCTGAGTCACTCTGAGGCTGATCCTCAGCATGTCACTGTAATTTTTTCCCCTGCTGCTTGTCTTGCAGGGCTCAGTCTCTTTGTGAAGACAACTCTGAGAGAGTGCTGTCTTCAGACTCCCACAGAAACTCATTTACAGGTGCTGGGGCCATGGCCAGGTAAACTTCTGTAGTCATACAGTTGGTATTTACCAGTGGTGGGAAGTTACTAAGTTAAGTTTCTTAGGTACTTAAATACAATTTTGAGGTACTTTCCCTAAGTATTTCTGTTTCATTCTGCTTTATACCACTACATTACATGTCACAGCAAGATATTGTACTGTTCACTCCACTATATTAATTGGACAGCTAGTTACGGTTTTCTATGAAGCCCCTACAGACCACAAAGGTCATATTGTTTTCTTGTGCGCAAACGTTATTAAATCTTGTGTGCACAAGATAAATAAATATCACCTTTTGGGACTTTAGGGGCTTTGTAGAAACCAGCAACAAGCTGTCAAACTCATGTAGTAGAGTAAAAATACAATGTTTTGCTGTGAAATGTAGTGAGGTAGACTGATTTGATTTGATTTGATTTAATTATTGTGTCGTGCATAAATAATATGCTCAGGCCAGAGACCAGTCATGACATAAATTACAAATAATGCTAAACAAATAAATCATCTTGGTGTTTTTTTTTCCAATTTATAAACATTAAGATTAAACAGTGAAGTGGAAATATACAGCAGAATTACATTCGAAATACTTAGGTGAAGTAACTCAAAATTGTACTTCAGGACTGTATAATTACTGCACAAGAACTTTTGTGCACAAAAAACGGGGGCTCTGTAGGTTTCAGGTTAAGATCTAAAAAATAAATTAATTAAAAGATACATTTTTGAGAGGTGATTCATAACCTTTGTGGCTTGTAACACCTTACAAAAATTGTCCAGTTTCATTTAAATAACTGCACGAGGCCCAAAAAGGTGACATTTCCAGTATTTCACAAAAAGTTCAGACCTTCAGTCTAAAGCCCAAAAAAATGAATACAAATACAGGTTTTTTTTCTTATTCCCTTTCCTGTTCATCATCTCATGACCCTTCAGACGTATCTTGTGTGACTATAATGAAGATAAAAGTTTTGATGTCTGAGTGCTAATTTAGGGAGCCAGCGTATGATTGAGGGCCAGACAGGAAACCAGATAACTTCAGTAGCACTAATGATGGAACATAATTCCTGCGACATTCGCGAAGTGAAACTAGTTGCCATGCAATCAGTAGCTTTCTACGAGCTGTCATTCCTAACTTGATGCTTGTTAGGGAGACACTATCATGGATATATGAAGAGAACTGGATACAGTGTTGGAGGCAGGTGCCTCTTCTTTCCTATGAAAGCTGCTCAGTGACACATGAGGCCAAAAAAGTTCGACTTCCTGGGTATAAAATCACCTGAGTGTCCCACTCTGCTTGCACATCGTTGGGCCCATAGAGCAGGTACAATATAAACTTTGCTGGCTGAGCAGCTAACTTCAAGTTTAGCCGCGCGCTAACTTGAATGATAACAAAATGATTTAATTGTGTGGCTCTTGAAGACCTTTGTTATGTTATTGGACTGAATGGATCAAATCACGGTAGTGGAACAAATCATTTCGTGGGGGTTGTGACGCTCAAAAAAATGTATCCACTTTCACAGTCTAAGTCTATGGGAAAAAGTCTGAGCCCTGTGACATCACATGGCGGACCCAGAGGGTGAACTTAGATGGTTTGGTAGCTGTGTCATTTTGGCTTCAAAGTCTGAAATACTTCCTGGGGGCCTGGCCACCACGAATGATTACAATATAATGCATGCATTTCATGTCACATTCGGGGGCCACACAAAATGTTTTGGGAGCAACTGATGCAGATAAACTATCAACCCCACCATCAGCTACAGCAGTAAAATGCTGTTCACACATCAGTGCATCAGTATTTAGAATTTTACAATGTAATACTCCTTAAGAATGAAGGACTTTTATTTGTAATGTAGTAGTTATGTACGGTTTTACTTCTTAACTATAGGACCTGAAACTCCCTCCACCACTGGTATTTCTGTGTCCTGTTACATTCCTAGACTAGACGGGTGTCACTTTGTTGGGTTTTCCCTCCTGCTAACCTTCCAGGCTCTCTTACTTCTTCTTCATGCTGTGGAACTGGGCGTCTCACAGAATAAACCCCGAAACAGAGAGGCAAGACTCTTTCCTCGACCGCTTCAGAGGCCCTGAGCTCAAAGACATCTCCAGTCGAGAGAGCAACGCTCAGTCTACGGGTCACAACGACACAATTCGAAAGAGAAAGTAAGTACTGGACTGTGAAGCAATGGTTGGTGCCCTAAAGTTTCATTCCAGGACTCACTGTGACAGTGGTTTGTTTGCTTGAAAAATTTCAAACAAAACCTGCTGTAGAGGACAATTAATCCACTTTACATGAGGAACAATCATTTCTCAAACTACTCTTAATGGAACTGGAAAATGGTGATAAAATTACAATAAAATGGAAGATTTAACAGTAAAGTGAGTGACTGGATTGCTGGGGCGATACAGAGCTGCACAGGACTGTCGTCCGCCACAGAAACCTCTGTCACCTGCACTGTTGGATGAGGAAGAGGAAGGGTGAAACGAAAGAACTGGATCTCATCCACATCCTTTGAAAATACAAACCCTCCTACCATATTGTTCTGCTAGCTGACCACTAACTAATGGTCAAGTGCGTTGTTATCATCTGGCGACCTCTGGGCTATAAAAAAATCAAGCCTTGAGCTGGCTCCAAAAGGCGGGTCAGATCTCACGCCCTCTTGACTTTAGCCGTTTGTTTAGTTTCCTCTCTTTCATTTCTCTTCTCGTGCAGTGAGCTCAACTGCCAGTCAGAGTGATTTCATTCTCCGCTGGGCTCCACCAGCTCCAATGCAGATTCAACAGGCTGAATCAACCGAAAATTAGGCAACAAGTGTTGACTAGTGCTAACAGCACACAAAAATTAGGGTGACAGACACTCACTGACAGCCCACCATTGACCAATGGCCAGTGTGTCACAGCCCTTAGATGCCGTGTAACTTTGCTTAGCTTTACAGCAGAAATAAATATGTTTACAGCCTAATACAAAAAAAAAAAAGATCTGGTCTTTATCACTTATTTCCCTAGTAATAACAACTGGACAGTAATTTTTTTTATAAAACTCACCTATTTCAATTTTATTAAGGCTTAAAGGTGTGCATAATTAGGGGTGTGGCAACTTGGAGTCCTCACTCCCCCAAAGCTCCACCCCCTTGTCCACATATGCTAACTTAGGGCTCAAAAACCCAAGATGGAGACGGCAAAAATACTGAACTGGAGGCATCAAAACGGGAGTCCACAAACCAATGAATGACATCACAGTGGCTTTTTCAGGAAAAGAGAGAGAGAAAAAAAACTAAAATTATTTTTTGACCCATATTTAGTATGTCACAAGAGACAAACCAACACAGGGGAACAGGATTCAACTAACTTAAGTTGGAAAATGCATTTCTTTAAGAGCTTTAATGTCTGACACTGTGAGAGTTTCCCGTGCAAAAATCTTGTCTTTTATTTCTTTCCGAAGCCTCGCCAGTAAGTGGCCGCTAGCTACTTACAACATGAATAACTGCAACAACACAGACGAGTAAGTGTGTGCATCCTCTGTGTCAGAGAGTAGAATGAAAATAGACGTAGATTTGTAGATAAATGAGTCACAGATCATGTAGTATAGTTTGCATCATGTAGCTAACGTGGTATATTCTGCTTTAAATAGCATAGTTAGAGGTCTTATAAACAACCACACCCTCACTTCCCCATTCCTTTTTGGTGCTTCCTCCTGCTTTAGACAGATTTAAGCTCCGCCCCTTTCTCTGCTTGAGGGATTTTTTTGTTGCAAGTCATGATGTGGGTTGTACTGATTTAACCCTGGGAATATGTAGATATGAAACACACACAGGCATACTCTGATATTTAGCTAATAGTAGTTTTGAAGTTGTAAACCTGGACCTGGGAACTTACCTGCATTATGATGACATCTGCTGGACAAATGTATGACCTGCACCAGAACCTGCAATCCAGAACCTTGAGACACCTCCAGTAGACCCCCTCCGTGTAGTCTGGTAGCCCTCCGACAACCCCTCGTAGTCCACCTCCATCCTTTTTCACTACCATTGAAAAAGTTAACTTCTGATCCGTAGCAAAAAAGAGGACAAAAAGGAGGAGATTAAAAAAGATGAGAAAAAAGAGGAGGAGAAAAAAGACGGGGACAAGAAGGAAGAGGAGAAGAAGGATGAGAAGAAGGATGAGAAGAAAGACGAAAAGAAAGATGAAAAGAAAGATGATAAGAAGGATGATAAGAAAGATGATAAAAAGAAAGAGGAGCCACCGTAAGTACACCAGTAGATACAATATGTCTATTGAGAATGGAAAATGTAATTACAGAAGTAGCATCAAGTAATGTTGAGCTGTTTTCAGGAAAGAAATCTGGATTATGGATCCAGCCGCAGACCAGTACTACAAATGGCTGACAGTCATCGCAGGCCCAGTATTTTATAACCTGATGATCATCGTAACGAGGTATCGTCCGTTTAACATGCTTCAAAACTTCACTCAGTGAGACATTCATACAATCTAAAATGTATTCTCCTTGTCTTCTAGAGCCTGTTTTAATGAACTCCAAGACTCATATGTAAAGCTCTGGTTAGTCTTGGACTACACCTCAGACATCATCTACTACGCAGACACGTTCGTCAGATCAAGAACAGGTCGGATTCTTGAAAATGTTTTACGGCAGAATTTATTTACACCAATCAGTCACAGCATTACGGCCTTGTCTACATGTATACGGATATTTTTATTAACGCATCTTTTGCCCTGTTGTCTACATGCAAACAGAGTTTTAAGTCACTAAGACAGAGATTTTTAAAAAATGCCTTCTAAGGTGCAGATTTTAGGTAGCTCCCTGTTACTGTTTATCTGTGTGGATGTGTGAAACAGAGAGAGCTGGTTTGCTAGCGTTTCATTAGCACTGCTTGGTGTAATGACTTTTCACTTAAACTTAGCATTGCTAATCCACTTCATGCACGAACAAAGGCATCTGCTGCACCTGCTGTTTTTGGTACACCCTAGCGTCCGTGGTTTAAAGTCTTCCAGAAACTATGGTTTTGGATCAGGACCGGCCAAACCAGCAGTGGGATTGTTGACAATGAAGAACCAATGAAAGACTTTCACATGTCCAGAGCATCACTCATGTGTTTGAGGCAGCTCATCTGTCATTGTGTCAAAGGGGAATCAATTGGGGGTGAGATCTCCAGTCGATGTTTTGTAACAGGTAACGTTAGCCTCTACACTTTTTTATCTTTGTGACGAGGTAGACTGCTGAAGACAGCTAACGCCAGCAAGTGTTTGGAGTTGTTTTTGCATTCTAGTGTGGATTTTTGCCAAACGTAGGCTGTGTGGACAGAATTATTTTCATTTATTTTTTAACAAAGATAAGAAAACATCAGTTTCAAAAATATCAGTATACATGTAGACAGGACCTAAAACCACCAACAAGTGAAGTCAATAACACGGATCATCTTGTTACAATGCAATGTTCTGCTGGGAAACCTTGGGTCGTGGCATTCACGTGGATTCCACTTGACGTGTTCCACCCACCCAAACACCGTTGTAGACCAAGTACACCCCCTCATGGCACCGGCACTCACCGATGGCAGTGCCTCCCAAGCAGACAATACCACACCATGAAAGACTGCTCTGAAATTGCCTTGATAACACGAAAAGAGCTCAAGGCATTGACCGAGCCAAATTCCTCAGACCCCAATCTGATCAAGGGTCTGTGTGACATGCCATACCCCATGTCACAACCCACTGGACTCAAAGGATCCCCCACTAGCATCCTGGTGCCAGACATGACAAGGCATCCCCAGAGGTCTTGTTTCCAAGCCTTGATATGTCAGAGCCAAGTCCGATCCAAGGAGGATCGGACTTGGCTCTGGGGTACTGGCACATCCTCAATACTCAATCAGTTTGGGATCTGGGAATTTAGAGGCCAAGTTGACGCCTTGAGTTCTTTGTTACATTCCTCGGGCCATTCATGAGCAGTTGTTTAAGTATGACATGGTGCGTTGTCCTACCATCGAGGAGCACCGTTGCCTTGAGGGTGTGTTCTTGTCAGCAATGTTGTTTTGGTTAGTGGCACATATCAAGTGGCATCTACATGAATGCGAGAACCCAAGGTTTCCCAGCAGAACATTGCATTGCATTGAGATAATCAAAGCTATTCACTTCACCTGTCAGTGGTTTTAATGATGTGGCTGATCAGTGTGTGTACAACAATCTGTGTGCATTGTAGTTTTGAATTTGGCTCCTAATTTTGTGTTTGTTCTTCAGGTTACCTGGAACAAGGCCTGCTGGTAAAAGATAAGGGAAAACTGATAGCCAAATACAGAACAACATCTCAATTCAAATACGACATGATTTCAATGATACCCACTGATCTACTTTTTCTAAAATTCGGATACAACAATCCGGAGTTCAGATTTAACCGTCTTTGCAAAATCTCAAGGCTTTTTGAATTCTTTGAGAGGACTGAAACCAGAACCAGCTTCCCCAACATGTTTCGTATCAGCAATCTCGTACTTTATATCCTGATTATTATCCACTGGAATGCTTGTATGTTTTTTGCCATTTCAAAAACTATTGGTTTTGGATCTGACACATGGGTATATCCCAATATCAGCCACCCGGAGTACGGCCGATTGACCAGGAAGTACATCTACTCCCTGTATTGGTCCACACTGACCCTCACCACCATCGGAGAGACTCCTCCACCAGTGCAGGATGTTGAATACCTGTTTGTCATTGCTGACTTCCTCACCGGTGTGCTGATCTTTGCTAGTATTGTCGGTAACGTCGGTGCCATGATCTCCAACATGAACGCCTCTCGCGCTGAGTTCCAGGCGAAGATCGACTCCATAAAGCAGTACATGCAGTTCCGAAAAGTCACCAAAGACCTGGAGGCCAGGGTCATCAAGTGGTTTGACTACCTGTGGACTGAGAAGAAGACCTGTGATGAGAAGGAGGTATTGAAGAACCTCCCAGACAAGCTCAAGGCTGAGATCGCCATTAATGTCCATTTGGATACGCTGAAAAAAGTGCGTATTTTCCAGGATTGCGAAGCCGGTTTGCTGATCGAATTGGTCCTCAAGCTGCAGCCACAAGTGTTCAGTCCTGGGGATTACATCTGTAAGAAGGGGGATATTGGCAGGGAGATGTACATCATCAAGGAGGGGAAGCTAGCTGTGGTGGCTGATGATGGAGTCACTCAGTTCGTAGTGCTCAGTGATGGCGCATACTTTGGGGAAATCAGTATCTTGGGTATCAAGGGCAGTAAAGCAGGCAACAGGAGAACAGCCAACATCAGAAGCGTAGGCTACTCTGATCTCTTCGCCCTGTCCAAAGACGACTTGATGGAAGCTCTCACTGAGTATCCAGATGCCAAAAAAGCTCTGGAGGAGAAGGGAAAAGCCATCTTGATGAAGGACAACCTGATCGATGAGGCGGTTGCCAACGCCGGCGCCGACCCCAAAGACCTGGACGAGAAGATCGACAAACTGCAGAGCAACCTGGAGGCCATGCAGACCAAGTACGCCCAGCTGATGGCAGAGTTCACCTCCAGCCAGACAAGGATGAAGCAGAGGGTCACTGAGATGGAGGCCAAAGTGAAAGGCATACAACCTGAGGACCTGTCAGAAGTGGTGGCCGACAAAGACAAAAAAGTCCAGTAATGTGAGCGATACTCAAGGACTTTACAGGAAAAGAAGGGATTTTTCATTTAGAATAGTAGAGCGTCACTTTTTAAAGGCCCGTGTTTATATATATTTATACATCTCTGTTGATTATCACCGTAATGTGTCAAATTGTAAACAACTGTACAGAGTATACAGCAAATATTTTGTTTGTATGCGACGATTGACAGCCAATGTCCTGTTGTCAATAAACTACCAACGTATTTCGATCAGAAGCACCTGTGTATGCAAAACAAACGGCTTTTCATAGCCTTAGAATGAGGAGTTTTTTCCCCTGATCACTATCCACATTTTCACCAGAAAACATAGTGATCTATCTGTAAAGTATGAACTGTGGTTCATGAACAATGATGTCTGTTTGTTTGTCTGTGCTGTTTTAATCTCGCTCTGTGAAGCACTTTGGGCTGCGTGTTGTATGAAAGGTGCTAAATAAAAAAAAAAAAAAAAATTGAACTGCAATATCTATTTGATACCATTATGTGAATGCACAAAATAAAACAAATGCAGTTCTGTTTATAAGTTCTCAGCACACACTATCAGTTGTAAATTGCAATGTTATATGTAAATAAACATTAAAATGTTGATATAACATATACTCTATGTGTCTGGATTGTTCTATTGTAAGAGACGGCTGAAGATCTTTACTGCAACACTGTGAATATAACATATTTTTAATTGTTTTTAGTGATATTTTAAACAATCTTTACTGAATTTGACCTGCAGGATAATGCAATGTTTAGTGACTAGCCCTATACTTTAGACACTACTGGTTGCTAATTGGCTAAATTGTTTGGACGTGTACTCAGCAAACTCCTCCCATTCTTTCTAAATGTTGTATATAATCATACGTTTGTTTTCTCACCAGTGTCCGTAACGTCTGCATACCTTCCAACACAAACTTCCAGTAAATACAGCCCTACAAATCTGAGCACAGTCGAAAACTGTTCCTGTTCATAACAGCAACACCTATGCTTACTGGCATGAACCTAAATACCATGGCCTGCCTCAGCCCATGACATAAGCCACCTAGTGGCATGGAGGGATAATACATTTAACACAAAGATGGAGCTCTAACACACTGCATGGCAAAGCTGTGTTTATGCATAGAAACATGGAAGTTCTATGGTTGAAAAAATGTAGTGACATTGAAAAGGGCTGTCTGACAGCAAGGCAAAGTGGTGACTTTTAAAAGTTTTTTTAGGTGTCTGAAATACATTTTCCTTGCTAACACCCATCCACATTGCTCAGCATGGCGGTACTTCTGTCTGCTTCTCCAAACTGGGAATGCGCTGACTGACATCTACTGTCTTAAATACCCTGACTGTGGATGGCAGTTTGGTGCGGGGCAGGTAAGGTGCAGCAGTGGCGTGTGGTCCATTCAGGACGCTGGGGCGCCGCCCCACCTGCACAAAGCGTGTGCAGATTTCGATTGTTCCTTGCACATAATTCATACATCATTACAGACAGATGCAGTGACTAATGAAAAGATCCGCTGGCAGTCTTTGTTTGTGTGCCAAAGGGCGTACTTTTATCCACCCAATAGTGGCATGTGTCAAATATGTTCTATTTATGTCCTGGTGGCCCTTGATTGGTTGCCAAAAATAACTCGATCTAGATTGGAAAATTGTAAGCATGAGAAATGTTGCCAGATTGACAATTTTCTGCCCAAGTGGGTGGCTTTATACTGGATTATTCAGTAAGAATGAGCTAAACTGGGTTAACAAAATCTGACATTTTTCTTTTTCTTTTTTTTTTTTTTTTTTTTTAAATATTCATATTCTTAACTAGCTAATGGTGACATCTTTGAGCCAACCTGGCAACATTGCAGTATAGGCTCACCTACTGACTTCTAGTTGGTTGCTACTTGTTGCAACGTTAGATTACAGGAATGTCTGTAGTATCATGTCCTCCTAAGACCCTGTGTCCTCACACAAGGACATTACATTTTGGGTTTACTGGACCTTATACTTCATTCTGCTTAACTTGTGTACACTATTTTGTGCCATCTGGCGGCAGTAAGACCACAATACAGGATGGCAGCCATCTCTGCCGGGTCAGTCTGCAGCCGACCCCGACACAAACGTGGACAAAGTCCAAAACCTGATTAAATTCAATGATTGAAACTTGATTATTTATGATTAATGTTTATAGTTTGATATGCCAACAGATTTCAGTAAATTTTAGCAACAGTAACAAACAAAGACGGTATTAATTATAAAGTACTCGTTTGAAGACAGAAGGAATTTATCATCAGCTCGTAGAAGGACACTGAGACTTTATTATCATTGACCATTTTTTATACTTATCAGGTCCCACTAATCCCAAATCGCTAGGCGAAATTAAAAATGCCAACCAAACAAAAGTTTGGGTCTCAGGACATATTTATATATTTAAATATTCTTGTGAAAATAATTTTTTTGTACAGCTTTTTTTCAAAAGTGCCTTACTTTTTAAATATTTTTTGTATATTTTTAACACACATATTTTCTATTTTTAATCTTTATTCATTTTTTTATATTACACTGTCCACTCTTGACTTTCTGTCTGTGCTTTGAGCTGCTGTGACATGTGAATTTTCCCAGTGTGGGATCAATAAAGTTTATCTTATCTTATCTTATAAAGTTGGGTACATTTTATGGAATTAAAAATATAGTCATTGTTCACCGGTGGTCCCTGAGGACTTCTGTGCTGCTGACACTGCTGGCTTTGTGCAAAAAACTTTACGGTATATGTCCACAGGATCTGTCATTTCCATGCTTCACGTTGTCTCAGTAAGCAGCCATGCAATGCAGTCTGGTAGTGCTGTGTTGCATTTCCAGATGAAGGGTGTCTGCTACTTATTTGCATAAAGTTGAATCAAGGCCACTTCATGCAAATCAGTGGAGTCCAGCACGTCAACCTAACTATTGTCCATCTAAAATGAAGACAGATGCAGCAACTGCATGGTTTACTTCTACATTTTGGTGAACTGTGTTCTTAATGTAAGAGGAGGTTCACAACAAGCTGCCATTTGGTCCGCTTTGAAATCTGTGAGCAACGTACCTAGTGGCACGCCTATAAAGTTCCAATGCTGGTGAGTGGCACGACCCCTTGCATCTAAAAACGCCCCTGTGGGCAGAGCATGCACGTTCAGAGTCACGGATGACACCAGGCAGGCAGGCGTCAGTTCTGTGTTGTGCTCTGGAACAAAACACAAATACATCACTGACAGTGTGATAATAACATCCAAAACTCAAGACTCACTCCTAGTGGTTCTGGAACATGAGAAACACTTTTAAAACACTAATGTTTAACAACATAAAAATGGCACAGAGCTAACTATAGTGCTGTAGCCCCACCTAGTGGAAGAGTCCCGCCATGCCACTGGGCTGCCTCTGCCAAGAACTACAACTAGAACAGCACTAAACTAAAACAGTGACGTTGCAGCCTGTTAAAACAAAACAATGAGATTAATGATGCTGGGAGGCTCCACAGAGCTGAGAGAGACCGCAGCGCTGTGATGATTAACTTGTCCCCAAGACTGACCCCCTTCACATTAACAAAGGTTAACATGAATGTGTGTAATTTCAAAAGACTGACTACAGCAGCTTTAAGTCATCTCAGTATCAGTGGTTCCCAAATGGTCCAGCTACAGGGTCCAGATTTGTCCTCAGTCATTAGTTCAAGGTCCACACAGTTTAATATATTCAGTGTCATGCTCAGGTTTGGCCATGTCGTTGAGCTAGTTTGCTGTCTCTCTCAAGTAGATGACCATTGTCAGACACTCTACAGCGGGAAACAGCACGTCAAAAAAAAGCTCTATGCTGGATTTTCACTGTACTTCAAAACAGAGTGTGTTTTTTACAAACTTGACACATTTGTGAGTCACTTCTTTTCCATTCAGAATGGAGCCACGACACACGTTTGGACCGCGACCCACCAGTTGGGAACTACTGGTCTATATCGTATGTTTTTAGTATAAATTCCTTCCGTGCATATTAATGACAAAGTTCCTAGATGTCTTTCACTTTTATTTCCTTTGCATAATCGTTGCTTTACATAAGAGTTTCACATTATCTGCACATTCTTCACGTACCTGAGATATTTGGCCAAATAAAACAGTTCATGTGACTCTTTTCCCGACAGAGGCATTGCACATTTGGCAGCTGCACTTACAAATGTGCAATCAGAAACACTTAGTAGCAAACAAACCAAAAGGAAGAGAAACACGTCCTTCAGGATGTGAAAGTCTGAACCGACCAGTCATTCTGAAACCTTGCAAGCTATAGAAACCACACGGTCTGGTCAGGTTCAACACACAGTATTCATTTCATATGTAACACAAGAGGCACGACACAGAAATACTTCAAAATATCCTTCAGGTTAGCGGTGAGTTTGCTCTCCCACTGACAGGAAATTAAATAAAGCTTGTCAGTGAGGCTGTTTGCGTTAGCAGTAATATAAAAGGCTTCACCTCTATATACTTTGTTACCAAGAAGCACCATTATGCTCAGCCCACTCCCAGCTGTGGGACCTCAGGACTGAATACTGCTACACCATGAAGAACTGAGAAAACATGACGAAAAAAATCAAACTAAGTCAGTAAATATACTGCATGTGCTGGCATTCACTAAAATCCTGTGTATAAGTGCACTTTCACAGTTTCACAAATCAAATGTTGTTCACGTCTGCCTGGAAACAAAACACAAAAGTCAAAATACATTATTCAAGTGCCGTGTTAAACTCTTTGGGAAATCTCATGTACCGTTTATGAAACCATGTCGGAGAACGTTAGGCCTCAGAGTGAAAGGCCCACAGTGAAGTGTGACTGGTAGAGGGCGGTTAGGCACGGGGTTATTGCAGCATTTTGTTTTATGTCATATCCATCAGTTTTTTTGTGATATTTCACACCCTTTTTTTTGTTTGTTAAAATACAGTCTCTGTTAGTGGACCTGTCACAGCATCCCAAATCCTTTGGCGTATGTGATGGCCTTGAGGAGTCTTTCTTTCAGTTTCTCCTTGGAGGAGTATTCTGGGAGGAGCAGCGCATTGAAGCAGGTGTGAGACGTCGGTAGCCTAAAAGAGAGGATGAAAAGTAAGAGCATTGAAAAAGAGACGAATGTGAACTGAGACAAGCTTACTGTGTAGGTCTGAGCACCAACAGAATGTTCTGAATGTTTGGCTGACACACAGATGAAGTAACTAAGTGTAAGTGCTTTTTTTCTTAAGGTGTGTCGAAGGACAAACTACAGATATCATGCCCTGTTTGAATGTGTCCTCTCTACAAAAATGGGTCTGTTGTTCTTGATGTGATCATCTGTTGGATCTAAAAATACCTAAAAAGCTGACTGTTCTGTACCTGTCTGTGTCGGAGCCATTCTTGGCGATGATCATTTTTAATTTGCCGAGCCCACCAACTGGTGCTCTGTCTGTGCCAGTGGTAAACTGAAGAAACAGCCTCTTCTGCTCCTCTCCAAATGAGTGAATCGTCTCCCAGAAATCCCTGTGTGCAGGAAATAAAAAACACTGTTTATGGATGATGAAAAATGACATAAATAAATGTACAAATAGATAGGAAAATAAATACATAAATGTATAATTAAATACAGGAATAAATAGTGTATAAATATATACAAGAATAAATAAATAAATAGAGAAATAAAAATACAGGATTAAATAAATAAATAGAGAAATAAATTAATAAAGTATAAAGAATTAAAGGAAATAAATAAATACATAAATATGGAAACAAACAAATAAAGGTGTACATAAAAAATAAATACATACAAAAACAAATAAATAAACAAACATGGAAATAAATAACAGTAAAATTAATACAGAAATAAATAACCGAATATTAAATAAAAACAGAAATAAACAAATAAATACAGAAATAAAAAAAAAATACGGAAATTAAAAAAATAATGTATAAGTAAATACAGAATAAATAAATAAATAAATGAATAAATAAATATTAAAAATGAAACGATTAAGAAAATAAATTTTAAAAAAGGATAAATGAATAAACAAATGTTGAAATAAATATGGAAATAAATAGATAAATGCATAAATAAATAAAAGTTTGTCATTAAACATGCCATAAAGATAGGACATAAAACAATCTACATTTATTTCTAAATTTTCATCAAAGCACAATTATTTTTTTCTGTATTTCTCTGTCTCTATGTTAATAAGGTAGGACATCCCAACCTCTGCATTTATTTCTTTATTTAAGCATTAATTTATGTCCGCATTTATTCCAGAATTGATCTTTTCTTTCATTTATTTACATATTATTCATTTATTCCTATATTTATTTATTAACTGATTAATATTTTGTCATTTTTCATCCTCAATTATAAAATCAGTGTCCACTTTTCGATATGACCTGCTGCTTGAAACATGTTTTTTTTTGGTGGCCAAAGGGTAAACGGGACTTACTTGATGATTTGGCTGTCTTTGCTGTAACCTCCATCGTATTCTGTCGTCTTTTCAAGTGCGTCAAAGTCAAGTTTCTGTGAAATCCCAAGAGATTACTCTGTAAGTCATAAAACACTGGCGACCATGAAGAAACAAAAGACGTGAACAAAGCTTTGTTTCCTCACCCTGCTTCCACAGATAAGCAGCTCTACTTCCTCAGGTCTGAACAAATATTTCAGTGGGGACTCATTTGTGACCATTTGGAAGCCTTTCTTAAAGGCTTTGAACTGTCTCTCCACGCTCTTGTTCAGTATGTAGTCAGCATACATGTCCACAAACTCCTGTGAATTATAGTTGTGAAAAGCAAAATACCTGTTAAATGTCAAACGAAGGTAAGTTCTGTATTGTGTGTATTTTAAGTGATTCTTCTTCTTATTCGTCTCTCAAAAGAGGAAAGACGACCTACAGAAAACACTTTCATATGAAATGGCAGCTGAACTGTATCATTTTCAGCTCTTTCATATAAATCCAGTTCCTGTTTCTGCACTTGTGAAATTCGCAAAAATTCAAAAGAGGAACAAGAAATATGTGAATTGTTTCTAGTAATAATGCAGCTGGACACTATCTTAACACGTCAGCAACAGCCGTGGTGTGAAAAGCATTTCATGAAATTTGGTGAAGAAAAGTAGAATAACAAAACATAATCATCCTTCAGCAGAGCTCTGCTGTGGCTTTAACATTTAGACATTTCACCTGTCTATTCTCCTTAGTGACAGGGATCTGGTCTCCTTCCTCCTTCAGGTCATGTGAGATCGGGTTTCCAAAAAGGTCTGTGTGTGATATCTGGTAGGTGAGCATCATGTCCTCCTCTACGTTGCCGCTGTACGCAAGCAACTCCTTCAGACTCTGGTAGAGAACCTGCAGGACGAAAAGAAGAAATGTCTGCTGTTAAAGATACTGAGATTTTGAGAAATATGCTTTCTTGTCAGGAGTTGAGGCCTCTGCACACTGAGAAATGTGACCTCACGTTGTGTAAATTGTTGTTGCAGACTGAGTCTGAAACTTCTGTACATCATTAAAATTTTCAGAACAGGTTCTTCGCACCCGTCAGAGCCTTTAGAGACGTTTGACCAACAATCAGTGAAGAAAATGTGGTAGCAGGACACAGCCGCAACAAGACAGAGGAATGGGGTGCACAGAATCATCAGCTCAGATCGCTACTTTCAACAGGTCAGACAGTAATATTTAGGTGGATGATGATGAAGAGGAGAATGTGGACTGCACACAGATGTGGAGGACAGCTCCGACCCTTCATACAGATAGGTAACATGTCTTTTCTTTTTGTCACATATTGCAAATTTTCACAATAAATAGAACAATAAAACACATCGGAATCAGTGTGCAAGGTTTCTGTGTCTGTTTTTCGAATGACGGATTAAAAAAACGCATCCGAAAAAAACAGATTCAGTGTGCAAAGGCCTGTAGTTGAGAAGATAGGCTCCACTCTCATGTCTATCCGGTAAATATAAATCTACAGCCAGATGAGTTATCTTAACTTAGCATACAGACTGGAAACATTTTGCTTGGCTCTGTCTGAAAGTAACAAAATCCACCTACAGACACTTCAAAAGCTCACTAACATGTTATATTACATTTATTTAAACAGCTTCAATAAGTTTTTAACTGAGTCTACTACCATTATTACAATATTATACATATCTTCATCAACAGATGATATACAGACGTGATGAATTGTCTTTCACTGTATATTAACTTTGGAGAAAGTTACTGTACTGGATGTGAGTCTGACAGGTCCAAGAAGGTCCCCTTCTTGCCCATGAGTTTCCTGTAGACAACCATTGGGAAATGTACGTCCAGGATACAGTTGTTGTAAATGGCGAGCCCCAGGACGAGTCCAACGAGAGTGTACTGTGCTTCATTCTCCAGGGAGGATGAATTAAACCAGAAAAGTTTGGTGACGTCGTCGTAACTAAACATTCCTTCAGAGAGTCAAACACAGAGGAAGACACATTTTATACTTTCAGAAACAAGCCTGTTGTGAATTACACGTTTGCTTTCTTGACAAGAGTTAGATGAAAAATCAACGTGGCTCTCATGTTTGTACAATAATGTGAAGTTAACGTCATTAGCTTAGCGCAAAGACTGGAAACAGGAGGAAACAGCTACATCAGTACCTCTGATGTTTACTAATGTCTTGTTCTTTAGTTGCCTTTACTGTGAGGTTGCCTGGCAACAAGCTGAGACCTGGAAGCCGCAGCACTTGACCTAAAAACAGACTTGCACATGACCCACTATAAAACCACAAATTAACATGTTTATGCTTCGGTGTTTGTATGAAGTAAACAAGATAAAACATGTTAATCAGTGGGCACAGAGGTGCTAATAGCCAGATTTTTTTTTACCTTTGGTCTGAGCCAGGCTAGCTGTTTCCCTGTTTCCAGTCTCCATGTTGGCTGTAGTGTCATATTTACTGTACAGACATGAAAGTGGTGTTGATCCTTTCTTTTTCTTGGCAAGAAAATAAGTGCATTTTCCTAAATGTCGAGCTACTCTGTTAAGATAACATACAAGAGGAATACACCGGAAGCAGATGTAATAACTGTAAAACTTTGATTTTATGTCTCACCTATGTCGGGATTGAAAATTTCCTCCAAGACCAACTGAAAGAACTCCTTTGAGACCCCTCCCTCGTCCACTCCTTGCTCCCCCTCGAACTCAACAAACAGTTGCTTCTTCAGGTCGGACGGGTTCTCCATGGAGATCATCTCCAGCTGTAGCACAAAAGGGAAGGTTCAACTCACAGCACTAAGCAGGACTCAGCGTCAATACTAATACGTCAGGTGAACACCAAATCAACTGGACCGAGACCCTCTTGAAGAGGTGGTCTCGGTTGGCATTGACATGACACATTGTTTGGGTTAAACATGAGCATGTTACAGTCCTGGAGGATTATTAATGTGCGCCTCCTCCTGTACTGCCTTAATATGCACATTCAGCACATCCAATGCATCAAAACATTGTTTTCTAGTTGGAGCCGCGCCTCGTTTTCAAACTGTATGCTTTGACTCAAATGAACAATGACAGCAATATAGTCCACGATGAGCAGCGCTAAAATCAACCTGCGTAGTTGTGCCTCCATTGTGACATTAGAAAGTGTCACATTTATCTTGCAAGTGTTTTGTTCACTTCCTGGATTTTTCCCACATGGAAATTCAGACCAATCAAGAGCAGCTTTCTTGCACAAGGCATTTGATCTGGTCCGCTTGTAAATGCTGCCGTGAGAACACGAACCAGCTCTAGGCTATTATACAACTTTGGAACAAAATGAGTCCCCGATTCAGACCAAAGGAGTCAACTCTAGGTCTGAAAGCACCCTAAAAGTAATAAATGAGTTTGAGGCAGTCAGGCGGTGGAAAACAGATTGTGAGTCACTGCAAAGCAAATGCAGTGACACATTAGGGTGGTGCCTGGAGCACTTTCCATTGCCGGAGGAAGCCATGGCAATGAGATAGGAGAACCCACACAAGGATAAAATCCCAAAAGACATGTAGACCTAGCTATGGTGTTTTTGCTTGACACATCATGGCTGATAACACCCAATTAGGATGTGAACATGGGTGTCTACATCATCATTTCCAAGTCTCTATGTCCACCCATCAACACTTAAACGCATCCCCGGAGTTTCCAAACTAAAACAGGGTCAGCAGCAGTTTCTAAGGTTTATGTTTTAGCGGTTCCAAAATGCCAGAGTAGTGTGGACGCTAGGAGTAAACACAACAACAGTTATGGACTTTAAAACAAGAAGGTGTGGGCATGGTTGTAGCCTCAATTTGACATCAAATACAATAGTAACAGATCATGCTGTGACTCACTCTGACGAGGGCGTCGTCGATGATGTGATCTCTGCGTACTTTGAGCTTTAGATAGGGGTTGGGCTGCTGGCCCTGGACCATGCTGTAGAGAGCCGTGAGGCGTCGCTCGCTATACATCCTGATCCTGTTGTCGTAGTACAGTCCCTGGTTCTTGGTGATGACATTGAGGATGAAGGGGCAGGTCTGGAAAGAAAACTTGGTTTCGGCGTTGACCTTGAAGAAGGTAAAGTCCTTGTCCATCTCCACCACCTCGTTCAATGACTCGTTAATAAAATCCTCAAAAGGGATGAGGGGTTTAATGCTGTCCACAGGCCTGACGCCCAGTTCTTTCTCTAGAGGATCGACCCGAGGACCCTTCTTATACAGCCGCTCTTCACCTAGCAGCTCATGCAGGGTGGGCTCATCGGAGTCTGAGTCTTCCTCGTCCTCCTCGTTGTGATCCACGTTCACATCCCCACCCAGGATACTTGCGTAGAAGGCAACTTTTAAACACTGCGTTGCAGCCACCACAGTCTCGTCATCATTTACCAGGTTTTCACTGTCGTATTCATTGCTGACGACGGTGAAAGTGATGAGCTGTTGGAAGGTCTCCATCATACGGCGTATGTGTTGGAGACCGTACACGGACCAGAGCTTCACCAGCCTGGCGAGCGCCGTCACCGGCAGTTTACTCATCGCTTTACAGAACTGGGGCAAAGCCACTTCCAGGTATTCGGGGCTGTGAAGGTTACTGTTCTCCAACACGATGAGGAAGATGTTCAGGTAATCTGGGTTTGTTTCGTACACGTCAAGGTATTCCAGGTCAAGTTCCATGTTTGGCGTGAGGTAAACCAGTGCGTTTACAAGAGCTGCCTCTACCTGGTCGAGTCCTAGAAGTTTGTCGTAGACTCTGCGCACAGCCTCAATGTCCACTGAGACCTCACAAGGGTCAAAGCTTTCATTAACACCCTCGTCTGGTAAAGCAGCTGAAGCACCCATCTCTTCTGAGCTTTTCTCATTTGACTTCTCACGCTTGTCCGTACCTCTTGCTTCTAAAGAGTCAAGGTTTTCAGTAGTTTTGGGTTCATCCTTCCTGAAACTCTTTATCAAGGCCTCTGCATTGGAGAAAATCCTGCCGATGACGCGGATGAGAGCCGAGTAGTCCTCTTTCTCCTCGCAGAAACTCAGGATCATACATACTGTGTTCTCTGTGAGGTATTTAACATCTGGACCAAAACAGTAAAAGGAAAATTGAATTGACACAGTGAACTGATTCAAAGTCAGTGTCCATAAGAGTGAGTCAGTTTTACAGTACCTGAGAAGTCCTCCTTGGCGGGACAGAGGTCCATATCGCTCATCTTACTGTCCAGATGAGTGTCTTTGTGTTGGGAGTCAGAGTCTTTCTTGGAGGGGTGAGGATTACAGAGTTTGGCATTAATCTTAAACAGCTCAAGTGCTTTGGCAGCTGCTGTATTGTTATCCAAAGGTTGAAAATCACTACACGATGCGCAAAACTCATTCGTGCAGTCGCCATTTCCACAGCCGTCAGTTAACTGCCGAAAGTAGCGCTCAATTAGATGCTTTGCAGTCGCTCTGTTCCTGCGTAAGATATTTAAACAGGAAGTCAGGCTTATGATTCAAAGTCATCTATGGTTAGAAGAAAAGCATGAACATATTCTTGCAATGCAAATAATACAAAATGTTGAATGGATTGCAATCAGTGAAATCCAAGAAGAACATGTTCTTGTTTTAAAAGTAGGGATGCCCAGATCGATCGGCCAATATTCAGTTAATAAATGCGACGAGCAAATCAGCTACTACGACTCAGCTTTCAAACGTGTGTTCTATTGTAGGAGCACAGTCAAAGATTTTGGGGGATTTAGTGGCATCTGGTGGTGAAGTTTGCAGATTGCAACAGCTGAAACTTCTCCGGGTAAGAATTCCTTCACTGTTCATTGGTCTTTAATGGGAGCTGAGTCATCCGCAGAGATCTCTTCCTCTCTAAAACAAACAGAACTGGTCAACCCACTGAATAAAGCAGTTTCATGTGCAAATATTTGTTTCCAACTCTTTTGTCGCATGGGTGGTTCTAAATATAAGGGCCAACACAACAGTGTGTGCTCATTGTACGTTCAGAAGGTTTTTACCAAGAGCGAAAATGTCTGCAGGGGTCGCTTCCTCTCCAAAACAAGCAAACCCAGTGATTTAAACCGGTAATAAACAATGATTCAAGCAGTTTATAAATTAACAAATGCTTGTTGCGGAGAGGCTGCTAACTGTGGTGGTTGACGTGAAAGCGCAAATGGCCCTGTCAAGAGCAAGTGTTTGGTTTGTCCGTGTTTCTACTGTAGAAACAGGGCGGTGCAACATGGCAATCTCCACAGACGATGACCTGCTCCCTAAGTAGATATTAACAGCTCAGTCTAATGGACTTTTTGTGGTTCTTTAATACTTCTTACAGTAAAGTCAATTACGCTGCCACCTGGTGGAAATCCCACTACACTACAACGCAATCAAACTGGCCTATAATACTGCAACACACCAGCTGCTATAACAAAACAAAATCACAATTGGTATCGGCTATGTATCGGCCAATAAGGCTCATAGATGATCGGCAATCGATAGCGGCGGGAAAAAAAACATGATCGTGGCATCCCTATTTGAAAGACTGAGACATAATTACACAAAGACGTGATCACAGGTGAAAAAACATCAGATGCAACTCTTCAGATAGAAATATTAGTTTAACTAGCTTTAACTTGCACATATATTAGTTTAGCTACTAGTTTAACTAGTTGAGTGCAAGTCCAAATCAAGTGACTTACATTCGGCTGGATTCAGGTTCACTCCTGCAGACCCAATGGACAGTCCTCTGAAAGACAAGTTCAGCAATAATGTAAAATTTTAATGCACTGTTTATATATATACCGTAACAGCAGGAGGCTGACACTTTAAGATGATCTAGGAAATCTTTAATTTTTAGACCAATTTATGGCCCTATTCATCAGAACTGGATAATAGTCATTTATCTGCTATACCCTGACGAACAGTTGATTTAAAAAAAAAAAATGTTTTTTTTATTTTAACCCTTACAGTGCTCCACAATTTCACAGTCTGTAATATGTCAGTTTAATGGATTTTACAGACTTCACATGTTCACATGCCATGAAATGACCTGTTCATCTAAAACTATAACTAAATAATGTAGCCACAACACAACAACATGATGATAATGTCTCCAAATTGAAGTATTTTTTGGAGGCCCCTATGGTAGATAAAACATGGTGGAATACATTATAAAGTGCCCTTTAAATTAAGCAAAACATGATTCAGTACCAATTTTCTTCTTTCGCTGCGGCCCCTCAGACAGCCTGAGTTCACCACTGGTTACTAATATGATCAACATGTGTTTTTTCTTCAGACACAGTGTGTGTGTGTGTGTGTGTGTGTGTGTGTGTGTGTGTGTGTGTGTGTGTGTGTGAGTGTGTGTGTGTGAGTGTCTGCTCAACGACAGTGAGAGCTCCGTTTACATGTATCACTTTACGCATGAACCCAGTGTGTATATAAAACCAGAGCTTACGGGTCAAGAGAAAAGGAGCACTGAACTTAGCGACAGTATTAATGTGTGTTTTTTGATATTTATTTATTTATTTTTGAACAGCTGTCTGGATGAAATGTCTCCAAAAGCTCTGGACATGTGGCTCAGGGTCATTTTGATTTATGACAAACAGTCAGATATTTGATTACAAGCGTATCAGGCTACACGATCTAATTTATAGTTATTTTTGGCTATTATTTGTAATTCAGGGAGCTTGAGCTGTTCAGTAGCCACAGAGCTGCAGCCACATTCACTCTTTCAGGGGCCTTTATAACTTTTTGTGTAAAAGGTCTTCATTATATTGCCATTCTGGCCACAAGTCATTTTCAAAAGTGGCCCCCTGCGCGCTGAGTATTCCTGGGCGAACCTTCACATACAGGTGGGAGCTTTGTATTTGTAACAGATTATTAAATTGACAGCACTATGGGACTGTTCTTTACCTATCAGAAGAGGGGGTGGCAGGGGTGGGAATTTTTTATTTATTTTAATTTATTTTGACCCTCCTCAAAGCTACAAATATTTTTTCCTTGAGCTGGAAAATGTATGACCCTCCCTTTAACATAAATTAGTTATTAGATTTTTAAAAAAATTCTCTTTAATATTCAAAAAATTAAATGTTGTCGAGGAAATCCTGGAGTTAAACCTTGGTTAGGAAGCCTTGGAAAGCATGTTTTCTTTAAAAATCTGCAGTAAAATAATTACAAAACACAACGATTTAAATTCATAGGCCCCTTTAGGGTGTGCCATATCATCTCGTTCACGATAATATCGGTATAATTTTCAATAAGATATGAAAAATTCATATTGTGATACTCGCGATATTTCGACTTGTTGACATATTGACGTCATACTGTTAGCCACGGCAAAAAAACAAAATTATTACAGACTCCTTGGTGGTTCCAAACAGAGAAGCAGCTTCAGTAGTGTGGAATAAACTGTGGCGTCCTGAATGTTTTACTTCTCAGACTCTTTTAGTGACTTACCGCTCAGAGGGAACTCATTCAGCGGCTCCTCTGGCAGCAGCACAGCGTCTCTCCCTCTCCTCTCTCGCCATGCGCACACAGATTTTATCATAAACTTTTGGTGATGTAAACCTACGTGAATAAACTCCATATATGTGAGTGTGCGATAGTTGTGGTATCATAAAAGGAGAAATGGCAGAGCATAAAGGTCCAGGTGGAAAAACAACCAACTCAGTCATTTAGGATTTTACTAAAAGAAGGAAATCACCTGTTGATTTATATATATAGATCCCAGGGGACATG
Organism: Cephalopholis sonnerati; assembly: GCA_019142605.1. Classification (NCBI taxonomy): domain Eukaryota; kingdom Metazoa; phylum Chordata; class Actinopteri; order Perciformes; family Serranidae; genus Cephalopholis; species Cephalopholis sonnerati. Next base: position 6,013,210 of record JAGQAX010000006.1, read on the forward strand.
TTTTGTATTTGGGAGCTGTTTAAATGTGTAATTAGTGGCAGATTTTATTTAGTTGAACTATTAATATTGTATACAGAATCTGAATCTGACTCTGAGTTACTGTTGTTGTTCACAAACTAAAGAAATGAGAGATCATTTTTGTTTAGTTTTTACTGAATATTTGAAGCAAACTGTAAAACTATATCACTTATTTTGTTGCAATTTTATCTTCTAAGATTAATCATAATTTTTTTTATACTAATTTATCATATTGTCAAAAATATTGTTATCGCAAAAACACCCTAAAATATCACAATATTATTTTAGGGCCATATCGCCCACCCCTGGTGTATATATATTTATTTTTATCTCTCAAGGCAGGGTACATTTTTTTGCATTTGGGAACTGTTTAAATGTGTAATTTAGATTAATTTAGATAATTTACATTTTATTTTGCTGAACTATAAATATTCACTCTAGGTTACTGTTGTTGTTCACAAACTAAAGAAATGAGAGATCATTTTTGTTTAATTTTTACTGAATATCTGAAGGCAAATGTTGGGTTGACATGTAATGCTGTATCACTTATTTTAATGCAGTTCTATGTTCTTAAATCAATAATTTATTTTATTTTTTTTTTTTACTTATTTATCATTTAATCGAGAATATCATGATATTATTTTAGGGCCATATCGCCCACCCCCTCATGTCCCTCCTCTTAGCCAAAATAAAAAACACAAGTCCCTCCTCAGTGCTTAAAAATGATCTGACATGCCTCCCTCTTGTTGCACCACTCTCTCCACATCCAAAGAACATTCCCTAAATAGTTTTGATTTTCTTCATGACACCTCCCGGACACCGTAGGTTCCAGTCCAAACACTGATATGCTAATAAATAACGGTATTTTTTAATATTCCGCCTGATTAAATGACATGTAGTTATTGTAAACATTTGACCAACATCGTGATATCACACACACTTGACAGCTGACCCAGGCTAACACACACACAGCTCTGTGTTTACAGGTTAAATGAACTCGTGCTCTCCTGCTTTAAGCTAGCTTATTAAACAAGCTAGGGAAGTGAACACAACATTAAAAACGTTAGCTTGAGTGTGAGCAGCTGCTTATACTGACCTGTGACATGAGCAGGCTAATGCTCCTGTGTGTGTGTGTGTGTGTGTCTCTGTCAGTGACAGTGCAAAAAACCTGCTGTCAGTGTGTGAGCTGCACTTTGAGCCACATTCAGTCCGCTGCTGTCTGCGCCGCTCCGAGTCACTGCTGAGCTTCACACACACACACCGAGCTGAGGAAGACTCCCTGTGACGGCGCGACGAAGAGTTAGCTCGATACTTTACTTAATAAATCAGAGCACAATATCCTGCTCGACCATCTTGTAAACAACAGCGTGATGTATCCCGGCATGCAGCGCGGGGCTGTCAGACACCCCCCCCCCCCCCGACACCCGCAGAAATACACCCGAAATAAACAATGCAGAAATACACCCTAAATAAAGAATTCAGATTTACACCCTAAATAAACAATATCACTGTAAAATGTAATATAACCTAATAACTGAGAGATTAGCTGAGATTCACTTTGTTTTTATTTGCCTTCTTTGCTCGGAACTGCGCAGTACTTTTATTTAGTAAGATGAAAACTGATATTAATTTATAAATCTGGATGATAAGCAAAGATTAAGTTTGCTGTCTCTATTTGAAACATTAAGGTTTATTAGTTATTTTGAGAAAGCCTGGGAGATGAGGGGGAAAAATCCTCTGTATCAGGATAAACTGCAGGTGTGTAGCAGCTCTTTTTCAATGTTCAGTTAATTTGAAACTTATTATTTCAAATATTTTATTAGTAGTCTACTTTATAATGAGATTTTATTTCATTTCTTGCTCTTTGGTTTTTTCTTGTATACACAAGATGTAGGGTGAGGTCAGGTAATTTTTGGTGAAAAACAACAACAAACAAACAAAAAAACATCATATAATCACAATGTAGCCTAACTATTGTAATAGTATTTGACTTTTAAATAATATAATATCAAATAATATTTGACTTATAATCAAAAGATTTTTACAATACACTTTAATTGTTTTTATTTTTATTTTATTTTATTTTTGGAAATGTTTTTTTTCCCATTAAAACCCCTTTCCAAAAATATAATAAGATAAAATAAAATTAAAATAAAAAATAAAAGAATTTAAGTGTATTGCAAAAATCTTTTGATTATAAGTCAAATATTATTACAGTGCAACTTCTTACAGCTATTTTTGTTGTTACCCTTATTGTTTAATCTGCAGCACTCTTATTACAAAAACAAACCAAACAAAAAATAACAATTAACATGCCACATGGCTTATCTTGCAAGACCAGAATCCTTGCACTGCTCATCTTAGTTATCTCAGACCAATTAAAATGATAATGATAATTTGCAGTAACACTACAATAACATGTTTGGGGGTCATATTTTCAGAGCCAAAGATGTAAAACCTAATTTGTCCCATTTTACCTGATGTCCCACATTATCGTACTACTATCGTACTTAATTTTTGTATCTTTCATTTATTTTTTGAAACACTGATGTAACCAGCCAATAAGTTAAAGTTACTTGTTGGCATATAAGCATCACAGTCTGTTTGAGTTGCACCTACAGTCGTCAATCAAATAGCTCTGAACCTCAGTTTATTTAGCAAAAATTATACACAAAGGCATTTCAAATGAAAAAAAAAATCACATAAATAAAGTGAAGAACACTGTCTGCAACATTATTTGGATGAATTATCTACAATATAGGCCTTGTACAGAAAGATATGTGTATACATATATTCATATATTTAGAGATATTTCTGATATAAGACTATAAACATAAAAACAAAGGTCATCACATGAATGTTTTTGTTTCTGAGCATCATTTAAACACTATGGATTTATTCCCTCGGTGTTTTAGTGCAACTATATTCAGAGTCTTTACATAAGTAAACCAGTACCACAATGTAAAAAAATTTTACTTCAGTAAAAGTAGAAAATGTTATCAACCAAATATACTTCAAAAGTAAATGAAAGTTCTCACCATGCAGAAATATGTGATAGCAACATTTTAGTCAAGACTGAGCTGATTTTACCTACTTTCGATACAGTTTGATGATTTTATACAAAACAATGCAACATTATTCATGAGAATATAATGTGCTTATCATCTGCAAACTTATTTATAGCTGTCAGATAAATGTAGTAGTGTGTAGAAAGTAATATTTCCTTATGAAATGCAGTGAGGAAGAAGTATGGTATAACCAGCATACTGTACAATGTAAATACTCAAGCAAACTAATTACACCTAAAAACTGTATTTAAGTACAGTACTTTAACAGCAGCGTACACACAGTACATACAGAAACAAACTTTAGCTATTTATATGTATTTTTTTCTTTTGGAAAAAGTGTGTCATTCTGTCACAAACCTATTACTGGCTGAAGCATAAATATCTGTCATCATTTCGCTGGACAGAACTCATGAGTTGAGTTGTTTATTGTTTATTCAGACATTTCTTGGATACATTTTGGGTAAAATCTGAATAATTTACATTATACATCTCTGCAGAAAAGTGTTGATGGAGGCTGAGACAAAGTACAGTCTCATTCATGAGCTCTAAATCATATTCATAAACCATAAATAAAACCGGCCATATATCTCAGGTAAAACGCTGCCGTCTCATTCTGCAGTATGACCTTGTAAATTATGCATTATCTAATTCATGTGCATCGCTCCCATGGTGCTGAGGAGATGCTTGTTATTCTGTCAGCGTTACAGCCTGACATGGAGTTTTAATACCAAGTATGACATTTGGTTTCTGTACCAATCAGTCCTTTGGGTCACATATACAGAGGTTATACATGACAGTACAGATGGAGACCAGATCAGATATTCTTACAATAACTGAGAGCATTCATGTTCCTGTTGACTTCTCATATTCACTATTAATAGATACGTGCTCAAATTATGATCATACGAAAAAGAATACGAATAAATATGTCATACTGAATAAAAGAATATCAGCACAGCACCAATTACCACCTTTTGTTTCTCTTTGAGCTCACACATTTGACACTGATGCAGAACATGGCTGCAGTAACACTCATGACCACTAGGAGTCACTGTAAGGACACTTTAAATACATAAACTCATCTCATATGGTGATTTCTTTATTTTGGTTTTCTTTCATTGTAGATTATATATATATATACATTTAAAAAACTGAGAGTTAAAATAATCATCCTCACACAGTTTGTCTCGGACAGTGGTTCCAAAAACCTTTTAACCCCTCTCGTCACACATCTGACTTTTGCTTGTGAGTATTTTTTACAGAGTGGTATAGCCTTAAATAAAATATATGAGTACTTCTGTCATCACTTTGTGTCACCACTATGTTTTACCTGCTTTCTCATCGTCTTACAACCACTTGAATATATACTGTGTCAACTTGGAGGAGTCATGACTCCAGGTTGCGAGCCACCGAATTTCCTGCTCCATAAGAGATTTTTTGGATGCAGAATAAATCCATGTTTTTATGTTTAAAAAATGTTTTATCAAAATCATCCTCCCCTTGTTTGAAAATTGAAGAAATATTTTGTATAAAATGTTGTAAATTTACTTCTTCTGTGACATAAAAGGCACATGAAACACATGATGTCTCCAATATGTAAAGATATAAGATATCATCTCACAATTATGGAATCCCATTTCTGCCAATGTGATGGGAAAAAAGATCTCATAAGTCATTTTAATGAGAGGTTTCCTCTGAAAATAACGACTTAGATTTGTTTCTCATCATTTTAAGAAAGTTTCCAATTATTTTAAGATACCTACTCTTTTTTTTTTTTATAGTAAATCATTATTTTCAGACAGTTTCTCATTATTTTGAGATACAGTGTTGTTATTTTAAAATCATTTTGAAAGTCATTTTGAAGAAGTATTTTCACTATTTTGAGATACTAAGTCGTAATTTTGAAAAAAAAAGGCATTATTTTCATATAATAAGCTTTTTAAAAAAACAACGAAACAAAACAAAACAAAAAAACAAACAAACATACAAAACCATTATTTTGAAAGTTTGTCATTATTTTCAGATAATGTAATTTAAAAAAAAAGCCATTATTTTTAAAAGAAATTATGATTATTTTCAGGTACTAAAACATTATTTTGAAAAAGTTTCTCATTAGCTTTTGAGATAAGTCTTTTTTAAATACTTAGTCATTATTTAAAAAAATAAAGTTTCTAAAAAAAGTATATATATATATATATATATATATATATATATATATATAAATATTAGTTACTTATTATTTTGAGAAATGTTTGTCATCGTTCTGACTTACCTTTTTTTCTATCACACTGGCTGAAACAGGCTTCCATACATCCCTGATGATGATCTCTTTGAACATTCATTATTTTGTCTTAGTTTTAAAGGTATGTCAAGAACAACTTAATAAAAGACGTCTACACTGATGCTGCACTTATTCACAGCTGCATGTGACAGAAATGTAAAAGGAGGTGACTCCAATAATCTACACCACAGCCTGAGCTTTATCACACACAGAAATTTGTCTCATCATTTCCCAGTAACCTTTGTGCTCTGGTCTTGTTATGTTTAATGTTTCAGATGGAGTAAATTGGGGCTTTAGCAGCCACTGATTCAGGTGAGGCTCTCACACTGAACATTAGCCGACACTTGAAGTCATTGCTTCCTACTGTACGTGTGATAATCTATGGTTATATCATTTCCCTGGCAGCCATTTGATATGGATTAAGAGTGCCTAAAATCGACATCATCATGGCACATCTCTTCTCCTGGAGCATATCAATTAACCTCAGTTGTACTGTTGGCAGTTTAGGAATGTGGCTGCAGGGTGGTGCGGAGTTCAGGAGAGGACACTGAAGGTTGCGTGTAGGACAGGGCTGTAGCGTGGACCGGAGGATTATTGTATCATGGTTGGTAAGTGATTCCTGGATGTGTGCCATACAGCGAACAGAGGCAGGGGTCACTGAGGCAATAAGACAGAGCTGATGTCTTCTGTGATCGGGATCTGTGAGCGTCTCTGATCAGTCCTCTCACCTCTGGCTCATAATCCACGCTCAGACGCTCAGGGGATTTTCAACACCTTCAGCAGAGTGTGAATGTTGACATCATCAGAACAGGCGGGCAAACAGTGGACCGAATTGTTTACGAGGCAGAAACAAGGAGTTTGCTTATATCTTGGTTTATGCCTCACAGTTTTCACAGCATGAAGGCCTTCTGTTTAAAACTCAAATATCTCAACAACTATGGACATGAAACATAGCACAGATATTCATATCCCTCAGAGGATGAATCATATTGATCCCCCACTTTTCGTCTAGCGCCACCATGAGGTTGACATTTTTAGCATTTCATGAAATATCTCCTAAAATATTGGATGGGCTGCCATGAAATTTGTACAGATCCACAGTCCCCACATTCTGCACAGATATTCGCACAACAATGTGCTGACACAGGAACGTGACAAGGAAACTTTCGGATCTTTAATACTTCATGCGATTTTTCCTCATGGCAAACCAATATTCTCCCAAACTGTAGGGAGCAGTGTGTTGAAAGCGCTCATCCTCGTCTAGGTAGAAAAAGAAAAGAAAATCCAGGATGTGGACAGAAAAGCGAAAACCTGGTACATGAAACCCCTGCAAAGGGCTGTGTCTGATGGTGTGACGTCACTTTGGCTGTGTGGACACTTGCGACTCTTGCGGATGTGTCAGGCATAACTCAAGTGTAAGTGTTTCCTCTGCATGTACGGCACGGCTCAACTCAACTCACAGTTTTTGGTTTTCCAACAACAAAAGTTGTGGATAGTATTTGGTACTTTTTTGGTATCACCTTTGTCTGAGGACGCATTCACATTGGCGCTATTTGGTCCGCTTTAAACGACCCAGGTCCGCTTCCACGGATAGTTCAGTTTGTTTGGAGTGGTGTGAACGCTCATTCCAACTGTGTGGACCAAACGAGCGAATCCTGGTCCGCTTGAAAACTGGGGGTCTCGGTTCACCTGCAAGTGAACCCTGGTGCGGTTCGCTTACAGTGGGAAATGCAAACGGACTATCCAGTGAACCAAAGACAGGAAGTGACGTAGAGCCAGTGTCTTGTGTATCTACACTATGGGGGTTCTGTTCACAGTGGAAAACAAAAGAAAAGACCCGGGACCAAAGGTGAGTCAAGTTGATTGAGCCGAGCTGAACCATGCAGTGGAAATGTCTCACTTTGGATTATGACCACATACAAACCAAACTAATGGCATTACTGTTAGCTTCAGCCTCATTTGTATTTAGTGCCAATCAGCAAATGTTAACAAACTAACCTGCCAAACTCTCCCTTCTTCTGATTTCTCAGCTTGTACATCCTTGATTTCTTTCCACACCTCCCCTTGTTGCGTCTTAATCCCTAAGATGTGAGACAAAAAGGCTGGAAGAGAAGAGGAGAGGAGAGAGGAGCTGAGGCAACAGGCATTTAACAAAATGAGACATACGTGCTTCAGAGCCATCATTCTGAAGCACTGTCAAATATGGTTGTGTGTCACACCAAAAAGACTTACAAAGGATACACCTGTTCATCCTCACTCATAGCTCCTCTCTCCTCTCACCTTGAGATGCATTTAAGGAATTGGGGCATCCTTCAAGATGGCATGCTGAGCCTGATTTCTGGGTCACAGGCAGGAGGACAGAGGACAAAGGAGATGAGGAGACACAGATTGAGCAATGAGAAGAGCCCAAAATGCTGAACCTGGCCAATACTGTATCTACTAAAAATCAGCATGTTAGCGTACTGTTGTTAGCATTTAGCCCAAACCAAAACTGCCTCACAGAGCTGCTAGCATGGCTGTACACACTATTCAAGTATTGTCTTGTGAATATACCGTATTTTATAAGAACATTAAAGAGTAAATCAACATGAATCAACTATGGACAAGTGCATCCAGGTCCTAACCAGAAGCCCTGGACGACAGTGGAAGTCCAGACCCTGCTGAGGGTATTCAGTTGGTTGCAATGTGCAACTTCACCACTAGATGCCACTAAATCCTGCAGACTGCTCCTTTAAATGATCACAGAAATATGATCATAATAACATTTATTATTAGTCTTGTTTCCTCCTACAGGGGAACTGTTGACTATAAATTACCCGTAGGTGTTTGACTGTCTTCGTGTTTTCGGTCCAGTGTGTGTCCCTGTCGTCTCTGTTGGACGGTTTCCTGTGTCAGTGGGAAGTTAGACTGGAAGAGAGCAATAATGCTTTGGCTAAATCCCTCCTACGTGAGAGTGCAGGATGAAGCCGTACAATGCCTCCACCAACTGGAAGACAGATGGCCCTGGCTCGCAAAAAGCCTTCGTTTGTTATTTGGAATCAAAAGTGATGCGGTGTGTAGCTCCTCTGGTGTGAATGAACAAGTCCTCAACTCTTCTTGGAAAAACTCAACACTTTGAGGAGTGGAGAGGAGGAGAGGCTGCAAGGCTTTAAAAACATAAACGACGGCCATAATCCAGCCCCGTGACGGCTTCATTGGACCAGATTATTTACGAGGCAGCTTAGGAAATTGAAAATATCCTGATTTAAGCTTGTAAAAACAACGGGTCATGAAGCTGGTCACGGCGGCTTTAATGACCACAATCAATGAAGCTCCTCTATGATAAAATGCAAATCAAACTCTATTAGCTTCTGCAGAATTAGCGTCCCGTCTGTCTGCAGACTACAGGTAATCAAAAAATTAATTAGAGAAAATGAAAGAAGACTAGAGGAGGCTGTGAGGAATTCTTCACTCCCATAGTGGAGCCTGTTTAATTAAATGATCAATCTTTCACATGAATTCTCAGAACAAAATATGTGACACAACATGTGACAAAATCCATTTTAATTGCATGTGCTGCTCATCTGATGCCACCCAGAGCAGGCAAATCACACAAAGAATTGTTGTGCAGCGACTGAAGCTTTGCACAATGGCACAAAAGTTCCACACTTACACACACAGCTTGCAGAAAAAAACAGCTGATCAATCCGCCTGGTTTACACTTGGGCTTTGAAAGAGACGGAGGGAGCAGCGCTGCGAGGGTAGAGGAGTCATCATTATCTCTGGGTTCAGATGAGGGATCTGCTCTTGCAAAGTGCAGCGGCGGTCAGTAATTTGGCCGTCCCGTTGCAGCGGCTCACTAAAGGCAGCATCAGCAGAGCCTCGTCTGTCCCTTCTCCCTCAGTGTGCCTTAAAAATAAACATTAATAACGTCCCACACCTCTAGAAAGCCGTCGCAGATGTTATGCACACCAGGCAAAGACACACCGCTGCAACACCAGGCCAAAGATCATCCATCTTCTGAAGGCCTCTTATGTCACACTTTGGTGCAGATGTGTGAACGGGCGAAAACACTGAGGGCTGAATTTATGCAGTTATATCCCTGAGACATAAAAACTACTAGTTCCTTCATAAACTGGAGCCAGAGTGTCTTTCAAAGGTCCAAAGTCACCACTAAAGGTTTGCAAAGTTTGTTTTTGACACTGAGAGGCTCAGCTTATTGTTCTAAGTGTCTGACGACATTAGGGAGAGGATCCATACAGATATAAACCCTTTTGATAAAGAGTAAGATCCTTTTGTGTTTGACCAGAAACAGCCCTGATATCGCCATCAGCAAACCCACCAGACCCCATTTAAAAAACAGGCATTTTAGCGTGTACAAAGCCAGCATATTTTCATATCTAACTGGGTGAATTAAAGGTTTATTTCAGCCAAAACCAAAGTTGGTGATGGTGGATTGTTGGTAAGATGAACCAAGATTTTGTTTCTGTTGACTTTGAATGAAGTGTGTTTTACGATGATAAAATTACTCTTTATTTAAACAGCAGAAATAAACTTGTTAAAAGTCTGGCACAAAATACAGTTTTAGTCTCCATAGATAATTTCAACATTCACAACTTTGAATTTTGGAGTGACATTCATCTAGAGGACACAAAAAACGCAGTACAAATACATTAAATATGGATTTTGTTTGGCGTCTGTCAGATGTGTAATTAGGGAACTTTATAAGGAGATATTATGACAGATATAGTCTAACAGAGGTCTAAAAAAAGGTTCTTCATGTTTACCTCTGACATGCTGACAGGGACAGTTCACCCCAAATTCAAAATACATATTTCTCCTCTCCCCTGTAGTGCTGTTTATCAGTCTGAGTCGCCGAGTGTTTGAGATATCAGCTGCAGAGATGTCTGCCTTCTCTCCAGTATAATGGAACTACATGGCACTCAGCTTGTGGTGCTCAAAGCGCCAAAAAATACATTTGAAAAACTCATCAGCAATGTCTCTTTACAGAAATCATGACCTGGTTACTCAAGATAATCCACAGACCTTGTTGTGAGCTGTTTCATGTAGGAACTATTTTCTCTACTGATCTACTCCCGCTAATCATATCACTGTGCAGAAGGTAGCGTAGCCTACATCTACTGCTAGCTCACCTAGCAACACTGAGCTAGCTAACGTTACAGCTCAGCTGAGTGATACGGCTGAAAATAGTGCCAAATGGTCTACAACTCAGCAGAAGTGAACTGACTCATATCCTATGTGCTTGAAGTTAGATGAGTAGGTCCTGTCCGCGGTGCATCACATCCTTATTTTTGCATTTTTGTGACATCTGTGTTGCAAATGTTTTTTCTTCTTCATTTCCACTCTTGTTTTATAATTATAACTTGCATTGTTTTAATGTGTACTTTTTCTTTCTTTGTATTGTTTGCTTTCTTTTTCTCTTTATGTGTCTCAGCTGGACATCACTTTATCTCGCCTCTATGTTTGAATGTTGGATACAGATTGCTGCCTTTGCAATGTATGCATTATCTGTCCTTGAAAAATCCAATAATAAAACGTAAAAAAAAAAAAGAAAATAAGAAAATAGTTTCTTCATGAAACTGCTCACAACAAGGTCTGTGGATTATATTGAGTAACCAGGCCTTGACTTCTGGAAAGAGACGTTGCTGTTGACTTTTTCAAATGTTATTTTTGGCGCTTTGAGCACCACAAGCTGAGTGCCATCTAGTTCCATTATTTTGGAGAGAAGGCAGACATCTCTACGGCCGATATCTCCAACTCTCGGTAACCCACACCAAGACAAACTAGACTGATAAATGTAGCTCTGCAGGCAAGAAAAACAACGACACAAATTCCATTTAGGAAAAAAAATCTCAAATTAATTTCCAATAAAATGACAAACCTTAATATTTTCATGACAGTCCCTTGAGACCACACTGTGGATATACTCTAACCCAGATTGAATGAACAACTTGTTGAACTGGTTTATGCTCTACACCCCTGGGAGCTGAAAATAAACCCCTGAGCTCAGCTACACGGGCACATTGATCAAGCTAACCTCAGCATCTGCACTTTTACTGCAATAACACCAGACCGGCTGTGCTCTGAGTTATGTAGTGCTGTAAGCTCCTAACAATTTTATCCCTTCTCAATCCCGGCCTGGAAGATCCGAGGCATAAAGGACGCAGGTCAAATGCAAAGACAGGATGAAAATTGAGGACTGAGACATTTTATTAAGCAAAGAGTACATTTTCCTGAACAGACAAACAGCTAGCAAAGGATAAATACTTTATTATCATCTTTATTTTGTTCACAAGTAGCCACGGTACTGGTAACCTCCGATTACTCCAAAGACAAAGAACTGATAAAAAATGTGTATATCTTAAAACTTAAAATATAGTTTTCCCCAGTTGGTGTTTGTTGCTGTTGTGGTCTGCAGATTTTCAGTGTTTCCAGCTTTAAAGAGGCTACACCAAGTACTCTGTGTGATCTTGTGTCTGTTAGATATCTAGATTAATACCATGGAACGGTACTGAACTCTACCGAAGCCCTGAGAGGCAAGTGAGACAAAAATAATTCTGGAGATTCATGTTTGTAGTCTGATCGAAATTGTTTTCTCCTGTGTTTAAGATTTAAGAACAGGTGGAAAAACAGGTTTACCAGGATGTTTCTAAAATTTTCCATCTGTCAAACAGGTGGGAGGAATAAAGTTTTGACAGGATCATTCTTCTAGGTTTTTTCTTCATCTGTGAAAACAGGCGGGGAAAAAGATTTGGCAAATTTGGTTGTTGTTGTAATACTCATGTTGGCCACAAGAGGCACAAGTGCAGCAGTGCCACATTTTCTAAGCAGGACTAAAGGCATTCATATTTTCTTCCAGCTCCTCCTGGAGGAGGGGTTGCTGGGCAGAGGTTCGTTTGGGGCGCTTTGCTTGGCCTGTTGCCCCCGCGCAACCCGGCCTGAATAAGCGGATGAAAATAGATGGATGTTTTCTTTCAGTTGAATTTGAATTTCTCCATACTCATGCCCACAAGTCGTATAACGTTACTGTCATGTCTGCCTCTAGTCTTATTTAAAACTCAAAAAATGATCCTAGAAAGACTTTTTATTCCACCTGTTTTACAGATGAACAAAAAAACGAACTGAAAGGAATATTTTTTTTCATTTGCTCTTTAAGGTCCAGTGTGTCAGATTTAAGGGGATTTAGCAGCATACAGCTGTGAGGATTACAGATTGCAACCAGCTGTAAACTTCTCTCAGTTAGAGTTTCTTCGATGTTCGTTGTTCAGGAGGTTTTTAACATGAGCCAAATTATGCGCAGAGGTCTCTTCCTCTCCAAAACAAAAGGATCAGGGGTCTTGTTAATAAAACAATGCATAGGATCCAAACTAAAAATGTTCGTATGGGCAAAAAGCCAAAAATATTACACAATTTCTGCAATCAGGCTTCCACCTCACCATCTGTGTCGCCAATTTCCTGTCTCCGAAATGTTCCTAAGCCTGGGTCAAAGTTTCTCCCATCAATTCTGATTTTATAGATCTCAACTTTTGCATGGGAAGTGGTGTGCGACTCTTTCAGGCCTCCTTTTGTGTGTATGCAATGTCTATAAGTGAGACCCCAGGTGATTAAAACCCCTGAAAACACAAGCAGTTTGATGTTCCAAAAATCAGTGGATCCCGAATTTGTGAACTCTGGTGGCCGACACAAAAACATGAATTTTTGCTTTTTGCATTTTGCTTTCAGGTGATTACAAAACTAAAGAAAATCTAAATTATTATACTTGATTTCTGCAAATATATCCTCTGAAATCCTTCACACTGGACCTTAGAGTCATAAACACAAGAGAGTAAACAACTTATATCAGACTTAGAAAATGAATAACCAGATGAAATGAATCATTCGTCTCTCGGGGGCCTTCCATAGACTCAGTGATTTAACAGCAGATAATTTGTTGCATCTACAATGCAAACTGTGAAGCTTACAGGAGGCCTACCTTGTAACCAAAATACAAATGAGAAACCAACAAATGGAGCTCAGATAACGTGCAGTGTGCAGTGAGGGTGAAGGTTCCCGTGTGGAATCTGTGAGAAGTGTTGAAATTCAGCAGTGAATACACTCGAGCTTCAGTCTGGCACATTAAGTGTGACGCCAAAAGCACAGAACAGACAGAACCCATAAAACAAAGTGGACAGACTGCAGAGTCAGAATGTGAACAACATGCCAGAAAAAGGCACCGTGTGCAAAAACAGACAGGTGGAGAAGAAACCACATAGCATGTAGCCTCATAAATATCATCAACACAAGATGCTCCTCATTGAACAAAGATGCACCGTCATCTTTAAACAAATACAGCTTCAGCATCGTGAGCAAACTCTTAGACTTGTAATTTCTTATCCAGTGTTAAGGCACATTGCTTCGAAAATACAGAAATATAAATGATCTTTGGTAAATGATACACTTTATAAAAATGTACTGCAATGACACAAGAGATACAACAATCATAAAATATTAAAGGTGCTGCTGCTTTAAATGCTTAACAATTGCACTGTAGCATCTTTCCAATTCTCCATACTTTTACTAGTTAGCCTGTGCATGATGTCGAGCACATCATGAGGAAATAAAATGTCTTCTGCCTCAGAGCAGGGAACATGATGCCTTCAGTAACAATACTCTTCGGCAATTTTAAAATAATGCTTTCAAAGTGCAAATTTAAATCTTAAAGCCGCAACTTTTACATTTGGGAAAGACTTTCTTTCACCAGCGAGTTCTTTGGTTGACAGCTGAGCACCAGCAGAACACAAGATTAGACTGTTGAGATAAACTCAGCACATGAAAAAAACTTAGAACAGGACCTTCAAGTAAACGTGTTTATGAAACGTGATGGTAGCTTGTTGTCAACCTACTGTACAGTGCTTAAAGGAATAGTTACAGATTCTAGAAAATATTATTTGCTTCTCACTGAAAATAAAAACGAAAGATTGATACAACTTTCATGTCTGTAAACTAAATATGAAGCCAGGAGATGGTTACCTTAGCTTAGCATGAAGACTGAAAACCAGGGGGAAACACAACACAACCCTATCGCCAGAACAAATGTCAGTATTGTACATTTCTGCAAACCACAGATGCGTTACATTTGCACGTTTTCATTTGTAGCGGATATACTTAAACTTAAAGTTTTAATAATGCTGTAGTTGATGTGTGGTTAGGTTTTCAGCACAAGACCAATTGTTTATGGTTAGGAAAAGATCATGTTTTGGCTTTTTTGGGAGTGTAGGCCCAACTGGAAAAGCCATTGTGTCGCTTTTTGTGCCACTAACCCAGCTGGAAAAACACCTAAAGGTTACTACAAAACATCCATGTTTGGCACCTAAAAAAACAACTGGAAAGACACCAACAGGTCAACACAAAATAGTCACGTTTGGTGGCTAAAAAAGCACTGGAAAAATACAGATGAGTTGCTACAAAACACCCATGTTTGGCACCTAAAAAAATGACTGGAAAAAGACAGATGGGTCACTAAAAAACAGTCACATTTGGTGCCTAAAAAACCACTAGAGAAACACCTACAGGTCACTACAAAACCTGATGCCTAAAAATCTCTTGAGAAATATACGACAAAACAGCCTTGTTTGGTGCCTAAAAAAATCACTGGAAAATCACAGGTGGGTGGCTACAAAACATCCATGTTTGGTGCCTAAAAAACACTGGAAAAACCTTGACAGGTTGCTACAAAACACCCATGGTTGGAGCTTAAAATACTCGGAAAAACACTGGCGGGTTCCTACAAAACATCCATGTTTAGAACCTAAAAACCTGTTAGAAAAACAGCGAAGAATTGCTACAAAACACCCACGTTTGATGCCTAAAAACCAGTGGAAAAAACACCTACAGGGCACTACAAAACAGGCAGGTTTGGCACAGAAAAAAACCCAGTGGAAAAACACAGATGGGTCGCTTCAAAACATCCAAGTTTGGCGCATAAAAAAAAACAGTGGAAAAACAATAGGTATAGGTTGCTACAAAATACCCATGACTGAAGCTAAAAAATCCTGCTGGGAAAACACTGGCAGGTTGCTACAAAACACCAATGTTTAGAACCTAAAAACCTGCTGGAAAAACAGCAAAGGGTTGCTACAAAACATCTGTGTTTGGACCCCTGGAAACACAGCAATGAGTCACTAAAAATCAACTGGTTTTGTTGTTTGCTGGTTTTTAGTGAGGAGCAGTTTGGCAGGCGCCTTGCATAGGTGTCGCGCCATTTACCATCCCCTCCACCTCCAGATGAAAAAGTCAGTCATATACTAGGTCACTTTAGAAACGTGGATACTCAAGAAATGTGCAAATGTAACAACACCTCTAAATCCCACTAACTGACATGTTATATCTTGTTTGTTGAACCTGTATAAAAACAGACATACAGACACAACATTCTGTGTCTTTACAGGGATTAAATGTCGGACTGTTTCTTGGCCGTGTGCAGTGACTTCTTTGAGTTTTCACCGGTTCACGATGACAACAAGCCTCGTGTCTTTGTATGGATTAAACAATCAAGCCATAAAATGTTAATTACTGAGCTAAGATGTGCTGGTAGGCAGATTTTGTTGTTGTTAGGACAGAGCCACCTGCTATTAGCTTCATAGTAAATGACCAGACATGAAAGTGATATCAATCTTCTCCTCTAACTCTCAGTAATAAAGCAAATAAAAATGTCAAACTATTCTTTTAATGTGAAACTGGCTGGCACTGTTAAAACAGATCCAATGAGTCAGTGGACACACACACACACACACACACACTCACACACGCTAACAACACACACACACACACATACACACACACAGTGACGCAGCCACACACACACACACTCAAACAGAGCATCATTACTGGTAGTTTGTTGTTGTACAGACTGAAATTAAATTTTCTTGGTGAATGTTCATAAAGCATGATCATATTTAAAGTCAACAGCTCTCGTAAGTATTCAGTGGAATGTACTATCTGACAGAACAGCTGTAAACACGCTATTCAGTCTTTAAAATTTAGCAAACAAATGTTGCAAATCCAGCAACAAGACTGAAACGTGCACTGAGCCAATGCCACCGATTTACGTAAAGATAAAACTCTTTGAGAATCTGCACTGAAACATGTTTCTGTGGAACTTAAAACATTAAAAAAAAAAATCTCTTCTGAGGAATATCAACACTGATTCAAGGCCACAGCGGCGTCTGATCCTGGTCTTAATGCATTTACAGGCGAAGCAGAAAGAACGAACAGAGAATTATTTCAGAGAAAGAAAATAAAAAAACTCCCAAATAGGCCAGCTGTGGAATGTCTCTACTCTGCTCTTCTTTACAATAAAACCTGATCATCTACTGAGATGCATCTCCGAAATAAAAAAATTCCAGGATTTAAAAAACAAAACAGGAGATATTCCAGTTCTTCCACCTCCCAAAGCTCAAAAATATCTTTAGCGTTCAAACGCCCAAAATATAAAGTACCTATCTGCATCTTTAATAAAAGAATCTCCTTGAAAAATACAATAAAATTAGATTTTCAAAAAACTATCGTGCAAATTTGAGTAACATACTTAAGACTGTGAGACATCACAAGATGGTGTGCAGCGACTGTTCTGCCACCTGCTCTGTCCTCTGTGCTGGATGAACGCTGTGGTCAGACTGGAGTCTTTCCTCTGAGTTCCTCGTGTATTTAACACACTGCGAGTCTCCATCAGCGGGCAGGTTCAGCTGGACGCTGTCTGACTGTGAGAGCAGAGGCGTGGAGGTGATCCAGCTGGACAGACTCAGCTCTGACGCCTCTAAAGTCTTATCGAGGCACTCGGAGTCTTTGGTGGAAGGAGGCTGTGGCTCCCCCGAGAGCTTAGGAGCGTCTTTGGTGTAAGGAAGTGTGTCTTTTTCTGTAGGAACTAATGTGTAGAGATCTGAGAGGCCTCTCTCACTGTTTGTTGGCCCCAGCGGGCCCCTGCAGCCCTGTTCAACTGTTTGTAAAATGGGCCCCTGTGATGTTTTGGAGCTGGGGAAGCTCCTCTGGTCTTTTTTATTGCAACCTTTAGGGGAGGGCTTGGTGAGGGACAGGAAGGGAGGCTTAGGGCTGAGCGGTGACCCCACCTTGACCCTGCTGAGGCTCAGAATGTTCCTGCGGGTTTCAGAGGGGAGTTTATCCAACTGTCTTCCAACTTGGACTGGGCTGGGAAACAGCGTGCCTTGACACGCCCTGTAGAAATATCTGGAAAGTAAAACAGAGCCAGACATCAGGACAGCACTATTCCAAAGATGAATGCCAGGCTCTTCAGATAAACATGAAAGACATCTGGTGCAGATATAAGTCATCGCACGAGTCATAAATATTTAGAGACGGGCTTGTGTATTCAGTCAAACACAAATCAAACACATGGCGTACCTGGGCAGCAGCGCGGCTACAGGCGTGATGACACAGAGCAGGTAGAAGAGGGGGTCCTGCAGCAGCCTCTGCATGGTCCAGTAGGGGTTAGAGGGGGAGTAGCAGGTCGGACAGGAGGCGTTGTAACACAGAGCCACTGTGAAGAATAAAGCTACACTGAAGGCGATTGACAGCCAGTTCGTCCAGGTCTGCAGAGGAAAGACACAAAGAGGAAGTATTGTTATTTGTTTTTCTTTTTTTATTTCAAATATACTTCATTTAGTTTAAAAAAAATAATAATTACAACAGACAAGACCAAGCATAGAAATCATTAATGTTCCCTAAATCATGTTCCCTACCATTTTGGACTCAGTTTCAGCAATGACGCTGCATCCCCTGATTTGATGGCCAAAACTAACAATTAAAAAAAGCTGGTGTATGAAGCTTCAACAGTGATGGTAAAATGGTAAAAAATAACAAAAAATTTACACTGAAAAATAAAACAGGCACTAAAAAAAAAATTTTAAGATTTTTTTTGCATTCTGATGTTTTTTTTAATAACAATCTTCAGATTTTTTTCCTTTACATCACTCTTTCTTCAATGTCAGGTTTATTTTATTTTATTTTTCTTAATATAATTGTATATGTATAATTTTATAATTATTTAAAAAAATATTTTTCAATATATATTGTTTAAGAACTGAAAGAAAAAAAATCTGATGACTGTCAGTGAAATTCAAATAAGAATGCAAAAGATCTAAAAAATAATTTAAAAAACATTTTAGTGTCTGCTTTCAGTACCACTGCGACATTTTTCAATGCCAAATTATATATTCAGTGCCTTACTGTCACTGTTTTAGCTCCATACAGTGAATAAAACCAACGAATGCAAAGAACAGTATTAACATGAGAAGCCTGCACAGGTATGGAGATCTGTGTTCCTCTGTTCTCTAACAGGTTAGGCAGCTACAGGAGAAACGGCCCCCGTGTCATCCTGAGGCTGACAGACACCTGACAAGGTGAATTCTATAAAATGCTCCACTGGAGTATTGTCCCTCCTGACACATACACAAGCACTCACAGAAGCACATAATTAATTACAGCCTCGCAGCTTCTGTATGGGGGGAAGAGACAGAGCGCCGCATGCTGTCATCTCAGATACCTTTAATTGACTTTCACAGCCGTTTACCAATCATGCATGCATTATGTTCCTGAGCAGCCGGAGAATGAAGTACCTGCCAGCTGAGCATTTGGTGTTTACCTTCGGTCGATGCTGCTCAGTGTGAACACTTCCCTGCACGAGGGGCCGTCACGTCCAGGAAGGTAGTTAGTGAAAAGGACATTTTTCATGTACAAAACTTGTCAGGCTAAATTTACAGCCTCAGCATAATGGAAAAGAGTCTGATTCAATGCAGGGTCATAAATTTAAAATAGCTCGTGACCAAGACTGCCGGGCCGTTTACGAGAACCACGCGTGGATACCTGAGAATAAAACTGAGGGAAGGGCAGGGAAGGAATGTGGAGGGAGAATATAAACAGGTATTTTGGAGGTGTGTGGCAGAGTGGAGTGGTGACGTGCTGCCATGTGGTGGAGAGAGTGTGCAGAGGGCTTGGACCGAGTCAGGCACGCTGTCAGGCTGATATATAGGCCCTGATGCTGCAGAGCTTTCTGCTTCAATCTAATCAGCTGCAGTTAAATGTCCATGTGCCCGTCAGCCTTCACACCACGACGCTCTCACAACGCAAGATGCTGATGTGAGGGACAAAAAGCAGCACTGACACAGAGGAGGGATGTTGAAGTGACTAAAGGTTCAGTATCGCCATCAGTGAGTCTGGAATCAGGTTTCTTACCCAGGTTTTGGTCTCAATGCCCAGGTGCATCAGGATGGTGAATAAGGCGAGGGTGGTGATGGGCGTTCCCCATGTAAACAGATCGACGTCAGAGTCAGCATAGGCCTGGGGAGGAGAGGAGGAGGAGAGAGGAGGAGGAGGAGAAGAAAAAAGGATACAGTGTAAAAGATGGAGAAGGAGAAGGCGATGCAGAAAGAGGAGGAGGAGGTAAAGAAGAAGGAGGAGGAGGAGGAGAAAAAAGTGACAGAGTAAAAGAAGGAGAAAAGGAAGAAGAAGAAGAAGCATACGAAGAAGACAAAGAAGGACAAGGAGGAGGAGGAGGAGGAGGAGGAGGAGGAGGAGAAGGAGAAGAAGGAGGAGGAGGAAGAGTAGGAGAAGAATGAGTACAAAAAGAAGAAGAAGGCGGAGAAGAAGGGTAGGGGATGGGATGAAAACAGATGGAGACCAAGAAAAAGCAGACGAAGGATAAGAAGAAGAATTAAAAGATGAAAAAGAAGAATTAGGGCAAAAATTAGAAGATGGAGGAAAGGAAGACAAAGGTGAAGAAGAAGAAGAAGAAGAAGAAGAAGAGGAAGAAGAAGAAGAAGAAGAAGAAGGGGACAGAGTGAAAACAGTGGAAGTGGTGAGTAGGTGAAAGCAACAAGGACTTACAGAGTGAAGACGAGCTGATATTAAAATTAAAACCAGACTCACAAAGTACGGGATGAAGAAGCAGACCAGACTTTGGTAGAAGGCATCAATCATGTTCATCCAGAACATATATGGCTTATATTCCTGTCAGATAAAACCACAGAGTTACACTTATTAACCTCATCAGCAGAGGCTGAGATCATACACAGAAATGTTGTCATGAGTCATAAAGTGAAATCTGAGCTGTCCAACATCTGCTGTTTATTATAAACACTAATAATTACTAACACATCTGAGAGAAGCCACAGGAAGTCAACAACACACAACAACAACATAGCCACTAAAAACATTTTTAAATCAGCTGTACTTGGACACTGTGCTAAAGTTAGGTATGCTAACATCAGCATGCTAACATGCTCACAATGACGATGCTAACAAGCTGATGTTTGTCTTGTCTAATGTGCTAACATGCTAACATTTGCTAAGTGGCACTCAAATTTAAGAACAGCTGATGTGAATCTCGTTAGTTTGGCAGAAATTTGGTCATAAGTTTTGGATAAATTAAAATTTTGACTTTATATTGTTACGCTCGCGTGGTGAATTAATAAATCATTTTATGTCCAGTTACAGGATTCTTGCTGTTGTTGTTTAGACTTCATTCCAAGGACACCTCAATAACACAAAATCCTACAGAAATTCCACTATGACCTTTATCAGCAGACAGATGTGCTGTGACACGATGACAACTCAACCACCTCAGTGTTCTTTGTTAAAATCTAAACACCCTACCACATGTGTAAATGTTACACTGAATCACGTTTCCAAAATTGTGACAGGCAACTACGTATGGAAATAACTAAAAAAAAAATTATTATGGCAAAGTTATGATACTGACTAGAATAGTGCACTCAGTAGAGTGCAGATCTCCAACAAAAAAATTCATCCCACATCGTGCCAAATTTTAGTGAATCATAACATACTGGGTATGGAATTATCTGCAGATGCTCTGGTTCAAAATGTCAACTTTCCTTCCTATGGACGTCAGTTTTTGAGCCACAACGTAGGCCAAAATGTGGCCTGCAACAAACTAGGTAAGGCTTCTTGTTTTTAGCTGAGACAATGCCTTTTGCTCTATGATTTTGCTACATGATTTTGTTGATGACTTGCGCCCCCTTATGTCCCATTAAGAGGAGTGAGGAGTCAGCAGTCAATGACGGTATAAAATAGTCAGTAGCAGTAGCAGTATGCACGATTAGCTACAGACAGACATACAACCAAATGCATTATCTCCCCCAGGCTTAAACCTGACAGAGATAATGACGACCATTTAAAAACACACATGAGATCTCCTGTAATCTGATAAATGTAATGCCAGGTCAGTCTGTGTAAAATCAAATGTCAGTATGTAGTTCCCATAAAAGAAAGACACCAGATGAGCTGCATCACCTGAAGAAAAACGCTTCTTCCTTTTCACCACCAGCTTATTTAAACACAGATCTTTTTAGGCTAAAAAAAAGGCAGGCAAAGAAAAAGGGAAAAATCACGAGCAGACCAGACCTCGGAGTTCTGGCCGTTCACGTAGAGCTGAGGTAGTTGTTGGAGAGTCTCCGCTGACACGTCTTTGTCCAGAGTGCCAGTGATGAGTTGTGGGAAGGCGGAGAACATCAGGTTGAAGAAGATAAGATACCACTGATCAATCATGGCCGAACCTGAGAATCCGCAGTAGAACTGATACCAGAAGATGAGCGCTACAAACATCTGTGGGAACAAGAGATAACAGGGATGAATTCACATGAAGACACAGGACAGGAAACCAGGAAAACCACTTCAGGGAAATCATTTGTCAACTGATCTACATCACGTCTGACTGGTAACATTTGTAAGTGGCTTACAGCATTCTTGTAGAAGAAATAGAGGATCATGTTGGCCAGTCGTGAGTAGCACCAGTGTCCGTGAACCAGCAGGAGCTTCTGGAGATACCGGAAACGTGGGAGAGCAAAGTCACTTGCCATCACCGCCTGCAAAACACCAGAGAGACCCAACATTCAATCCTCCATCCTGTGTGTTCTCTTTCCCTCCCATCATCACCATACATGACTTGTGTAGTTATTAGGGAATAACTGGTGTAATTTGGCGGCCCTGCTACACACGTCTGCCTCTTTTTAATGAATCTTCAGTGTGTATAATCTCCCCAAAGCAATAACCCTTAAATGAGTTGTCCACCTTTTGGGATTCATCGTTACAGCAGCAGGAAGTTGTCAGTCTCATCCATCAACATCTGAAACAAAACCCTCCCTGTAGTCAGGCCGGCTTTATAACTCACATTTTAAACGACACTGCTAACCCTTTATGACAAGTCTCAGCTGTCAACATTATCCGTCAACAAGAAAAATAACAGCAGGTGCCTCGTTGTGTGGCAATTTAGTTTCTGCTGCGCTCTAATTACGGCCTCGTAACGACTACATGGGGAGCGAGCTCCTGATAGAGGAAAGGTGTGTTAATCATAATGCAGAGTGTGCTGGCCTGAGAGCAGAAATGTACGTCTCAGCACGCCATGGAATCCTGAGAAGTGACCGCCGCCTCATTAAGAGCAAATTTGATTAGCAGTGATTAATCTAGCAGCCCAGGCGAGGACAGGATGCTGAGACTTTAACAGATGTGCTGCACAGCAGCGCGTCTCCGAAGACTCCCCTGGAAGGTAATTGGGAATCTCCATCAACGCTGTGAAGGATCACCTTTCCGGAACAGGGTGCTTGAGTTGAACGACCTGGGGGGTTAACTGAGCTTTTTTCTTTCTTTTTTTTAACCATTCAACTGCCTCAACTGAGGCGTTGGCCGTGACCTCAGGGCAGGAAGAGGAGCTGGTGTGGATGGAGTCGAGAGTAAAGCACCCATAAAGTGTACTGCTTCACTGCAGGACACGGGACAAACTTCCTGACTCAGCAACACACAGGCAATCCTATTTAGAGGATGTGTATGGATGTGGGCTGAAACACACACTTAAGAGTAATGAAAACCCATTAACTATGGTACAGAACACCAGTGTCTTCCTCAGCGGTGGAAGAAATATTCATATCCTTCACTCAAGTGAAACTACTAATACCACTCTGTGAAAATACTCCACTACAAGTAAAATCCTGCATTCAAAACCTGACTTAAGTCTAAGTCTATCAGTATTATCAGGAAAATGTAATTAAAGTAAAAGTAGTGATAGTGCAGTGAGATGTTCCCTGTCAGTGTTTTATTATTCTATTGTTTTTGGATTAATATTGCTGCTGCATTAATGTGTATTTTGTATTTTCCTGCTGTGGATGTTTAAGGTTGTTCTAATTCTAAAATATTTATATACTAGTGGGTACTTTAATCTACAGCAATGCATCATATTTAAGGAAACTCCGATTGTGAAATTCCACTGTTTTTTTTGTTGTTGTTTATTTTGTTTTTGTTGTGATTTATTCCTCCTATTGAGCCAGGGGAAAAAAAATCTTCTTGATCAAAAAAGAAAAAACTTTTAAGCTCATTCTGCCCTTCATTACACTCATCGCATGAGTACAAATTTTATCATACATATTAAATAAAATAACTTTTGATATTACCTTTCACATTAAAAGTATCTTTAAAAAACTGCTTAAAAGCCTTTTTGTTACTACAGACATCATAATTCTCTCTCTAATGTATATTTTGTGTTGTTGTGAAAACATCAACAAATTTCTCCTTTAAACAGCTGAATTTTCTCAAATTTCTCGCTATTTTTTTTTTTTAATTTGTGGGGTTTTTTTGTTTTACAAGATTATGATAACGTTTAAATTTTTGCCCACTACTCATTTTTACTGAACAGATAAGAATCCATTAAAACAATCATGCCTTTGCTTTGCTAATGTGCATACACATTATGGCCGCAGGCTGCTAACAGCTAACGCTGACTTGCTCTCATGGCGGCAAATATTCATTTGTTCAGTGTTTTCCCGTATTCATTCTGCGGCACTGCAATGCCTTAAGTCCATGAATTTGACACGTGTCTGTGGTTAGTTCACATGTTTGTAATAACAGCAGGACATTTAAATTGCGTAAGTTGGCTGAACAGGTGACAAGTGAAGCTAACGTCTATGGGATACCAGTAACAAACAGGCTCAGAAGTGAACGACATACTAATGTGCTGACAGATTCAGTCAGTTCATTTACATGACATTAGTGAAAACATGTTAGCCTGACTGATATCGTACCAAATCGAATTTCGCAAAGTCGGACCAACACACCCAGATAATGAGACTGGGAGTCGAATAACTCCCAAATTGGCCTAGATGCTCTGAGCATGCTCCACAGTTTGCACTCCAGGCTTTGACCCGGAAGGCGCATAGCATTAAATGTGTAGCAGAAGAAGAAAACAAAAATATAAAGTTAAGTGTACAGCATGTACAAAACGCATAGAGCGATAAAGCTGTCCACCATGGTACCAGTTTGCTGCTAGCTGACCGCAGCTAACTGTCATTTGTCGACTGTTTGGTCTGTGACGTAAAAGGTCAACTGGAAAAAGGTCCAATACTGCCAAGTTTAAAGGGGGCACGTCACTGCCTACTGTAGCGGAGCCGGACATACTTCAGTCAATAAATCAATTCCCCTCCCGTGCTTGTGTACTGGGACAAGGACAGTAGTCCAATTAAATGGCCTAGTCAAGCTATAACCATATCTTGACTTAACTGTGCTTGTAAACGTACTGAGTGTTTTTGTGTTTTTAGTTGAGCGAGACCGGGATATATTGGTTTAAAACAGATTGATGATGCTATTTTGCCTACCTTGTTCTCTGCCAGATTTACTGGAAGTGAAGCCCCCGTGCGATTTATGTGGAGATAGCACTGCCCCAGACTCTTCCTCATAGCTTGTCAGCAGCCATATGTAACTTGGCAGTCAATTTGACCATGTGTGCTCTGATTAAGTTGGCATACAGTTAACACACAAGTCATAATTTTATTTTTATGAAAACTCAACTCCTGGCATTTGCTCCTGATGTTCTTCACCACTGTTTTGGATGGAGGAAATAACGAGAGTAACAGGCGAACAAGCTTTAAAAGTGACATATTATCTTTTTAAGTGCTGTGCCGTGGATCTAATTCATGGCGATGTGAAGAGTGGATTTCCCCGCCCCGCCCCCTGGCCCATCTGCCAAGCTAAAGGAGACAACCCGGGGAAAACACAGCTCTCATACTGCATTTTTTTTTTTTTACAGCATCCTTCAAATCACCCTACATCTCACCCCCTTCCCCTTCTCTGTGTCACCCTCGTCATCCGTCCCTCCCATTCCCCTTCAGCTCCGCCCAGATTTCTCCTTACCTGCATGCCCTCCTGTCCCGAGATGCCCACGCCCACGTCCGCTACCTGGATCATGCTGACATCATTGGCCCCATCGCCTGTGATTAATGTAGAGAGACAGAGAAAATAGTCCCTCAGAAGAGGAGTAAACAGCCTCAAGATACATTGGAAGCAGAAGGAACTTTATTGAGTGTGATGAAGGCAAGACAGAGCTGCATTGTTATGTGTGTGGGAGGAACATCAAGCTTTCACAGAGCTGTCAGTTTCTTCAACTGCTATATTGGCTGTGTGTTTGTTATTTACTGCTTTTTGCCAGGTGCCCTTCACCGGCTCGACCGTCCTTCTGGTTGGACAGAGCCGGGCCTGCTGTGGTGCCTGACGAGCAGTGATTTTGTTTTTCTTTTTGCAGATAGTTTTTTTTGTCAGTGCAGGTGTTGGAGTGGGAGATGAAGTGTTGGTGGGCAGAGAGGGTTTTGTTGTCACGAATAGTAAACATGACTGGAGTGGCAGCGTTGGCTCATTATGAGAGGTAGTTGGTGATGAGCCCACAAACAGAGGTTTGTGTTAGCTGGCGAATACTGCTGTACAAAATCTATCCAAACACACCACTGCTGCAGCAATTACAACAAAAATTTCTTGTAGAGCTACAACATCCCCACTGCCCTCTATGAAAAGGTATCTATGAAATATTGGTAACATGAAATATTAATTCAGTCCTGAAACTTAGAATATTCTTGTCAATTGGAAAAATATTATAAACTTGAGGGGCCCTGATTAAACAAAAGACAGGCGCACCTGCGAGAGCACTAACGTCACTGCAGCACAGATTATGAGACATTCAAGCAGCAAAACTAAGAGCTGTGGTTATAAACTGAACAGAGCAACAGAAACTTTTAGCATCTGAAATAAACAATAAAGTTGTGATGCTGCTCGTGTGTAAATGCTCACATCTCTGCAACTCTGCTCTCCGCTATGTCATGTTTCAAAAAATGTAGTTGACATTGTCCTCATTAGTGATGTATTATTTCACCCGCCTGCATCCCTGTGTGTGTAACAAGCAGAGTGCACACATGTTGTGATCCCACCTGCGTAGAGCATCTTACTATATGAATAATGCGCCCTTTAAACAGCAGGAAAATGCTGCACCATGCTGACCTCACACCAGGTTTTTGTTCGTCAAGGTGTGTGTTGAATTAGGACATGCTCCTGGATCAACATCCCACATCGCGCTCCTGGACCAACATTGCGATCAACCAATCACAGCCCTCTGACATCATCAGTGTGCTGCTCCTACACTTCTTTGAAACTCTTTTGTGCTTCTTCAGCGCTAAGCTAGTTTTCCAAATTGAATAGTTAATTGAAATCCTCAGTAACATTGAACAAAAACCTTCTGAGCTACTGCAGGGTTACTAGGTATGCTATGCTAATGAGTAAACTTGCTTATGGACTAGTGCAGAGGTCTTTGACGTTATTCAGGCGAAGGAACCCTTAACTCACAGAGAGACAGAGCAGGGACCCCCCACTACATATATTGTATGAAACTGAGTTGCACTTGGGACATTTTGGGATTTCGGGTCTTCCCTTGCAGTTGTAGCATGGCTAGGTGCATTAGCCTCCCCTCTGCACTTTCAACGGTGGTTTCCAAGGTGGACGGTGTGTCAGAGGCTCGTAGAAAGTTATAAAACAATTCACTGAGGCTCACAAGAATGTCTGTAACCTCGACATAGTAATACAGCTAATTTGCTAAAATGCCAAAAAAGAGAAAAACAGGTGCCACACAGTGATGTAGCGTTAACTAGCTCATATGATTGCACAATGATTCATGGGCAACATGGGTCAACCTATCATTAATGTTGTGTACTGTTAACTAAATAGGTTTTATGACTAGGCTGATTTATCTTTGCTAATAATATATTAGATTTACATTAATGTGGATTTTCAGGCACATTTTACTCACTAAAACTTTAATCAAATAACTAAATCATTGAGAGGTAATTTTGCGGTCCCCCCGCAGTGACTCTGAGTGCATCATATGCGTGCTGTGGTATATAAATAAATAGCACTAGAGCCCTACTATCAACTTCAGGAGGTGGAGGATCCATTCTTGTTAGCGGTGTAGCAGCGGATGAGGTCTGAAAACGTTGGTGTTGTAATGTACTGATAGATATTAGAGCTCTGCCATCACCCGCTGTCCCCACAGAGATGTAAAATAAAAGAGTGTGAGGAGCAGTGTGTTTCCTCCACATTACTGCTAACATTGCAATGACAGAAAAACGCTTGGCAGGCAAAAACACGATCCTCCTGAGTGCAGTGGGAACAAACAAATGGAAACGAGGAAAAGACAGTCGTAAGTCACACTGACGTCCCCGTGTCACCTCCATTACGCTACAGCTTCATTAAGCCAAAGAGTTTAATTACTAAGGTGCCTTAAAATAACATTGTTTTGACTCAGGTGTGTATGATGAGTGGACACTTCTGTTCACAATTTCAAAGTCGACTCATATTGACACCAAAGACAAGGAGCTTCACTGTGTCTGTTTCCCACAGTGAAATTTATTATAACAGGGACATGTTGTGTGAACACGTGTCACTGATTATTGAACAAGAAAATATAATATCTTCATGATGCCTTAAGACTTCGGGAAATCTGTGTCTGAGTAATAACGGCTGCAGGGTCATCTGACAGTGATGCACTGTAGGAGCGCACTCAAATATGAATATTTAGTTTGCTAAGATGTCAATAACATTTTAGCTCTCAACACTGAAATGATCAGCTGCTCAGACTTGTGTTTTGGAAACAGTACAAGCACATAAAGTACATCGTGACCGAGAGGTCGTCCTGAAGCGGCAGGATAAATCTGGTGGAGAACGTGAAAGGGCAGCGCTTATAAACAGAACTAAACAAAAAATGAAAAAAATGCACTGGCTGTCATGAGGTATTAGTAAGGAGCGATATTTCACTAACACTTCACCCACAAAAACACCATTTGTGTATCAGTAAATCAGCCTGTTTTGCTGTAAATGTGTGCAGAAAACGTTGTTTTTCTCACATACCTGAATGGTGAACAAAGAATCCAAAAATTCAGAAAATTGCATAAATGCATAAATAAATAAATATGTTAAGTAACAGTCTCATGCACAGACCAGTAGTGTAGTGTATGAACTCTGCTCATACACTGTACTGAGCAGAGTTTATATGCACACGCTTGCCCAGGCTCGCTACTCACATGCAGAGGTGTTTTAACCCTTTAAAACCTGAGCAAATTGACTTGATTGCTTTTAGAAACATGAGAAGAGCAATGAAAGGAGAAACGACCCAAACATTTGCAGGAAATTCGTAAAAGAGAAAATTAAAAACACAAAAATTAGAAAAAGAAACAAGGTGAAAAACAAACAAACAAGGAAATGACCTGGAAAGTGCGCTCAAAGATTCAAATAAGTCATTTACATAATTTTAAAATGTATTAATAATAATAATAATTATTATTATAAATATAGTTTCTTTCCTAGCTTTTTTCTTTTTTTCCTATTATTTGTGTTTGGGAAGTACTGAGCATATGACTGGATAAATGAGACTTGGATTATACTGCAAGAGTTGTGTGAAAGTTTGTAAACTGATGTTCTGATATAGTTTCACTGTTGCTAAATGACAGACCCCTCTGACCTCAATCCATCAA
This sequence comes from Cephalopholis sonnerati, assembly GCA_019142605.1. Lineage (NCBI taxonomy): Eukaryota > Metazoa > Chordata > Actinopteri > Perciformes > Serranidae > Cephalopholis > Cephalopholis sonnerati. The sequence goes on from JAGQAX010000006.1 coordinate 6,042,417, forward strand.
GAACGTTCCCTGTTTTTGATTCTTGGGTTCACCGAAGAGAAAAGTTTTCTTCACAAATTCAACAGAACACGGGGTGAGTAATTAAAACACAAATGTACAAGAACTTCTTGTGCAAACAATGCCTCAGAGGTTTTGTGAGATTCTGATTAAATTCAGATGCTGAAAGCAAAACTGAAAACAGCACCTATTTCATCAGTTCCATGAAAACATGTTTGCTGCAGTGATGAAGTTAAAGCTTAGTAAAACTCCAATGACACTACTTAGCATTTTGGAGAGGCGGCATGGCCTTTAAAGTGGTCACAACTTTTTGAGACCACTGAGGAAGTTTGTGAGGTGAAGGTTAAGGGTTTCAAGCTGAGTGCTTCTTAAGATAAAAAGGAAATGAGTTTGAACTACTTCACAAAATTAAAAAAAACTATAGGTGAGCCAGTTTGAAGCTGAGCATTTCCTCTAAGTTGACATTTCCACCTGTCAGCAGATGTGTGTGGGGCTCAGGCGTGTTTTGATCTGTCTGGACGATCCTGGATTTTACAACCTGGTGATAGCCTAAGGCTTCAAGACTACAGCTTACAGTTAAATATATTCAATGATGAGGAATGTTTTACACTGAACTTAGCTCTTTTTAGCCTCCAGATCTTACGTGTCTGACACCAAAAACAAATGCAAGCATGACAGAAAGTCTGTTTCTCTTCAGAAACAGGCAGGACAGGAAAATATTTCATTTCCAGGACAGGTTATTTGTTCACGCATTGGAAATTTTGACAGTGACCATGGAGAGCAAATCACGCACATCAGCTGCACGGGTCTAACTGTGATCTCGAGGTGGACCATGAACACCTATTTTTCCACTGGCAGTCGTAGCACATCTAAAGCATCCAGGTCAGGAGCTCAGATAAAAAGGGGAGTTGTGTTAATGTGTGTCAAAGTGGATCTTAAACTTTCACTCACCGATGGCTAGAGTCATGACCTTCAGCTTGTTCCGCACCAGTTTGACCACCATGCTCTTCTGCAGCGGCGTGGAGCGGCAGCAGAGCACTGACCGGCAGCTCCGTGCGACAGCCAGAAACTTATCCTCCAAACTCTTATCCAGGGCGTAGGCCAACGTCCGCCCGTCAATCACCAGGCCCAGCCGGTGCACCATGAAGGGAGCGGTATGGGTGGATGAGGACGGGGATGAGGAGGGGTAGATCTCAAAGGGTGCAAAGTTACTGTGGAAGGCCTTGGCGGCGTGATCTGTAGAGCTGCAGAGGAATTTGGCCTGGATGTAGTGTAAACTCTCCTCCAGCAACAGCGCACACGCCTCCTGGTTCAGAGACAGGCACAGAGCGAGTTGGAGTTCAGCATCAGGTCATTAAGTTGCTTAATATCAAACTGCCTGTTCTGCTTCACATCTGGCAGACAGATGCTTCAGCAGCACAGAATGAAACATCGCTCGTCCTCAAATGACCCTCGTTTTTTAAAGATCCCATGCATATTTACATGTTTCCTGTAAAAACAGGAAGCTCAAGAGGAAGTTGTGTCGTGTATTTATTGGCATTTATAGTAGCCGCTAGTGCTGGGTGTGCGTTACAACCCCCGCCAAATTTCAGATTGACAGTAGCTCCTAGCTCAACATGGAAAACAGCCACGACGACAGCCTGCTCTCTGCTGTCGAGGACTTCTCGCCACCACCATTGCCTACGCATTTTACTGCCGAATTAGACAGGGATCAAATGGAGGAAGAAGATGACCATGATGGAGACATTTTTGAAGTGGGATCATACATGTTCAAGCCCAGAGACATTTTTGAAGTGGGATCATACATGTTCAAGCCCAGATCAGAAGCCAGCAGTGCTGCTGGTGAAGGAGAGATGCAGACTCATCTCTGCTTTGGAGCTGATGCATCCAAATAATAAGCTTGTGTGTAGATTTTTATCTGGTCATGTGTTACATTGGAAAATGCAGAATATCATCATCAATTTTGTGTCATTTTCTAGAGAATGACAAACTCTGAATGACTATTGAGAATACCTTCAAAACGACTTTCCTGTCATCGTTGGCCAGACTCTGGAGTATCAGTGACAATCAGCATAAAATGTGATAAAAAATAAATATCCATTTTGATTTAATTGGAATTTTAATAAAGATAGTTACAGTAAGAAATAGAAACTATTATGTTAAAAACAGTCTGGCATTATGGGAAATCCATACATTCACACTCTCTTGCAGAGAGTTAGATGAAGAGATTGATACCACTTTCACATCTGTAGGGTTAATATGAATTTTGGACAGAGCCAGGCCGGCTGTTTCCAGTCTTTATGCCACAGTAAGCTAACCTGCTGCTGGAAGCTGTACCTGAATATTTTCTTTACACAAAGGACAGTGGTATTGATCTTCTCGTTTAACTCTCAACAAGAAAGCAAAACAATGTATTTCCCAAATTGTTGAACTACTCCTTTAAAGCAACACTTGGTGACTTTTATAAAAAATAACATTTGTCATATTTGCTGAAACTCTATATTCACACAGCACTAAATGAGACAGATAATCTGTGGAAAAAACATGTTTCTAATACTACTTTTTTTGCCTTGTGGCACATCTAATGGCCTTAATGCATGCAAACGAAAACCTCCAGAGCCGATGAGTCATGTGCATCACTGCTCATGAACTGCGGTCAAACTGTCAAACTAGGCAGCGCTGATCAAACATCAATCAAGATTCTTTTACTGCATTCTCTATTTCTCACCTCAAATGTTCTCAGAAACATATTTTAGTGACTGTTTAGCTGTAGAATAACAAAGTTTGTGACCCTGCTGCCATGTTGGAAACAGTCAAGCGAAGCATCCAGTGCTGCTCACTAGCCGGAGCAAACTCTCTCTTTTCTCTCAAACAGCGATGCAGTCACTATAATCTGTTTCTAAGAAACAGATTTTACAGATTATATTTCTTTTTTTATTTAATCTCTTTTTAAATTTGACAGCACGCTGGCGCAGTGGTTAGCAGTCGCCTCACAGAGGTTCTAGTCTACAGGCAGGATGGTGGCTCTGTGAAGCTGTGCAGTGGTGCTGTTAGCTAAATGCTAACATCAGTGTGCTAACGTGATCTGAAGCTCTGCTGCTCACCTGAGAATCAGCATTCAGTGTCAGGATCTCCTCCTCAGGGTCCAGCAGCTTGCAGGCGTACGCAATGTTTACAGCTGTTTCCTGTTTGTCGCCAGTCAGCACCCATATCTGCAGGCCAGCCTTCCGCAGAGAAGCTATAGTTTCAGGCACACCGTCCTGCAGCCGGTCCTCAATGCCCGTCGCGCCTGTGGGTGAGGAAGCATGATAGTGACACACCCCTCAACATCGACATAACAAAGTGAATACAAGACCTACAATGAATAAAGGCATAACTTACCCAGAAGCTGCAGGTTTGTCTCCAGCCTCAGGGCCGAGTCAAAGAGCAGCTCCTCTCTGCCCTGGATGGCCGTCTCAGCCTCCAGGTGACGCTGCAGCCAGCAGGCATATTGCTCTTTGCTCAGAATCTGACACATGAACACAAACACACACACACATAAACACACCATCGTAGAAACAGTCAAGCAGCTTTCCCTCCTTTTGCCGACATGGCAGAGGAGGAACCACAGGAGAATGTGCGACCTTGAGAAGGTGTTTTATCACATTGCTTTGGTAACGGGCTTTGCACAAGCAGGGATATAATGAGCCCGGCTTGTGAGAGCATAAATTAACAGCCTGGGAAAGTGGCACAGATTGCAGCTGAGTCACGAAGAATGTCACTTTAGAAGGGCCAGTCCATGTGATCATCTGCGCCGGGCTACAAACACAACCTGCCAAAAAAGCCACGGAGAAACATCGTCTCCAACTTCTGAAGCAGTTAACTGAGAGAGGGCGTTTGCTCAGAGGTTCCTGGATCCCCGTTACCTTTTTTGCAATGCACAGTGTGCGAAGGCCATCCGCAGCATACAGGTTCAGGTAGTTCTGGGTCCGGCTGACAATCTTTTTCTGGCGTTTCCCTTTGGAATTTCCTGAGAAAAAAAAACAGCAAAGCACAGAAGAATGAAGATTTTTCAGGGAATTTGCTCAAGTGTTTCCAGACTGCCAAGGGCTTCTTCCAAGAGGAACATGGAAGCCATCTGTCTTCACACCTAAATTAACCATGTATGCTGCGCCTTAATATATTTCATCAAGTCCTCATATTACTCATCAAGCTGTGTCTGGAGTATAATAAGCAAAATATAATTTTAAAAATCTCATCTTGCAAACACAACTATGTCTATTTCAATAACAGTCTAAATGATTTTAATATGTCTGAATATTACATGTTGTTTTAGATGTGTTTGAAGTATCATGTTTTGTAATAAAGTCTTGTCTAAGTGTGTCTCTGGCGCAGCGTCTTGGGCATCTTTGGCAGGGGGACGGTGCACAAACAGATTGGCTTTATCAGTCTCCTGACACAGATGCACCAGCCAACACTCTGATCGCCAGCCTTGTAATCTCACTAATAACACAACAGCTTGGCAGGCCCTGCTACACATGCACCGTCATGCAAAAATATTTTTACTGCAAAGAACAAATTAACACAAAAATGTCAGTAATCTGGAGAATTCAAACACTAAAATAATATTTTCTTTCACATGAAAAGATAAACTCTTGGTTGTCTCATATAGAAGCAGTGTGACACTTTAATATTCTTGTTGTTTGTGACTGAAACTCTCTGTCCTCTTTGGCTGTGGAAAAAAAAGTATTTCCAAGGAACAGGAGGCCTTGCAGACGCAGGTGGAACTTCACACAATGTTTATTTTTCCTACTACTCAAAATGGGAAAATCCACCTCAAATACAATTTGTGTTCTGTTTGTTAAAGGGATAATTCAGATCTTTTTAAGTATGAGCTACTGATCCATAGTCAGAATATTACCTGCAGTAGATGTCAGTCAGCACACCTCCAGTTTGGAGAAGCAGACAGAAGTACTGCCACAGAAGCTAAGCACTGTACTGTTGTGGACATTTAACCACCCCCCCAAAAAAATCTATATCAGTTTAAGTGTACTATATTCACAATATTTTCACTGCTTTACCTTTCCCGTCAAACAGCGATTTTCAACGAGAAACTGAGGCCTTTACATCACTCTCTTCAAAGCCAGACTCTATTAAAAAAAACAGTAATCTAACATTGCTGGCGCGGCAGTAGCTCAGTCCATGGGGACTAATGTTGGGAACTGAAGGGTCACTGGTTCAAGTCCCCGTCCGGCCCAAATATGGAGTGTGGACTGGTAGTTGGAGAGGTGCCAGTTCACGTCCTGGGCACTGCTGAGGTGCCCTTGAGAAAGGCATCGAACCCCCAACTGCTCAGGGCGCCTGTCCATGGGCAGCCACAGCCCCCCCGCCCTGACATCTCTCCATTTATTTATTTATTTTATTTTATATACCCTTAATAGTCCCACAAGGGGAAATTCCAAGTTTTCACTCTGTTTTTACAAATACACACAGGCCTGAAACACACACATGCACAAACAGGGCCTTTTACATGCATCAAATGGAGAGATGTCAGAGTGAGGGGGCCATGGACGGGCGCCCCGAGCAGTTGGGGGTTCAGTGCCTTGCTCAAGGGCACCTTGGCAGTGCCCAGGAGGTGAACTGACACCTCTCCAGCTACCAGTCCACGCTCCATATTTTGGTCCAGTCGGGGACTTGAACCAGTGACCCTCCGGTTCCCAAGCCAAGTCCCTATGGACTGAGCTACTGCTAATGCATGTATAGGTCCTGTTTGTGAACGTGTGTGTTTCAGGCCTGTGAAAAGTATATTTTCTTCTGAACACAAGAGCTGCTGGTTCAGCGCTGCCTCCATCTGTAAGTTTGTTTGTGTTATTTTGTTTGAAATGGATAGCTCAGATTCACCAAAGTTGCACAATAACACAAATAAACTAACTGATCGAGGCTGCCTGTTTTCAGCGAGCTTAAATTGCCGTTTTTGTTAATGAAGTCTGGTGGCTTTTAGGGATGCAACGGTTCTCGGTAAAATATTGAACCGTTCAGTCCACCCTGCACGGATCAATACATCCTTATGGACGGTCGGTTTTCGGCCATTAATTTTGCATTGATGCTTCACAGGCCACTGTCTGTGTGTGTGTGCCTGTCCACAGGCCGAGTCCATGGATGTGTAGAGAACAGCCGAGTCAGCCTGCTGCACAAAAGCCCTCCCTGCAAGTTAATGTCCAATCACTGTTGTGGCTCCGCCCACTCACCCCCTCACATTGTTGTAACTGGAGCCGGTGAAAGTGATGCTCGCCTCACACAGAAAAGAAGCGGAAGAAAAACAAACAGAGAAAGCCATGGCAAAAAGCGGAGGAGTTGAGAGACTGAAGTTTGAAGAAGCACCAGCTTCATACAAATCTCCGGTGTGCGATCATTTCGGTTTCGCTGTTGAATACAACGACGAGGAAGTGAAAACAGTTAACAGACATGTCACTGTTTGAAAACATTGCTTGAAACATGTCCCATACGTAAAAGGAAACACGAGCAATATGAGCATGCATCTCCAGCGTGAGACAGTCGAGGACTCGAGAAGGTAACACCAGTGAAAAAACAACTGTAGTGTATACTGTACGAGTTGTCAAGGTTAAGAGGCTGTTAACTTAAATGAATTACAGTATGTTTGCATTTGGAAAAGTAGTTTTTGCTGACAAGCAAAATAAAGAGATAATTTTGGAGAAAAAATTGTTCTCTTTACGCACAAAACACATACCGAAACCGAACCGAAAACGTGGCCCAAAAACCGAGGTACAGACCGAACTGTGGGCTACTTGTGCCGTTGCACGCCTAGTGGCTTTGATGAGTGCAGAGATGGGGAAGCTGTCAACGCTGGAAAAAGCTGTCTGATGGCAAGGTAAAGCAGTGAAATTACTCAAAAAACAGTGTACACTTAAAGTGATATTGCCACTTTAAGGTGATTAACATACATTTTGTGTCTGCCCCCATCCACAGCAGCACATTGCTTTGCTTCTGTAGTGGTACTCCAGTCTGTTTCTCCAAACTGAGGGCATGGCAACCACCATCTACTGTAGGTAATAGACTGACTATGGATAAGTGCCTCATACAACCCTGCTTCAAAAGATCCAGACTATCCCTCTTAAGGTTCCCCGAGGAGTTTTTGAACACTAGTGATGCTACAGAGCAATGTTTTCATGTGCGGCTCACCATTTGCGTTCACTCAGGTTACAATGACGAACTTCGGTTTGTAACTATAACCGACGCCTTCACATCAAACAATTATTTGGTCCACTGTTGACACATACGTATTGATTACAGCAGCTTTAATTGCAATAATAATGCTAGTAATTTGTTTTAAGGTGGAGTCAGAGATTCTGGAGAATCACTGTTGATATTTAAGCTCAATGCCCAAACAAATACACCACTCCTCCTGTCAGTGCTCCTTTAGAAGTTCCTGCAATATCTCCAATGTTATTCACGTCATGACTATACTATACTATACTATACTACAGCTCCATTCATCGTGGGTGAGCATGTGAAAGAGGGAAAATAGTCAGCATAGTGTGTAGCTCAGTACGAGCTACTTTGTTTGTTTCCCATTGACAACACTTGATTGTTTTTCTGCACATACACTTCACAATCAGCTCGTGAATGGTGAAGATCTATACTCTGAATTTGACAGAAAGTACATTAATGAGAATCGCAGACTCTACCTTTAAGTTCACAGAGCAAAGATCACAACCCAGAGGTCTGCAGTGTCATCACGATCTAAATATTTAACAGTGGAAGATTTTGTAATCAGTGAAAATGGCAAATTAGGGTAAATAACATCAAAGTATAAATTCTGTTTTAAGGTGGAATTTGCTATTAAACAGCAGGAGTGAGACTGGAGTTACGTCATGACACACACTCCAACTTCTGAGCCCCGAGGGTCTCCGGTCCACCTCCAGCACCAGCATGTGCACTGTTATTAGAGTGACACTGAACAACTCCCTCGTCGCCTGAATGGAGCCTTTATGGAGGTCTGTGTTATGAGGAGGCCCAACTCACACTGCACGCTCACTGGCTGGTTTCACCCAATGGTAAAACAAAGAAGGGAGCTGTCTGTGTGTGAAGACACACCCTGTCAGCCATTAAAACTGCTGGACTGAGACACATAGTGGAGGAGGGTGAGTGTGTGACAACTGTCCCGATGGAGTCTCTCTCCTCTGGTGAGCAGCAGCGCTCTGTGAATTTTAAGTAAGTGAAAAACTCCTGAAAAAACTCAGACGTTGCTCTGTAGAGGGCATTAAAATGACGAACAATCAGCGGAGCCTGCAACCTCAACACAAAGGGGCAAGTGTGGTTCTGATCATGGAAAATCAGTACAACAGATCATATTGTTATTCAGAATTCCTCCAAAGAACAGGTCTGCACATCAGCTGGAAAACACACTCGAACAAGATGGAAGTGCTTTCCTCCATTGATGTGTTGCAGTTAATAAGTCTTCATTCACTGTAGGAGGATCATTTAACTGGAATCTGCCTCCTTGAGATGAACTGCCTGCCTCTAATGAACGGGAGGGAGCCACTAACCAGGCATGTGAAATAAATTAATTACCCACACAACATGACAGCATGCTTTTACTGAGAGGGAGCCAAGACAAGGTGCTGCACAGGTTGATTCAGCCCATGAAAATATAAATATGTGGAATATATATGACCAGTTGATGAGGCGTTTACACGCAGTACACTGTCCTGAAAAAAAAAAATCCAAAACCTTTTAAATCATGGTCAGATATCTTAAAGGGGGACTCCAGTAATTTACTAATGCACTTCCATTAAATTGGTGGGACTTGGGAAAAACAAAAATAAAAAGAATCGACCTACAAATGATCGTATGCTTGTATGATCTCCCACAATGCAACTCAACAGCATCTTATGTTAAAAAAAAAAACCTCTGAGAAATAAAAACACACATCTTTGTAGTTTCCATGTTGTTCCCACATTACGGCTCAAAGGCTCATGAACACATCGAACTCGGAAGAACGATTTCCCAAAGTGGTGCTATAAGTATAAGCAGACTGACAGATTTTTTTAAATATCAATAATCGATTCATTGTTTAAACAGCGAGCATTTGCTGCTTACAGCTTTTCAGATGTGAGAATTTGCTGCATTTCTGTTTCCTATTACTGTAAACACAATGTCCTTGAATAATGAAAATAATGGTTTGCAGCACTACAGACTGTGTGTTGCGTCAAGCCTTCCGTCTGTGGGCTGAAACAGTCTCTGCTAAGCACCCCTGGACATACGTCTGGTGACTGTGTACAAAGCATTAGTGAAAAGTGCCTGTGTAGCTCTTTGTGTGCCTGGAATACTAACAACCCGGTACACCTTTGCCATTAAGACGTTTAAGAACTCGTACAAGGTTTTGAGATCACAGAGGAAAAGTGGAAGGAAGTGTTTTTATTGAGGGTACCAATAAAGATTAGCGTTGAGTTTTGCGGCTAAAAATACTAGTTCTTACATAACATGTTATCTCATATGTTTACTTCAGTGGAAAGTATGAGGGTTTGGGGTGGGGTGGGGTGGGGTGGGGGGGTGAAACCTTGCAGGCATGTTAGTCCACAGACACAGTTAAATCACAATTTTCCGCAAAACCTAAAGCAGCTGCGACTGAAAACAATCCATCATTTGGGATTGACCACAGCCAAGTGAAAAGATTCTGGCTTTGCTGACATGTCCAGTAAAGCTCATGAGCCATGTGAAGATTACATCCCATGATTTGTAGCCGATCACAAGTCCACAGTCATTAATTCAGATGGAGGAGTCTGCGGACATGATACAGCGTCGGCTCCAAACCACATCATAACACCATGGTGACAGCAGCGTCATCGTAAATCACAGAGTGTACCACCGCTAGATTCACCTTCATGTTGTGATATATTACTAACTGGACACAACAATCAGAGAATGTCTAAAGCGAGTGTATAAATGAGTGTTTCCTACCTGTGTCGGGCGGTTTGATGAGGTCCATGATGACAGAGTCTGCTCCTTTAGTGTAGACCGTGATCTGATCCGTCAGAGGGTGTCTAACAACCACAGACATGCGCTTCCTGGTGGAGTCAAAGCCCAGCGTGTGCAGCAGCTCAAAGCTCAGCTTCCCCAGATGTGGCAGCTCCACAGTCACCTGGTCAGGGAGGCGTCCGACAAGGGAGCACTTGTAGGCCCTGGCGGCGTACACCAGCGCAGCCTCGTCGGGCGACTCAGCCTCATAGCGCAGCTCGCCCTCCTCCACGTTCCACCCTTTCCCGTCGTAGCAGGGCGGCATGGCGCTGAAGGCGTGCTCCAGGCCTCCGTGAGGCTGCTCCTCGTTCAGTTTGGTGAGCGTGCTCTCTGCAGAGGGGGAGGACAGCACGCTGGAGCATCCCCTGTTGGAGGAGCGGTTGGTGATGAGGCTGGAGGAGCTGCTGCTGTTGGAGCCTGAGGTGAGGCGGCTGGGGGTGAAGCGTTTAATAAAGTCCTCGATGGTCTTGACTGGAGACTTCAGCTCAAACCTCATCCGGACCTGGAGGAAAACAAATACAAAGTCAATCACACCTGCAGCAGCAAGAAGCACAACTTACTCTCAAAATAACGCAGCAACGAACATCAGTATTATGAAGCTTAATGTTCAATCAATCAATCAATCAATCAATCAATCAATCAATCAATTTTATTTATAAAGCCCAATATCACAAATCACAGTTTGCCTCAGAGGGCTTTACAGCATACAACATCCCTCTGTCCTTTGGACCCTCACAGCGGCTAAGGAAAAACTCCCCAAAAAAACCCCTTTAACGGGGAGAAAAAAATGGTAGAAACCTCAGGAAGAGCGACTGAAGGAGGGATCCCTCTTCCAGGACGGACAGACGAGCAATAGATGTTGTACAGAACAGATCAATATAATGAATTAACAGTAATCCATATGACACAATGAGACATAAGGAGAAACAGATATTATATTAATAATATGATTATATATGTATGTGACAATAATGTTATGTGTATAATAGTCCAGGTATGACTAATAGTAACAGCAGCAGTGGGAGGCATCAGGCAGGACCACGGCAGCAGCACAACCACGACACATCATCCAGGCACAGCTGCGACACAAGTTAACCTGAGAGACAGTGGAGCACAAAGGCTCCGGAGAACAAGCCGAGTTAGTGACATGCAGTAGGCCCGGGTTAGAGAGATGCATTAACAGGACATGAGTACTAGCAAGGGAGAGAGAGAGAGAGAGAGAAAGGAGAGAAGGGGCTCGGTGTATTATAGAAGGTCCCCCGGCAGACTAGGCCTATGTCAGCCTAACTAGGGGCTGGTCCAAGACAGGCCTGAGCCAGCCCTAACTATAAGCTATATCAAAAAGGAAAGTCTTAAGTCTAGTCTTAAAAGTGGAGACGGTGTCTGCCTCCCGGACCGAAACAGGAAGCTGATTCCACAAAAGAGGAGCCTGATAGCTGAAGGCTCTGGCTCCTGTTCTACTTTTGGAGACTTTAGGGACCACGAGTAACCCTGCATTCTCAGAGCGCAGTGTTCTGGTGGGATAATAGGGCACTATGAGCTCTCTAAGATATGATGGAGCCTGATCATTTAGAGCTTTGTAAGTTAAGAGAAGGATTTTAAATTCAATTCTGGATTTTACAGGGAGCCAGTGCAGAGAAGCTAAAACAGGAGAAATATGATCTCGTTTCTTAGTTCCTGTCAGTACACGTGCCGCCGCGTTCTGGATTAGCTGGAGAGTTTTCAGGCACTTATTAGAGCTACCTGATAATAGGGAATTACAGTAATCCAGCCTCGAGGTAACAAACGCATGGACCAATTTTTCAGCATCTTTTAGTGACAGGATAGGCCTAATTTTCGCAATATTACGCAGATGAAAAAATGCAGTCCGAGACGTTTGTTTTAAATGGGAGTTAAAAGACAAATCTTGATCAAATATTACGCCGAGGTTTCTTACGGTAGTGCTAGAGGCCAGAGCAATGCCATCCAGAGAAACTATATCATCAGATAAAGAGTTTCTGAGCTGTTTGGGGCCAAGAACAATAACTTCAGTTTTGTCTGAATTTAACATCAGGAAATTGGTGCTCATCCAGGTTTTTATATCTTTAAGGCATTTCTGAAGTTTAGTTAATTGATCCGTTTCTTCTGGGTTTATCGATAAATACAACTGTGTATCATCCGCATAACAATGGAAATTTATAGAGTGATTTCTAATGATGTTACCTAAGGGAAGCATATATAGCGTGAATAGAATTGGTCCGAGCACTGAACCTTGAGGTACTCCAAAACAAACTTTAGTACGTGAAGATGATTCATTATGAACGTGAACAAACTGAAAGCGATCGGATAAATAAGATTTAAACCAGCTTAGTGCAGAACCTTTAAGGCCAATTGAATGTTCCAGTCTCTGTAGCAGAATTTGATGGTCAATTGTGTCAAATGCGGCACTAAGATCTAGTAAAACAAGTACAGAGACGAGTCCTTGGTCTGAAGCAATCAGAAGATCATTTGTAATTTTAACTAGTGCTGTCTCGGTGCTAGAGTTCAGTGTTCAGAGTTTTATAGTTCATGTAACAAAGTTGAAGTTAACTTAGCTGCTGGCTAAAGGCGCCAGGACACTCCATCAGATGGTGGAACAGAAACTCCCTCTCCTCACACCTTTCTGATGTCAGATTAAGGAGGTGACTATTTTTGTCACTTTCAGAAACAGGGCATCTGTCATTTACACCCACTTCAAACTGTGACTAGCATGTGGGGGTGAGACAGTAGGTGGAGTTTGAACTTTTCTAGCTCTCTTTTTGATACTTTGCAACATTATTTTTGTCACTATTCACGTAAACAACAGAGCAGAGTCCAGCATGGGGTTGATTCCTGTGGTTATCTGCAAAAAAGGTGATAGTATGGTGGTATTTTGTCTGAATTTTATTTCCAGACTCGGCTCTGGGTGAAAAAAAAAAACACATACAGGTTGAAACTCGGGTGTTGGATGATAAATATTTTCCGTAACTGCTTATCCTGTTTGGGGTCGCGGAGGGCTGGAGCCTATCCCAGCTGACATTGGGTGAGAAACGGAGCACACCCTGGACAGGTCACCAGACTATCACAGGGCTGACACATAGAGACAGACAACCATTCACACTAACATTCACACCTACGGACAATTTAGAGTCACCAGTTAACCTGCATGTCTTTGGACTGTGGGAGGAAGCTGGAGTACCTGGAGAAAACCCACACTGACACGGGGAGAACATGCAAACTCCGCACAGAGGGGCTCCCCCACTCTGGGGTTCAAACCAGGAACCCTTTTAATGTGAGGCAACAATGCTAACCACTGTACCACTGTGCCGCCTGAATGAAAGACATATCTAAATTAATTAAAACTAATAATAATTTGATTTGCTGTTTTAACGTTTTAATCTCACTGCTGACTCTGTGTGACAGCTCTGTCTTCTGCTCCATCTGGAATATGAGAGCCGCCTCGTTTAGGTGGGAACTAAAAATCCTGTTTTCACTAGCTTCAAATGAATCCCGCCTTCATATCTACATGGAGAGTGGGTCCTCGTCCATGGAGTCCAGGGTGTCACAGCGCCATGTTTCTACAGCAACCCAGAACGGACAAACCAAATACTTGCTGTAGAGAGGGCATTTCACGTTCTTGTATTACCTGAAAGCCACTGTAGATTCTCTGGACGCTTGGAAAGGGAGGGGTTCTCAGTTTGTTGCAGTCTGCAACCGTATCGCTAGATGCCACTAAATCCTACACACTGGTCCTTTAACAGAGAGCTTAAAGATGTCATTTATTGCTAGCGAGTCTATAAAACTGGGCCATCTATGCAGTACAAAGACATAAATACTTTTGAAACTGGCGCTACATGACCGGAGTAAACGGAGTCAAAGGGCTCAAAAGATAGAAAACGACCAGAATGCACTGCACTGCACCGGACCAGACTAATGAACGCTCCTGTTAGTAGGTAATGTAATGCAAGTTGGTTTGAAAACAATATGGAGGCCAGCTGGTAACAAACCATCTTGTATTACAGTTCAACAGTAAGCTGAAATATGTTCCTGAAAACATCTTAGGTGGGAAATAAGAATCGTAGAAACAGAATAAAGGTTTACATTTGATCACCACTGTCTAGTTGGACGCTTAGAATCAGGTCTCTCTTGATTTGCTTATATACTCTTTGTGTCCGTGGTGACAGGCATACAAAAATGCAGAAGTCAAATCTGAAGCTCGAGCTGGGAGACGAGCAGAGAGATTTGTGTGCTGGTAAGATGCAGGAAGGTTAAACATGGTGCACTTACACATGTTATCATTCACAGCTGGTAGAAAATCAGCAAAGTATCCCTTTAAGAAAATTCATAAGGTAGATTTAATGACCATTTTGGCTTATGGGAAACCAGGCCTATTGTGCTACAAGAGACTTGAGTCCTGATGAAAATGCACCTCCTGGCTTTTATACTCCAGCCACTCCTTTATCCCAAGGTGGTGCAGTACAATAAGAGTGACTCACATTGAGGACTGCTGGCAGCAGGAGCCACGGTTCTCACATATATAGATATAAATCATTCAGGTGCTGGTTCAGCCACAAGGGCATCATAATAAAATGTGAACAATTACACGGGCACAAAGGACGAAAAAAGCACAAACAATCAAAAAAGGGAGAAAAAAAAAAAGAGACTGTATCAAAGCCAGCGTTTCTGCGCAGATTTACATTTCCTCCCATCTTATCAGATAACCTCCAAACAGAAACACAGAGTCCATAAATAATGCGTCACGTTGTAAAGCTTAATCTGAACAGATTTGTGCCTCTGACTGGCAGGACAGCGAGCTGGTGCGCACAGTGTGTGGCGAGCAGAGGATATCACCTCTGAACAGGACAACCACACCCAGGCTCCCACAAAAAACAAAACAAAACACGGATACACAACTGTGACTGGAGCGAGCACATCAAAGATACAGGCAGCACAACAGTGAACGCTACGTGACTTTGTGAGGATTTTGGAAGGTTTTTATGTCTTTTAGGAAAAATAATGGTCAGCAATTCTTTATGTGAAAAGATGGAAACTACTCCCATGTTGTTCAAAAAAAAGAAAAAGAAAAATACTCGGAGGGGTTTGGTGCTTTGGAAGAATATCAATAGTTTGTACTGGATCCCCTACTGATGCTCCTTATAATACCGCCTCGCTTTCTAGATATTGTTCTTGTTTTACAGCCAATCTCAGGAGAACGCTGACATGAAGAAAGTCGTGTAAAGATCAGAGACGAACAGTGAAAAATGAGTGACATTTATTTGAGATAATATAGCGGCTTTTTAGGAGATAGTGCATCAAGACGGAGCATCTGTAGCAAGCCTCAAAAAGGTCAGAATGAAACTGTATTTTTCTCACAAATTAAAATCAGAAATGGGGAAATGTGGCTTGTGACCACTTAACACAAAGCACTATCTACATATGGCCGCTCATCAGTGAGGGGATGTTATCCCTTGAGTTGTTTGAATATTTTTTCAAGGGCCTGAAACACCTGAGATTATCAAACAATTCACAAGAAAACAAGACTATATCTACAGCCATGCGAACAGCTCTGAGGGCTGTACTGAGGCACAGTGGTGCTCTAAGCTAAATGCTAATCTCAGCATGCTAACATGCATTATAATGTTTACTATTTTCATCTTGGTTTAGCATTTTAGCATGCTGACATCTGTCAATTAGCCCTACGCACAACGTACACACACACAGTACAGCCGAGGCTGATGATGTCATCAGTTTTCAGGGGCCTCATCAGAAAAAATATCCCAACTGCTCAGCTCCTATCTTAAGTTATGTTTCAAAGATAGTAAAAATCTTTTCTTTGTATTACAGACGCAATTCCTGAACTCATCCTGTGCCCCATCCTGTCTCAGACCTCCTGTCTTATCTTAAGAAGTCCTGCCTATGATATGAAATCAGCGCTCATCCTGTCATGTCTGTATCTATGTTTAGAACGTACACAAGAGTGCCTGTAACTTTGATTAGATTGTACCCGTCAGCTGTTGTACATGGACAAGCCATAATATCAACGAGTGATGCGAATGGAGAACTGGCTCCAGTTGAGAAGCGGTTCCAAACTGTCCGATCCAGCAGAGTAGTTTGTTGCCGAACTTATCGATTCCTTTGCATGTTTTTCTAACAGTCGGGTGCTGCAACACAATGACATCAAAGTCATGCGTCTACGCAGTTGTAAACTTGCAAAAAGGAATCATGGCAGAGAGAAGAAGCGGTCCAACACACGGCTTCTTTTAAAGAAAGATGACAGTGGTGCTGCTTGCAATGTCTATGAAAAGATAATTTCAAGTCAGCATGGAAACAACATCTCTATGCAACACGGCCTCAAATTCCAGCAATGCCATGTGTTTGACTGTGCACAAGTGCCACTGCTTCCCAACTGAGCAGCACGTCTGTTACCGAAGGTAAATATCCTGATATAGTAACATCAGCACCACGCAGGCAGACTTTGCAGAGTTTTACTTTGACTAATAGAAAAACTATTTTGACTCAGTAAAAACAAATGCTGTACAAACATTCTCTTATTTCATCTACACCAATGATTCCTAACTGGTCCAGTCATGAGGTCCAGAATTCTCCTTCATCATTGATTCAAGATCCACACAGTTAAATTTATTTTAGCATCATACTTGAGTTTGGCCATGTTGTTGCGCTAGTTTGCTGTCTCTGTGATGAAGCTCTCCATTATTCACTCACTCTACAGCAGGGAGCGGCACTTCAAAGTAAACGCTCTGTGCCAGAGATTCAGTGTACTTAAAAAAAAAGAGTGTTTTTTTTTTTTACAAACTTGACATGTTCACACGTCACATGTGACCTACCAGTTGGGAACCAGTGATCTACACTGTGATCAGTGTGGAGAACAGTTGCATTGATGCTAAAAACCTGTGTTTCTCCACCCCGGAAATTGATATGAAATCAATAAGGGAATCGATAAAGAAACAGACAGTAAAGCAAAACTGATAATAGCATTGTTATTAATAAAATCTTAACAATTCCCATCACTAATATCAACAGGTCTCACTTGTTAGTGGCTAGCTAGCTTGTTACCATGGACAAAAAAGGACGGGGGTTCAATTCTGGCTCTAATCGTGTCAGAGGAGGAACTGATCAAATTTAATATTAATTACAAAATATTTAAATTTTTATTTATTATCAATTTATTTTTGTTAATTCTCTTGCCAGTCAGTTTATACCTACTAATGCATGGTATGTTAAAATAAAGCATCATCATCATATTTCAAACTTTATGCTTTGGTGTTCATGTTGTTCTCCATCTTTATTGTCACTGCCATACAGAACTAACATCAGTGCTGCTGCCATTTTTGGCTTTTTTTTTTTTTCTTTCTAAATTTAGGGCAGGGTCTATGTCATCCTAATTTAGGATTCCTATCTTGGAAAACCCCTAACTGAGGACAATTTTGTCATACTTAAATTCCTATCTTAAGATAAGATCTTTCCTTAATACAAGTTGAAAACATGTTTCTGTAATACCAAAAATCTTTACTGTCATCCTAAACTGAGACTTGAAAAGTTTCTGTGAAAAGGCCCCTTAGTATTTTTAAGTATTGGTAAAATAGAAATTTGATGTGATGATGGTCAGAGAATTGGCAAAACTTTGACAATCATCCTTTGGGGGACACAAATGTGCCGAGACATCCAACATCTGCCTGGGGATTTTCCTTATAAGCACAAATTTGAAGCTCATGGAGGCACAGAGGAAAAGAGTGAGAACCTCAAGTCTAACCTCAAGTCATCAGGACTGATGATGAGTGTCTGGAAAATGGTGACCGACCAAAAGATTAGAGGAAGGACTAAAGCAAGAGGGTCAAACCAGAACCAGGAACCGTAAACAACTGAGCTCCAAATATAGTCACTGTTACGACTATCTGACCAAGTCGACTATCTCATTAATTTCTAAAAGGTAATCTGTTATTGACCTGCACAGCTTCTGTTGAGTTACTTTTACCTTCTGCCTGGGCTGGTTGGGGGAGGACACCACCACCGTGTTGCAGATAGTGAGAGCGATGAAGAAATCAATGATGTCGGCGAGGTCAGAGGGCAGCTGGGACACGGGCTGGCTGTGGAAGCGCATGAAGTCCAACTGACTGCTGCATTCGTTGACTTTGTCCAGGAGCTGAGGGTCGGGGGTGATATCTTTCTCCTGCAGGACAGAGGAGGGTTTATCAGAGGTGAGCGCACAGCAGCACAAAGTACGAGGATGGCGTGACAGCGAGGCGCACTGACCATGGGGCTGCTGAAGGCCGTGTGCTTAGACAGGATGCTGGCTCGCTTGGCCTCCGCCCTGCTGCCCGTCCTGCGGTGGGACTTTGTGCTCTGGGAGCGCAGCACCACCCGGGCGCTCTGGTGGCTGGTCACACTGTCCCGCCTGGGCAGAGTGCCACCGTGAGACGTGCACTCTTCCTCCTCAGAATCCATCTCCTGGTACATAGCAAGTCTTTTAGCTGGAGACACACACAGACACACACACATCATTAGGAGTTACTTAAAAAGCAATAACTGCTGAATGAGGGAGTGTGTGTTCGCTGGCTTGTCTCACCATTGGCATCATGGGAGTACTCCACCCCTGCCACAGTGCAGCGGCGAAACACCATCTTATTCTCCGTCAACGTGCCCGTCTTGTCAGAGAAGATGTACTGCATCTGGCCGAGATCCTCGGTGATATTAAGAGCTCTGCACTGCAGGTGAGAGTCCGTCTCCTCGTCGTACAGATCCATGTCCTGATGGATGAAGTACACTTGGCAGATCTTGACGATCTCAATCGACACAAAAAGCGAGATGGGTATCAGCACCTGGGAGAGGACAGAGTCTTTGTTAGAGAAGAGGTAGATCTGGTTATCAGTTTCTAAAGCCTACTCTGTCAGACATTCACAGTATATACACAGAAAAACAGTTGAGTATCTCAACTAATCTGGATAAACAGAAGCACAATTTGAGAAAATATATCCTCATATTGAGTCAGCTGGAACACCTGGACACTAAAAGCTGAGTGTGTGTGAAAACTACACTCAACAGAAATATAAACACAACACTTTTGTTTTCGCTCCCATTTTTCACGAGTTGAAAATAAAGATCTAACATATTTTTACACACAAACTTTGGTCACACATTTGTTAAAGTCTGTGCTAGTGAGCGTTGCTCCTTTTCCACGATAATCCATCCACCCGACAGGTGTGGCATATCCAGATGCTGATTAAACATCATTAGCACACAGGTGTGCCTTGGCTTGTCACAATGAAAGACCACTCGAAAAAAGACAAAAGACATTGATTAGGCACTCTGAACAGGGCGACAGACTTTCACTTTTTGGTTGTACAGGATTCATCCGTGAAGAGAACACTGCTCTAAAGTAGGGATGCTGAATTTTTTGCAGATATCCAATATGCTGATATTGATGTGCGTACCGATGTGTGCCCATACTTCATTCCATCTAATGAAAGAGAACATCAACTTAAGAGAGAGAATGTGTAACTTAAGAGGTAGATAAAATGTGAAACAACGTTTTCACACCACTCTGAAAAGTATATGTATATCAATTTGTGGGAGAGTGCTGGGGGTGCATGTGATTGCAAGGTCATGTGATCGTGTTTAGGACTCATCTCAACGCCAGAGAGGACGGCCTCTCTCCACCTGGTGTAGCACAAAAGTTAGGATATCAGACAGTTCAAAAAAAGGTACAAAGACAGTATTTCACAAGATACAGAAATGATTGGAGGGAATGTAAAACACACTCAGGGTGATACTGTGGTCTGTATTCTTAATTCGTATTTTCATATTTGTTTTATACACGGGATAATATTGGTTATCAGGTGAGGAGAGTGTGTTTATGTAGTAGCTTGATTAGTAATGGATCAGTATAATTTTGGATTGGGGGTCAGGCTAGACAAGCATGTTGCTTCTTCCTACTCCTTTTCGGACATGAAATGTTCATTTATGTTTCTCATTGTAAGTCAGTTCATGACTTATTGTTTGTCTCTGTTTGGAAGGGTTTTTGTCTACAATATATATTCAATTGTATTTTATTGTAATCATTTTTTAAATGTTCCTGAAAAAAATCCAACCTCTACAAGCCAATACATGCACACATGTGCAAACAAAGTATAATAACAATAATTATGTCCAACATAAAACTAGTATTACTGCCTCGTGGTTGTATGCCTCCACACACCAGTCACGTGTCCGTTACAGTTTATATCCATGTATGTGATAACATGGATGCCTCACACTCATCTTCCCCTCGGCAGCACAGAAGATCTATACAATCAGCATAGTTTCAAGGTGGACATCCAAGATAAGTGTAAATGTCTCCACTCTCTGTTCCTGAGATATGATCGCAACAATTTACGCAAATTCAACGAAAGTCCACAATATTTGCAGGGGCTTGCAATTTTTCAAAAGTCCTGCGATTTTTCCGCATTTTCTGGCTGACCGAAAGTCGTCGCCACGTCATTTGAAAAATCAACAGGTGCGTCATCAAATGGCGCTAATGTCACTGCAGTATGGAGAAAGGCTCTGTATTGACATAAGAATTGTCACTTTGTTTAAATGCATACAATATGTGTTGAATTGATTCAAATGTTATGTTTACAGAAGATGTAGCTTACATGTTGTTTTACAGTCAGATTGTCTGCTTTGAGAGCTACAATATTCACTCAGGATTTTTTAAAAACATTATTGGAGTCCATGTTTTGAAACTAATTCAATAAAACTAAAGAAGAGAACTGAAACATTTGCAGCTGTTTTTGGAATATTCACTATGATTATTATAGCAAGTCTTTACATCACTTATTTTTTGGAGCCAGTAGTTTAAAAAAAAAAAATCACATTTTCTTTCTCCTGACTTGCAATTTTTGTCATTTGATGCAATTTCCTGCAAACAAAGAAAAAATCACATTAAAATGCTGCAATTTTTAATCGCACTTTTTGACAAAATTGGCCGCAAATTCAAGGGTTTTTTGCCATGAGACCCTGGAAGGACTGACTATGATGTCACAGTGAAGTTGACCTTTGACTTCTTGGATACAAAATGTCATGATTTCATCATTTTATCCATCTGTGTGAAATGTTGTCATAATTAGTGTATGATTTCTTGAGTTGCAGCCAAAAACATGTTTTGTGAGGTCACACTGACCTTTAATGTTTAACCACCAAATTCCAGTCAGCTCATTAATGAGTCCAAGTGGACAATCGTATTAAATTTAAAGAAATTTCCTCAAGGCCTTTTTGCGATATCACATTCATGAGAATGGAACTGATGGATGGAAAACCTGAAAACATTATGCCTTCGGCCACCAGAGAGGCATAAAAACAAGTATAGGAGGGGTGATGGATGCCATCTTAACTCAGAAATGCTGAGATATTCAAAGTGGTCTATAAAAGGTTGCCAAATTTTGTAAATTTCTCACCTTGATTTTTCATAGCAAATTTAAATTTCTCTAGTTTCAACTGTTTCATTACATCCTTCATTAGATCTGAATGTTTTGGTGCAGTTGTCTGTGTCTAATTTCGTAAGACCAACCTTCGTGCTGGTAGGATAACACATGATACCATAATGTGTTCCACACTGACTTTTTTACCATGTTACCAGTTTACAATTCAAAGAACTGCCGTCAAAGGATCTTTGTCAGTAGGTCTTTGTATAATTCTTGATAAGGTCTGAAAAATACTCCTCCAATAATCTGATATCCTCGGGCAACTGCAGAATGATATGAGCTAATGAAACCATTGCAAAGGCACAGCGTCACATGAAGGATCTACTGGAAATATCCCTCTGAGTTTTTGTTTAGACCAGTTCCAGTGAGGTATAACTTTAAACTGCAGGAGGCCACGTCTTGTATAAACTGAAGAGTTATGAATCTGTTCTAACTAAGACTGTCTGCCACCACTCCTCTGTAATCTCTTTGTCTAAGTCGTCCTGCCAAGCTGATTTCAAGTGTGTCATAGTTGTTGTACATGTCAACTGACACAGTTTCTCATACGTGTTTGTTATGCCTCCTTTATTGTGAGGATCTCACGAAAGTATCCATTCCACTGAGGTCAGGCTGTATTTATTTTTTGTCACTTTTTCAAACAAAACTGTTAAAAAAACGGTTTGTTAGATGTACTGCTGTCAGGTCAAGACCCTGGTGAGGAGGACGAGTGTGCAGGTGAGCTTCTCTGAGACGGTTTGTGCAAAAATACTTTAGTTGTGCAAACAAATTTTTGCATCAGCTGTCCGAGTGGCTGGTCTCAGATTATCTTGCAGGTAGAGTTGCTGGATGTGGAGGTCCTGAGCTGGTGCGGTTACACGTGGTCTGCTGTTGTAAGGACGGTTGAATGTACTGCCAAATTCACGTAAATGAAATTTGAGACAGCTGGTGGTGGTGAAATGAATATTCAGCTTCATGGGCAACATCTGTGGCATTGTGCTGTTTGATCAAACTGCACAGTTTAGAGTGGCCTGTCATTATAACCATCCCAAAGCACACCTGTGTAGTAATGATGTTGTTTAATCAGCATCTTGATATGCCACACCTGTCAGGTGGATGGATTATCTTGGGAAAGGAAAAGTGCTCGCTAACACAGATTTTAATTGCGGCAGTAGCGCAGTCCATGGGGACTTGGGTTGGAAACTGGAGGGTCACCAGTTCAAGGCCCCATCCAGTCTAAATATGGAGCGTGGACTGGTAGCTGGAGAGGTGTACGTTTGCATGAGGCAGCAAGGTACTGGACCCCCAACTGTGTGTGTGTGTATTCCAGTCCTGTGTGTATATGACAACAGAGTGAAAAAAATGAATTTCCCCTTGGGGATTAATAAAGTATATTTTCTTTTAACAAATTTAGACCAAAATATGAGAGAAATAAGTCTTTTGTGTCCATAGTTAAAAGTCTTAGATCTTTCATTCCATCTCATTGTGTTTATATTCTTGCTCAGTGTAGTTAACCGTTAGCTTAAAATGACAGAAAAAAGGTTAAAATAGAAAGCTGGGAGTAAAGAAGCGTTTAAAACAGTGAAAGTAATGGATAAACACTTGGTTTAGTTAGCTACAGTAACTGTCCGTTAATTTTTCTACTGTTCAAGGTCCTAATAATTTGATAAATCATATACAAGTGTTCTGGGTTTACATTTCATTGTTTAAAAATGTTGGTGGAGTCCCGAGTGAGACATTTCCATGCAACATTTCTGGAAAGTGGTTCCAGAGAAATGAGTCATAGCTTTTGGGAGGGCAGTCCAGGCTGCACAGTCTCCATGTGCCTGGAGAGTCATGTGTTTATTTTAAAGGGCATCGAGCAATGTCTGCCAATACTGGTAGGTCCTCTAACCTCACACAGTTGCTGTTTGTACAGTGGAACCAATCACTG
The DNA here is from genome assembly GCA_019142605.1 of Cephalopholis sonnerati. NCBI lineage: Eukaryota > Metazoa > Chordata > Actinopteri > Perciformes > Serranidae > Cephalopholis > Cephalopholis sonnerati. Next base: position 6,065,814 of record JAGQAX010000006.1, read on the forward strand.
ACTTCTCATTCACTGCTAAAGTGACCTGATATCAGAGGAGCTAGGTGCAACATCTGACACAGGACGGGGTGACATCTTCAGCCACATTTTTGAAAGCAAGCGGAAAAAATCCAAAACAAACAAATCAATAGCTGTCAGAAGGCTCCTATTCCTCTTGTATTAGAAAGATTATTTCGCAGTATGAAGCCAGTAATTCCTCGCTGCTCTCCCAGATGAAACATGACGATAAGATCTAGAGGTCACACACCCACAGGGAGAGAAATAACTACTGCCGCTGTTTTGATTTAAGGCGATGCTTGTGTACAGTGGGATAAAACATTTCAAACCTAATCATACTGTGTGTCGTGTTTACGTCTTTATCTGTGCCTTTGTTTCTTTAAGCTTCTCTCTGGTTTGTACCTGAAAGACGATGATCATGGTGAGGAAGAGATAAATGGCTGACATGATGGGTGATAAGTCCGTCCCCTCTGGACTAAGAACGTCAAACACAGGTCTCTTATCTCCGTACTGAAACATCCACAGCCCATGACCTGGAACAGCAACATCACAAGGTCAACTCATATAAACACTGCAATGAGAAGATATAAATAGAAAGAACAGTAAACACAGTCTTTTGTATTTCACAATACATGTAAAGAAATGAAAGTTTAAACATTTATTTTTTCCAAAACAGAGGTGTACACAAGTGAACAGCTCCTCACCAACAGCAGCGAACAGGCACATGACCAGCAGGATGATGACACACCAGAACACATCTACATTCATCTGTCTCTCCAGTTTACTGCGCTTGTAGCGCGGGCCGTTGTTGTTTAGCATGGCTTTGGTCTCGTGACCTGTGAAGACACTCAGTGTTTTAGCAGCAGCAGGTCAGAGGTCAGATATGATGTGTGACAGCTTACAGCACTAACCTGCGTAAATGACTATTCCCACAGCCTCCTCTGTGTTGCGGATGGTGCAGCCTCTCAGCAGCAGGTTTTCTTTGTAAAGTGCATCTCTTCTGCCACTTCGATGGATTCTGTCAGTTAGAAGGTGCACACAGTGATCATAATGTTAAAGTCTGTAAATGATTGATCTTAATTTCTATTTGCCTCCTGCTATTGTCTATATCATCCTTGCCTTGTTGTCCTTGTATCACTGTAATGTTGTTGTACTGTTAGGCACCCTGTTTTGCAACTTTGCACAAAAGGTGCTACATAAATAAATAAAGTTTAAGTATAAAGTTGAATTTGAAGGGCTAGGTGATATCAGGAAAAATAAATATCTCAATATTTTTGACCAAATAACTCAATTTGATATTACAATGATATAGCAGGGTTGATAATTGGTGCCATTACAAAATATTTACTTTCATACATCAGTCCCTTGAGGATTTCACTGGCTTTTTAGGATTGCTGCAACCTAAAACTCCTGATTTCATGGCAGCATTTCTAAAAAATTGCAATGCATGCTGCAAGGTTTTAAGGCATTTTTGTGCCATGAAATTGTGGGAGCAAGTAGAAATTGCAAAAATATTTGCATTATTTAATTGAAATTGAAGGCAACTTGTTCCAGTGACAATAAACTGCTCTGCCCTGAGTTGTGATTTATAATACACTGACTAGCGCTGTGCCCAACTCAGAATTCAGTCAGTCGAAGTGGATGTGGCCATTCAATACAAATATACGACTATTCACTCCTTTCTCACCTGCAGAGATTGAGAGTTTGAATGGAGTTTGGCTGAACATTCTGGGTGACAGTAACATTCACGTCACATAGTAAACATGCCAAGTTAGCCCTCCAAGCTAATACGTGCTAACTATGCTAACAGCAGATTGGAAATAAACAACATGTTTTGCCAACACTAGATATCAAACCAAAGTCAGAGACTGTACTGTAATAAGTTGCCGCAAACTGTAAAATCACATTGTCTAAGCAGAAGATAACGTTGTCTCAGAGCCTGAAGGGCAAAGCCTCTCTTACTACAGGTAGCTGCCTCAGTCTCACTTAGACTCACCCTGGCTTCAAGGTCTGCAGCTGCCTGCACCGAAGAGCAGTGTGAAGTGAAGAGCGCTCATTCTGCAGCTAAATCTGCGGACCAAAATATCCCCAAAAGTAAACTGCAAAATGACTACTCAACCTGAAGGAATCTCAGTCGACTGATGATTCCAAACTCTGACCTTCAGAGGATGGCTCTAACACTAACTGTAACACTAATCCTGCATTTGTAATCTAACTCATCTTGATTCTTTTAGCACATTCAATAAATCCGGATGCAACAGCCTCTGTCATGGCGATTTGTCTTGTATGTTGTCCACGCATTTCAGCCATTTGCTTGGAATTGCCCTGCATGATCTTTAGCAGGACTCCTTGTTGGAAATTATGTTTGTGTCGCACATCTGCATTTTCACAGCCAGAAACAAAGAAGTAAGTTTGGTGCTGTTATGCAGGGAGCTGCTATGATTGGTGAAACTCTCAGGAAACTAAGATGATTGGTGAGATTTGTGGAAAAGATGCAGCGATTGGACAACATAGCAAAGGTCAAGCAGACTTCACAGAGATTGGTTGAATTTGCGTAAATTGTTGCAATTGCGACACTGAAACACCCCGAATGGGCTCATAAATAAACATCAGTAATGTCGATCAAAAGACCAAGTGGGTAAAGGTAAGTAATAGAACTGGCAGAACATTTTGAGATCATAAAATTACATTACTTTACTGTAATGAACCCTTAAAACCAGGAAAACAGCACTTATGGTATTACAACATCCCGATTCTAAGACGACACATGCTCTTATATCACAGTATCGATATAGTATCAATATATTGCCCCGTCCTTCTATAAGCTTAGGTCCAAAATTATTTCAAACAAAGGCAAAATGACCATGGATATGTCTTTACAGTCAGGTGAAAAACACTGATGCTCCAGGAGAAATAGAGAATCTCTCTGTACCAGAGCCCCCGAGACAACATCAGTTTATTCTGCTGAGCACCTCAATCGATCACGCTCTAAAGCATCGCGGTCTTCCCTCACCAGGAGCCCTTATCTCAGCACAAATTCCCTCTGATACAGAAGCACTGACCGTGCTACCGCTCCACTGAAGCCCCTCGGGCTTAGAGTCAATCAGCCAATTCACCGCTTCATCGCTGACCCTCAGATCTCACTTCAGACTAAATTTAAAGCTTGTCAGGCTCATCTGGAGCGTCGATGTCGTACAAAGACCGAATTCAGCTGTTAGCCAGCCCACCAAGGAAGTTTAAACCCCTCTTAGAAAAGGCTTTTTAACTTTAAGTGAGATGTATGTTGAGCTGTATTAAATGTGCCTGTTGTGGGGGGAGCTGAGCTTTTAATGTCAGCTTTAATCCCATTACTAAATCAAGGATTACAAGTGAGTAAGTTAAACAGCTCCACAACCTTCAGCTGGAGGTGGTGTTTAATCATCTCTGTTGTAGCTTCTGTCAAAGTCACACAACTGTCAGCATGTTTGCAAACAGTTCATCCTTTGGCCTCTGACAGGCTGACACGTCACCGCCGTTACAGATTGATAACTGTGTCCCTGAGCTCCGAGCAGCCGTAGGTTACACACAGCTCGTCTGAGTTCATAGCTCACACCGTTCAAGAAATTGATAACACTCTGAGACGCAGAGTGCTTTCTCTCACAGAACGGTAGTGAGATTAGACTGGGTGCCATTGGCCGTAATGTAATAAAACACTGCTGAGACAACTGCCCTCCGCCTCCCCCCCGCCACTGTGCCCTGTGATCCACTGTAGCCTGGCAACTGAATACCTGCAGCATCTGGTCTCCTTCTGGGCAAAGAATAAATGTCATAATCATGTGAGTGCTGGTCAGCCCGGCCGCTTTACTGTGAGCTCAGAGGCCGTTTCTCATCGTCTCAGTGAGGAAACACAATGAAAAGACAGAGTAGACACATCCAGGTTTCTGAAAACTCTGACAACAGCAGGGAGCGAACATGCTGCATCCCACTGATAAACATGAATAGTTCACCATTCTGGGAAATGGTATTTGCTTTTATGTGGAGAGTAAGATAAAAAGATTGACTTCAATCTCATGTCTGTACCATGGACTGTATATAAAGATGGACAACGCGTCTCCACTTCCTCCCACTGTATTAAAACAAAGCCAAAATATCTCAGATACAGGCACTGCCATCTTACACTGGTGATGTCATTTGGAGCCACAGATTTTGCCCAGTATTTATCGTGAGGTGGAGCCATGGTATCAAGGTCCCACCTGTACATCCACTCATGTCAATCGCTAGTCAATCAACACAATCAATCATGACATCTAAACCTACCTAAAATGACAGAAACCATTTCTGGGAAAAATGTATTTTAAGTGCACTTTGATTTTTGGAGGGGCTGGTAACTTTACTGTAGCTAACCATCAGGAAGCAATCAAGATGTTTGGCATCACAGGGATTAACACTAACTTTTGAGAGTGGCTGTCAGTCTGGAAACCAGGGGTCTCATTGATAAACATTGTGTACGCACAAAAGGAGGCCGGAAAAAGGCGTACACCACTTCTCAAGGAAAAGTTGTGATCTATAAAAACAGTTTTGATGGAAGAAACTTTGACCCATGCTTCAGAACATTTTGGAGACGGGAAATTGAGGACGCAGATGGTGAGGTGGAAGCCTGATTAAAGAAGCTGTTGAACATTTTTGGTGCACATCATTTTTGGCTTTTGTCCGTACATATATTTTTAGTATGGATCCTATGGACTGTTTTATAAATGAGACCCCAGGCAACAGCTTTTTTTTTTTTTTTTGCTGAAACTGAAAATGTGTAGCCATTTTTAGTCACCTCATATTTTGAGCGATTAAGCACTATGCGGTCAGTTTAATGATGAACGTGTGAGATAAAGAAATGTTTTAGAGTATTACAGTGACCCAACATAATTCTTGGTAGTTTGTGTTTTATCTGATACTTTACAGAATTTGAATCTTAAGTGCAACTTAGTTAAATCTGTCACTGTCTCTTAAACAGATGCCTGTGCATACATGAGTAAACGCAAACGCAGCATCGTCTGGTTCTAATTCTGACTGTAATACAGGAATATCACTGATGCAGCATGTAATAATAAAAATGTATTATTTTGGGGTGCATGTTTTGCTGTTTGCTCTCCCTCTTTTTTATGTATAAAAGTTGTTGCCACTGATGGCAACCACCAACCAATCCCTCAAAATGCCACTAACAACCATTACTGTCGAGCCCTTTAGGGAAACTGTCATGTCCTCGATCTTAATGTATAATCTGTGGTCGTAAATATGAAGCTACAGACAGTTTGCCCAGTGGTTCACAACTGGTGGGTCGCGGCTCAAAAGTGGGTTACGAATCCATCCTCAATGGATCGCAGGTGACACACAAATATGTCAAGTTTGTGAAGTTTGTGCCTGAAAGACTAAGGGACAGTTACGTGACAGAGACAACAAACTAGGTCAAAGACAAACTCAAGTATGACTCTAAATAATAGAACATCTTTTATCTCATTTGATGAACCAAAACGTCAAGACGTCACATCGTAGTTTCATGTGTTTTGTTGTTACCGTGACGTTGCCAGGCAACCACAGAGACTTTGAATAATCTGCAAAGTAAAACAACTTTATGTAGAGACAACAAACATACAACTATAATGATCACGTTTAAGACTAACACATGACACTGCGTTCATCAAATAACCTATTTCCACTAAATTTTAACTGATGCCAACTAGCATACAAGTTCTTTAAGAGATATTCCAGCAATTTAGTGCTGCATTGACTCACAAGAGACTGATGAACATGTTACAATCAAAGCGGCATATATGGAGATAGCCTGATTTTTGTAGTAGTTTAAAGCATCTTAACAGTATCTGTGTGTGTAATGCCCGCATCTTTCAGTTCCCACACCTCCAGTTTGTTATGCTCTGTACAAAATTTTTAGTTTCCAAAGCCAAGCAAAGCTAATCTTGATGACATCATCACAGTTATTTTCAGACTTGACACAGCCCCACTAAAGAGCTCAAACTACTACAGGCTGGATGACCAGTACATGTGGATTAACAGCACTGGTGTTCTAAACACATACTGGGAAGTACAACAGCCACAGACTGAATAGGAATGAGCTAAACGTGTCTGATAAAGGAGAGGGACAAAGTACAACAACAGGATATGATGAGGCAAGCTTTCCCATCTCTGTCAATATGTCCACTGCATCTCAAAACACACCCTCAAGCACTTCTACTGCAAACACAGACGAAAAGGAAGTGAGGTATAACACAGGAAATCAGCTGAGAGTGAGGCCAAGCTGTTGTTGCCGAATCCTCAGGCTGGCACAGAAATCTATAGCTTCAGTAATGAGCAAAGAGCAGCAGTTTATTCTGGTCATGAGGAAGCACACGCATCTTCAAACGCGCATGGTCAAACGGGCAAAACCCTGCAACCACATCCCAAGAAGGCAAAATCGTAATCTTGACTTGGAAAAACTGTTTAAGTCATAATTATAAGTTGGAAACTCCTGGCTTGTCGACAGACCGCAGTTTCACATTATTTCCATTTTCAAGCTAAACATTACTCAAAATGACTGCATCAGTTTACAGTGAAATGAAAATGAAACTTCAAACCTTGAATGTGAGTTACCAAACTGGGTTCAGAACAGTTGTTTTAACCACCACAGGGTGGGCAGGCGTCAACCACACACTGAGCACAGCTGAGCACTCACATGTAGCCTCGGAATCTGTTCAGGTCATTGTTGGGCTTTTCACATTCAATGATGCCGTTGTACTTCAAGGGGTCAAAATCACAATCCTGCAAACAGACAAAAAAAACTGCTGATTATACAGGCAGTATACAGTGCCCTTTTTCAGTTTGTCTTTAATACAGTGTGTTATATGTAGAGGTGTTTAATTTAGCCAAACATTCGCAATATTGCTCAATAAAGTGCAACACAATAAAAAAGCAACACAAACTACGGCCTTGGACTAAGAATTTTTCTAGTCAAAGTGGTCGTCATTTAGAGCCATCAGTCGACTAGTCTCCCGCATGTTTACGATATTAATTTAATCGTTCAATTATATATTGAACGATGAGAGAGAATAGTCTCAGTAACATTGTTAACACTATGCTACATTACAGAGAAATACAAACCGTACTAATGAACCTTCATTAATATAGGCCTATATTTCATCTCCAAGTGCACGTCACACACTGAGCGAGCCGCCTGTTAATGACGCTGTGGGCTAATGGGCATGTAGCTACTTCCATGTTTCACATGATACGTCATGTTTGTAGTGGACCAATGAAGATGAGTTTACATATCACCTTGGGTTGGTCCTTCACCTTCTCAAAATGATCCCACACTTTGGATTTCCTGCCCCACATGTTATTAACTAGCCTGTGGAATAACCGCAGGTACCAGCCCTGGAAATTAACCTGACTCCTGTCTGACTGCTGAGCATGGACACTTCCTGTTTTTGTCCTTTTAAATTAAACTCCCACATGGTCCAGTCATATAGGTTTTGATTTATTTCGAGAAGGTGCAGCTCCTAATTAAGTTTCACAGTTTTGTTTTGCCTTTTTTCTGCAACTAAGCGACCAATAAAATCTTGCCGACTAATGACCTTTCTGGTCGACTAACATTTGGTCGACTACTGGGGCACAGCCTTGCTGCGTGCCCTCAGTAACATGATGAAACTGCTGGAGGGACAGCTACCATTAAACGTTTTAGGAATGGTAAAGTTTGGCATCCAAAAACAAAATTCACCGGAGTATCTAACACAGACCCAACCTGCGTGACAAGACCAATCATGACAAGATGGAGACAAAAGGAGCGGCCGTCTCACCAGATCAAAGAAGCTGCGGACGACCTGCCTCTGCTTGAGGTTGGTCTCTCCGTCCAGTGTGGCGGTCTCGATGTGGCACAGGCGGTCAGGGTCGCTGGAGCTCAGCAGCAGAACGTCAGCAGGGAGGATCTCGTTGCATCGCAGCTTGATGAAGTCCCCCACCCGCAGCTCCTTCCAGTACTTCTCCACATAGCGTCTCTCCGCTCTGCCAGAACAATGAGAGGGCAAACGGCTGGTGTAAGCTGCAGCGCTATTGTTTTCAATAATTAGTGGTTCTATATACAGAAACTTCAGCTCCACTTCCATACATCCGTGAGGGACAGCAAATATGCTATGTATAACAGAGGACAGCCTGTTTGCTTATGCTAAAGCTGGTGTCACAAACTCCCAGATGCCTCTCAATATGTCCATCAAAACACAAACAATGTCCAAAGTGAAGTTTAGCAGCAACACAACACTGTATTTTTACTGAATTATATCCAGATTTGGGATGTAGGTGGATGGGATGAGGGTTAAACAAACTAAGGAGGAACAATCCCACTTATCACATAACATTTCCTTTGTAACAACACTGTTTTAAGTGAATCTCTTTAGGGTTTTCTATTCTCAGTCCACGTCAACACAAATGAGTTTGCGGTGTCATGCTGGGAGACTTCAATGATGTCTTTATTCTGAGGAACTTGCTGCACTCTCAACTATTAAAGTGCAAAAACACTCATGAATGAATAGGACTTCGCTCATGGTTACTAGTTTCTGAACAATGTGATTTTCCTGGTAGCAAATTCCCTAAATAATGCATACAGCCAAGCTACAAACAACAGTCAAGAAGTGAATGGAAAAACACTCATAATGTTACTTATTCATAACAACCGCCCCCCCAACATTAATGACTCACATCCGAGTATATAAAAACATTCCCTCCCTTGAATTTTGTCATTGAAAGGCATGTGGTGTCAGCATGAAAATCAGGCTTTTCCCATGCCCTTTATATTCAACCGGAAAAACAGATGGTCAACAGAACTAAATCAAAAGTACAGTGACAAACTGAAAACTCAAGTTTGTAATGTGTGTTCTTTAAAAACATTTTGTTTTGCCTGAAAATGGATCAGTAGCCTGAGGACGAATAATAGATCTGCAAGGTTGGACCATACGATTGTTAAATAAGTGACCCACATTTGTAAAGTTTGCTATTGCAGTGAAAGTAGACTCAGGCATTCATACAAAGGTCAAATACTAACTGATATACTACTGCTGGATGATCAGCTCGCAGATGGGAGGAAGTGCGTCATCCATGCACAAGTTTCTGATGATCGAGCCCAGTTCCCCCATTTATTAACAGCATAACAGTCGAAAGACCAGGTAAGAAAATCATATATAGAAAAATCCATTTTGTATTTAACTTAAATTTCTGAGAATTGACTGTTTTATAATACACAGGAATTTTAAACGTTAACACAAAATGTGTTAATGTGCAATGTTAAATGGAAGCAAGTTAAACATTCATTCATTCATTTTTCGTAACTACTCCGGTCGGGGGTCACCTGGAGGGCTGGAGCCTATCCCAGCTGACATTGGGTGAGAGGCAGGGTACACCCTGGACAGGTCACCAGACTATCACAGGGCTGACACATAGAGACAGACAACCATTCACACTCACATTCACACCTACAGACAATTTAGAGTCACCAATTAACCTGCATGTCTTTGGACTGTGGGAGGAAGCTGGAGTACCTGGAGAAAACCCACACTGACACGGGGAGAACATGCAAACTCTGCAGAAAAAGGGCTCCTCCACCCAGGAACCCTCTTGCTGTGAGGCGACAATGCTAACCACTGCACCACCATGCTGCACAAGCCAGTGAAACAAACAGTCACAATTGGTCACAGCAGTCCCCTGTGATATTTGCACTGAATAACTCTTTTTGTATTTCACAATTGACTCAAAGGCAAGTCTAACACAAATTAAACTTAACGTTAGCTTTCAAGCTAATGTCTTCCCAGCTAATAGGCTAACAAATTACGTAAAAAGGTGACTGTTATGTCACTGATTTCTGAGCTGCTGACCCTGCATACTGTTTTTTTTCTTACTATTGTCATCAACAACTTAATTCTTGAATCCAAACTAGTTATTTTTGGACTAGCACCCTTCAAGACAGCTGCTACGTCCTATTAGAAGGCCAGGTTTGCACACGTTGCACCAGAAATCACCCGAGTATGTTTCAAAAATATATATAACTTCTCAATATCCAGAAAAATGCAAATATGTAATAAAAAAAAACTCAAATTCTTTCTCATCATCTGTCTTAATTCATGCGTAAAGGTCAAGTTGAGTCTTATCATTGTAAGTCAAGCAAGCTTTAAGTCTTAAAATCTGCGACTCAATCAATCCTCTATCTCTGTCAACTAGTTCCTCCAGAACAAAAACACTTATTTTGGGTGTGGGCTTGCCCGAAGTTTCCAAGTCCTGTAGATCTACATGTAGCAGAAAATCTATCTGCACCCATTCTGAGGCAACAATGCCAGACATTCCCTGTTTCCAGCTCCTCTAACTTGAGGTCGTATCTTACAGTAAAATTAACATCTTTGGACTGCGACCTGAAAACATCACTTTGGCACACTGTGTTGGACATTTTTTTTAAATTATTTTCTGACCTTTTATAGACTAAATGATCAAATCATTAAGGAAAATAATCTGCAGATTAACAGGGCTGAACGATATGAAAATAAGAAAAATCACGTTGCAGTTAGTTTGACAGACATTGCAGTTGCAATATGAGTCACAATCCTAGTGGGAGTGGTAATTTCTTTTTTATTTTTAACCACAAAAAAATACAAAAATGATGATGTGATGTTTGCTGAGGTCTGTACCAAACAAGCATGTACCCTCACATGTGGAATATGATTTGTAGGATGGTGCCCCTCTGTAGCAACACAATGCCTCATTTATAATGGTATGTAGTAACATATTTTACCATCATCAAAAAAATGCACCTCCTGTGATTTCGATATTGCTCTTGGCCATACTGTGAGTTTGATAATATTTTGATCTAATGGAGCCCTACAGATTAAAACACAACTGTTTGTTGTGCCTTATTCCATTTCTACATTTCGGCTGAGCACAACACATGCTGCCTGGAGAACAAGGAACATCTTTATCTGATAAAAAGATAATGTAGTTTGCCACAAATAGTCAACAACATCTAAAACACACTTTAAAAGCTGACAAGAAAATGTTAGAAAACACGTAAACACCCACATGGGTGAATTTACATCTCATATGTGTGAATCTAATGAGCATGTGGTTTTTGTTATCTTTTAGGTCACACTTTATTAAATGTACGCAGCCCACTGTAACCATAACATACCAAGATGTGTATCAATGAATACTGTATCTGCTGGGAATACCCCCGAGCGCTCTTCTTACTGGTGATCTTTGTTTAAAAAGGTCATGGCTACTGCTAACACTTTACTGCTAAAATGTGTGCAACAGTGCCGAATCCGGGAAATTCACAACAGCTGTGTGCCTTTTATCTGAAGATTCTTTAAAGAGATAGTTCGGATTTTTTGAAGTGGGGTTATATGAGGTACTTATCCATAGTCAGTGTATTACCCATGATAGGTAACTGTCAGCGCGCCTACAGTTGACACAGAAGCCGACACAGAAGAACAATGTACTGCTGTGGACGGGAGCAGCAGCAAAACATTTTTTTACCACCTGAAAAATATTAATATCAGTTTAAATGTACGCTATATTTAGAATATTTTCACACCTGTACTTTTCTGTCAGAGGGCCCCTTTTAAAAGGGATGCCACTGACAGCTTCAGCTCCCTATCTATTCTCTCGTCAAAGCCACCAGACTCCATTGACAAAAACAGTCATTTTAGCTGCCTAAAAACAGGAGCTGCTGGTCTACTGCTGCCTTGTTAAGTTAGTTTATTTGAGTTGTCACACAAAGTCACACAATAACACAAACAAAGTAAGTGATCGAGGCAGGGGTAAACTATCAGGTCCTGTGTTCAGTGATGTTAAATCACTGTTTTTTTCAATGGAGTTTGGCTTTAAAGAAAGTCAAACAAACTGCATCACTTTCATGCTGGATATCTCTATCTGACGGCGAGATAAAGCAGTGAAATATTCTAAATATAGTACACTTCAACTCATATTGATTTTTTAAGGTGGTTAAACATTCACAGTAGTACATTGCTTAGCGTCTGTGGTAGTGCTCCAGCCTGCTTTTCCAAACTGGGGGAACGCCGACCACTATATACTGTATGTAAAACACTGACTATGGCAGGAGTGTCAAACATACAGCCTGTGGGCCAAAACCGGCCCACCAAAGGGTCCGATCTGGCCCACTACATGACTAGACTACGAGGTGCCAGGTTTCAGAGCGAGTTAAACAATGCTGACTTCATGTAAAATTCTGCTTCAGAGGCTTTCCCACCCTGATCAGAATACAGTTCTCTGATAAAACAACTTACTGTGACCATGTTTGAAGATATTGAACATTGTGCAAGATATCGTCAATCAGCAGCTCCAGTTTGAAAGAATCTGTATCAGGAAATGTGTGGATAAATGCACATGTAATGAAAGTGAGAAGTCGACTGACTGAATGTGGAAAAACAGACTTTTCTTCAGACTTTTTCTTCAGACTTCTCAGGCTGTTCATTTGTTTTGTAAAAGGATGAACATCCACAGAATGTGCTTGTAATTCTTACACAAAAAGGGAAAATATCAGAGCTAATGGCACTAATAGGTTATTGTGTGATGGTTTAATTGGTCCAGTCCATCTCAGATCAAATTGGGCTGCATGTGGCCCATTAACTAAAATGAGATTGACACATGTGGACTATGGAGTACCTCAAACAACCCCACTTCAAATCTGAAGATCTGAACTATCCCTTTAATATGATTCATTATGTTGTTGTTTTAACGGTAGTTTGTCTGAGACACAGGAATTATTCTCTGAAACAAACAAAGGAAAGTGAATCGAGGACAGTCTATCTGATGAAAATGAATTATGTGTGCAGACAGAAGTCTGTCCTTCAGTGCTGCTTCAATGTGAAATTTATCTTTTATTCTTGGTGCATGACTACAAAACAACTCCAGTAAATAGAGCAGAGAAAATATGGCCCACACACATCACTAATTAATTATCCAGCTATGGAAGACTATATCAGCTCTGATAGAACACAGCTAGTTGTGGTTAAAGTGGGCGTTCAGTGACCCGTAGTCCGGCTTGTTTCTGGACAGCACCAGCGGATGTTGTTAGCTCTCTGTAAAGCAGATTAAGAGCAAACTATTTACATTCCAGTAAAGCCAATTTTGTTAGTGTAAAAGCATGATTGTCTTTGTGATCAACATTTAGGAGGAATTCTTTAAAGTAAATAGTCATAACAAATGGGAGGAAACATTTCCCAGAACACGTTTCCATCAGTCAGAGATGATAAATATTAGCATTTTTTGCTAAACTGGAATATTTCATATCATAAATACAACCTCCTCCTGTTCTGTCATGTCAGAAGTGTCTGTAAAAATGAACTTTATGAGGTAAACTATTAAGATAAAGTTCACCTGCAGTTAGAAGTTCTCCAGATACATTAAGTTTAACGCTGATTATCACTGCTATGTAGTAAGGTCAGCTGTTGCCAGGTTGGGAAAAGGGGATGTTTTGCACAATGTTGCCACAGCACAAGAAAATTCAATTATGTCCAACCTTGACAGAACAACTTGGGTCAAGACTTAGCTAAAACTGCGTAGCCACTAAACACTGAGCCTTTTGATGACCATGAATTATGCTCTGTGCATGGACGACAGTGCGGCTTTTCATTAGCAAAATACGCTCTGCACACACTGACTCAGGAATATAGTTGGTAGAGGAGAAAGACTGTGAGAGACACAGGTTGTCAGGTAACAAACTGACTTGTGATTAATGATGACAGCACCGAGGCAACATCTGGATAATCTGAAAAACAGATTCACACCTCTCTGACAGAAAGGTGGGCTGCAAACTGGAGGTTTTCTGGACTTCTGGGCTCCACATGTGATAAACAATCCTCATGCCAGGCTTAACTCTGAGGCCTGGATGTTATTTCTTCCCATCCTGGACCAACTCATGAGGAATACCTGACTTAAGGCTCGAGCATGAGGGCCAGTTTGCATCAATAATTTGGAGTAAATGTGTCTTGTTAGTTGTCTACTCTGCTTCATCAGCTGATGTGACTGTGCGTGAGATGCACTGGGGGGAGGACAGTTTGTACACTGATGGAGAAAATAACCAAACACAGCAGCAGCAGCAGCTGGACACCGCTGGCTGCTGGTGTTCAGGCCCAACTTACCTGCTGTAGACCAGACAATCCATGTGATTGATTTCTTTATCCGACCTGTGCCTCCTGTAGTCCTCCCACAAGTCTTTGATGGCAGTGACAGACAAAATAAAAACTACAGGAGCCAGGGCCAGTTCTGGCTGAAAGGCATTGACAACTGGAACAAAATTCAGCAAAGCGATGAAAACAAAGTAAACATTGGCGAATCTATGAAACTGTTCAAAAAGGTTCTTTGGCAGGAAAGACAGCACAGTGTATTTGGTCGTCTTAATCTTGTTGTTTGCATAGTGTCGGTTTGGGTTTTCCTCTCCTTTGGCGTGGTCATACAGTATGTTTGCGTGGACAGTCCGGGTTTTGTTCTCCTTGGTTTTCTTCTTTCTTTGCCGTTTGACTTTTGAAGCTTTGGCCATCCCGGGGTCTTCGCTGTCCCGCGCCATAGCCGCGGTCCCTGCCTTCAAACTTTCCCACAGTGGAGGTTTTCGTGTCCTCTCATACAAAACAACACAAAGTGCTAGCTATGTTATCATTCTTTTACCGTGTGCTGAGTGTTCTCGTCAGTCTGTTGGTTTATTCACACAAACAGCTCCTTTTCATCCATGTCGACTCCTCTTTTCGCGAGTCAGAGGAAACTTTTGCTTGTTTGGCTTCTCCTTTTTTTCCCTATTGCTGGGAAGGATGCTGAGATAGTAGGGAGGCATAACTTGGACGTCCCACAGCTCGGGAGGAGATCTGTAAACCATGAGGATGGGCCTCCGCCGCTGGTAGAGCGCCGGCGCAGTGTTTGTAGATCAGCGCATGCGCGCAGGCTGAGCCCAAACAGGACGCTCGTCAGCGGATCAGGGGTCGCTCTCTGGTGGAAATCTGACCCGTTGGCCCCTCCTCATCAACCTGGGTTTTTTTGTGTCTCCAAGTGCCACGCGGTATTATTGGAGTTTACACGGGCTCACAGGAAGCAGCCAAATATCGAAAGTGTTAGACGTTTATGCAGTTTTTATGCAGGTAGAACAGTTTGACGAGACTGAAGAATAGTTTTAATACTTGAAGAGGGTAAAACTTTTTTTTTTTTTTAGATTTTTTTTTATGTTCGTGGAAGAGAATCATTAATGTAGAATGTGACTATTTTTCACTTTTATTTTAACTGAAATACGTTTATTCAAAGATACACCAACAACAATATATGCAGCATAAAACGTGTTTTTAGAATAGAATAGAAAACACTTTTAATTATTTAAAATTCAGCCGTCCAGCAGCTCATAAAACAAAAAAATATAAAAATATGTTATAATGAGTGCACAAATAGAGATTAAATTTCACAGTCAAAAATAAAAAACAGCCAATTGTGGCTAATGTGATGTGTGTAAGTGTGTGTGAGAGACTGGATTCAGGAGGTTTATATTTACATTTATATTTTCTTTTTTTTTCTGGCCTTAAAACAACAAATTAATCAACCACCCTCCCTCCTATACAAAACAGTGGTTCCCAACTGGTGGATCATGGTCCAAAAGTGGGTCGAGGGCCCATTCTGATTGGACTAAAAAAAGCACACTTTATTTTTAAATACAGTAAATTTTCAACAGAGAGCTTTTTTAAGAAGTGACTTTGTCTGCTGTAGAGTGAGTGACTAACTGACAGCTGGGACTATATATATACATAAATATATATATATATATGTGTGTGTGTGTGTGTGTGTGTGTGTTATATACAGCCCCAGACTAATGCTAATGTCAGTTTGACATAGAATGCAGACGACAGATGATGTTGATATTTTGTTGGCTTACTTTGTGTTGTTGAGTAACCAAAGTCAAACAACTTCCAAATGTCCCTTGCCAACATCATTTTGATGTAAAATAATGATACTTACACACATGGCATGGCAAACAAATGTTATAAATGTCAATCGCAATGTGACATACACACACACATATATATTTACACACATAAACATATATACATACATACGTACATGTATGTATAGGGTGTGACACACTCCCCGATATATCTAAAAATCTAAAAATGGTTATATTGTTAAAGAATATAAAGACAAGGGGCGCCTACGAGCTCACATGGCAGAGCAGGCGCCCCATATACAAAGACTGGGTCTTTGCTGCAGTGGCCACAGGTTCAGTTCCAACCCACTGCCTTTTGTTGCATGTCATTCCCCCTCTCTCTCTCCTCCTTTCACACCATCATTGTCCTGTCAAATAACAGCAAAAGGCCCCAAAAATATCTTTGAAAAATAATATAATGAAAAAATTGCTACTACAGGCAACCAAGCATTGGCATCCATAATCATCAACAAATACAGGCTAATCATAATTAGAAATAAACTTAATAATTTGCCGTTATTATCACTACCAGTTTGAGTATTATGGTGTACTGCAGTTCTGCATGTGGTTTGTCCAAGTGGTGTTGCCATACCAAAGCAGAACTTGTGGCTTGACTGTTGTGGGTGGGTAAAATCAATAGTAAACACTCATTTCGAATGTATTAAAAAGTGGAAAACTAGAATGTCATGTTGGCTATATTACTGTTGGCTGTTTTAGTTTTAGTGTCTTATAAAAAAGTCATTAACGTATGTAATTAAAAAGAATGGAGAAAAAAAGAGTGTTCACTTTTCCTGTGCATTCCTCCATAATACGCTGGCTGATGTATTGAAAATGTTTAATAGGTGATTAGGGTCCTAAAGGGAGGTAAATATTAATGCACTGTCAGGAAATTTTGGTTGTATTTTGGTATCTTTCAGGGTTTTTTTTTTTGTTTGTTTTGGTGTTTTTACGCCCCCTAGTGGCCAAGCAACAATGACTGCAGCTTTAAGTCCAAATGCTTTCTCTGATGGCCCACTACAGTCTACATCTATATTTGATTCATTATCCAGCTGTCTTTATGAAACATTATTATGAAGGCCATTTTTGTAAAATTTCATGCCACCTTTCACATAGTTTTCCAACTGGTATCAAGAGATGTGCCAGCTCACCTCCTAGCACTGCCGAGGTGCCCTTGAGCAGGGCACCAAACCCCCAGCTGATCCCCCAAGTGCACAGAGTGCCATTCTGAAAGGCAGCCTCCTCACTCTAACATTTCTCCATGTGGTTTGTGCATGTTGGGCACGTGCGTGAAGATGTATAACAACAGAGTGAAAAAGTTGAATTATACAGATGAATACAGAGACTTAAAGCTCTGACATATTAGTACCTCCAGAGACTGACCGGCCACTTATCCAGCAGGTTCCCCAGAGGAGATAAATCAAAGGCTTCTCCCAGGGCAGTCTACAGCAATTTGCCACGGGGGCATCCAGCTGCTGGGCTAAAAACTAATGGCTGATTGTACACTGTGGCATCTTGGCATGGAGAACAATCCAATTTCCCCATGATGAATGAGCGGAGTGAGGTGGATCTGAGACAACAGGCTGACTCTGGCCTCAAAAAGCCAGCTACTGCACCAAGCAGACAATACGACAAAACTAAATTGGCTTCTCAACTGAAAATAAAATCATCCCGTCCTTTTGTTCCTCTCTGGAAAATAAGCTTTTGTGTATCCAGTGTTTTGTGTGTCACTCACACGTGTCATTATCTGGTGTTACAATAGAGGCAGTGGCGAAAAACATGCTCAAACAGATTCATAAAGTTTTGCCTCTGGCTTCTACCACAAATGTAATTTATAACAATTGTATGTGCACTGTATTTACTTTGTCCTGTCTATTTGGGATTAAAAGGAGCTGATAAATATATGAATTAAGTGTTGTCTTTGAACAGTACGTAGATTTTGAACTAAGAAGATGTCCTCATATGAGGACAATGGATTTGTTTCTAATAGTCACAAGTGTGTTATGAAGTATAAAACTGATTATTTCAGTGCTTGAACGTTGTGCAAAAACAACATTTCAAACAATGCAACATTTGTTGAATGTCTTGTAACTTTATGGGTCAGGGGTCACTGCTCAAGTGTCACACTGTTCAAAACTGTTCATTTCAATGCCTGAACATGGCTGTGCAAGAGCAAAATTGCAACTAATGCAACATACCTAAGAAGCCTTAGGATTTGTTTGTTTTTTAACTCTGTATGATTTTTTCCCTGCGCCATACTTGAAGCTGATAATGCCTCTCTTGTCAGTAGGAACAGTCTGTCACACATGTTTGGCCTGTGTGAAACGTTGTGATACTGCCATCATTAAATCCAAATGTCGTCAAATGGGTACTTCCTGATGAACAGCGTCTTAGCTTGTTACAACTGCTGAAATTAGTTAATTTGTATGCAATATCACACTACAACATTATTAAGAGTAATTAAACAAGTTTCAACCATAAATTTTGGTCAGATTTTGTACCTTTTCCACTTTTGTGTCAGGATCGGCTGTCGTCTGACTTGGAAGAGATGGTCGCCATCTTGTTTGTACATTGATTAGTGTATTGTGCTTTTGTCACCACTAGATGGCACAAAAAAGTGTCCACAAATGAGGACAACAGGTCTAAAGCGGGATTTATACTTCTGTGTCGAATCAACACCATGCCTCCCCAGACGTGCACCTCTCCAGTATTGTAACTACATGTTGCAGCAACGCAGATCCCCCATCTATTTTTGTAAGCTGAAACCATTTCCCTCAGTGCAATCAAAGCTTTTATTTACTTTAATTTCACAGACAAGAAACAATAAATTGTGAAGACAATAAAGCCTCCACAAAAATAGCATTTTAAGTCTTGTGTGTGATTTATCCTGGCTTCATATGAGCAGAGGAAATCTCAGTTCGTTGCTAGGCTAATTTATACAATGTAAAATGCCATAGACTTGTGCTAAAAATATTAGCATGTTACATTTGTTTGGAAAACGTGTTTAGTACAAGACAGTTGTTTTGTCAGTGAACCTTGTGAGTTGTAATGGATGGTAATTTTGTAACATTACCTTTGTTAAATGTTGCTGTTGTCCCTGGCTTTGTATGAGTAGAAGAAAACTGTGCTAGCTGCTAGGCTAATTTATACAATGTAAAATGCCATAGGCTTGTGCTAATAACATTAGCATGTTGTATTTGTGGGGAAAATGTGTCCAGATAAAGACAAGTGTTTGTCTGTGAATGCTGCGAGTTATAGTGAAGCTGAGTTGTGTACTTGTGTTTGAAAGTGTCTCTATTAAGCCATGTTTAATGTGTGTTTAATGTGTGTTTAATGTGTGTTTTGAATCAACTCAACTTTACAGCACTTCACAGAAACTCCACTGCTTGCTAGCGTTTTAGAGGTGTAACTGCAGAGTGACACAAACACACCACCACACAAGTATAAATGCTCACAACGGTGTAGGCCACATGTGTAGGCTACAGCATAGGGTCTACATAGAGATGTCGCACAAGTATAAATCCCGCTGGGTTAGGCAGACAGAAGTGTATGGTGCAGCGAAGCCAACATGTAATGTCCTCATATGAGGGTGCAGGGTTGTTGTAGTAGAATACCTTTACAGGTTTCTGTTAAATCTGCTCTTTGAGTGTCGACCCTTTTTATTCTGTCACTGAGTGAAGTTCATATTCATGTTTTCCTCCCCTTCACCACCCTCGCTGTAATGGAGCCGGCCTTGGCTCAGGGATTTCACATCATTCTTTCAAAGCTATAAAAAATACCCCAAAACATCAGATCATTCCTTGTCTGACTGTGAATACGGAGGAAAAACATTCAACAAATGGAAGCTATTTGACACAAAGTGATGGTGTCCACAACACATGGCTTTAATAATGAATATTAAAAAGCCTCTCAGCGTCTCCATGACGACGTGAGATGAAATGATGAAAGGCTGACACTCTTCCATTCCTCTTTTTAATACCAGTTCACTCTCCATCTGTGTTCACTCCTCCTGGTGTCCTTCAACGCAACATAAAAACTACATCATCAAGACTGCGCCCTCCCAGAGAGACCCGGCGTGCTGCCCTTGAAGAGAAACTCTCAGCTCACGGTGTTGATGTAGACGCTGGATATATGTTCATTCACTCACTCCCCATTTTATGAGCAGATGCAGTGAGGCACAGCAGAGCAGGAAAGCCTATTTCAACGTTTTTAGACCCAAAATGTAAATTTTTTTTTACAACTTTTAGGCTGATATATAAAAAACTGAAATATAAAAAACATAATAGTTTCAAAAGAGATCATATTTTTTGTTTCTGGTCAGAATTCTCAGGAGGAGCTGGGGGGAGGGGAGAGCAGGGTAGGCTGGGACGCTTTTGTATCGACCTGAAAATTACCTTCCATTACTCAAAGACTAATTGAACAGTAATGAAAATAATTTGATCCCTGGGCAGATTCAGGTGTTAGCTAACAGCTGATCAAGTTATTTAGAGCCTAACTAAAACATGGAAGACACAAGTTTGTAAAATGTACACGGAGTGCTTTTTCCCCCAAAAATTCTGCCTATCTGAGACAGTTGGGACAGTGGTCAGCTGGGACAACTTGCTCTGGGCTAAACATATACCTTGTATGTTGGAAAAAAAATTGCAGTCTAAATTTGAACAGCTCAGGTTGTATATACAGTGTCACTTGTATACACATTTCTTTGAGAAAAAGAAAACATTTGTAAATTACTAGGCCTTTATTTATTTATTTTATAAATGACTGAGATATGGATTTGGCTGCCTTCCGAGTCCTCATTTCAGTGGCACCTCTCAGCTCATTTCATTTGATTTTTTTGTTTATTTTTTATTTTTTGGTTTATTTTGTTGTTGTTTTTTAAATTACGTTCTTTGTAAATTGATTTCTTGTGATAAAGGAGCAGATTAAATAAGATTATTCTTCTTTCTGCTCCCTTTCATTCTAGATCAGAGAACGTTTGTATATATATTAAATTGTTCTTTTCTTTTATAAATGAATGAATGAAATAAAGAATAAATAAATAAATAAATAAATGTATTTATAAGGACAATGCACATTAATCAGCATTTCTGTAAATGTGCCAGTGTTAGCCAGCTGGCTAATTTTCAACTGCAGTCCTTTGGCAAGATGTTTCGAAACTAATATAAGAATAAAATTCACAGAGCAAATTCACAGGACAAAGATAGCATAAAGACAACATTAACTACAGCAAACGGAAATTGTCATGGTTGAACAGAAGCCATGCAAAGCAACTAGCAACAGCAGAGCACCAGTAAAATACAATAACACAACAACAACAAACAGCATGTTAGCACAAACAGACATGCAAGCAACACGAATCACCAACACACAGATTAGCGTTACATTCAGACAAGCAGAGCAGCAATAGAAAGTAAACATGAATAAAATACAATAGTCATTATGCAGGTCTTAATAAAATTTTAAAACATGCAGCTACAGGAGAGCAATATGGTCACGTACACTAAGCCTTTAGGTTTCTGAAGACTATTAAGTTTGTTTCATTTTGACAAAAAAAAGTGAATCATGACAACTTGAGAGTTAAAATATAAAGTGAAATAGTTGAACTCTCTGCATTAAAAAATATGCACCTGCGTTGAAATGTAGGCCTACATGAAGTTCGTGCAGTAAACACTCACTCAGTGATTTTTCATGAGATAAATCTGAGGGATCCTGAAATGATTAATGAGAAAGAAAAAATGAGAAAATCAAATTTCTGCCACAAACTTGTGATTATTTTAATATGGAGGCACTGGAGAGTTTTACCTCATTGGGTTTCAAACAGTTAATTAAATTAATCTGAGAAGTTTAGAGGGTAAATGTCTCTTTGGTGGAACATTTAACAGAGACTCACAGAGTGTTGAACTGACATTACTTTTTTTGTTAGGGCTCAGTCGCCTAAAAGGTTGGCAACCGCTGGTGTTATAGCATTGCATTGTATTTTATTAACGTATGAAAAATCAGAATCATAAAAGTAACTCCTGAGTATGGTAAAAAGTACGATATCTTCCTGTGACATTGAGGGGAGTAAAACTATTCAGTAGCACAAAGTGAAAATAGCAGAGTAAAGCACAAATTGCATAGTAGCTTCAGGTGGTTCGTCACATTTGGGAAAATAAAATAAAAGAAACTTTCAGTAACACTGCAGAGCACAGAAACTCAGTGTAAGTAAAGGCTTTAATAAGAAAAACAGTGAGCAGATCAGAGGTTAACAGAGACACAGCTGCAGTTCATCCTCTCTCACAGACAGCGAACAACCTGCCAGAAGAGGGCATGATACTCCAATCAGTACACACACTGAGTGCTTCACTGCTCCCAGTGCAGTGTCGAAACTACAGGATGTGTCTGTGCACACATGTACAGTGTGTGTGTGTGTGTGGGTGCAGTGAGGGGAGTTTTATAAACGAGCATACTGTAGGTGTTACATGACAAATACATCATCTCCCATCATGGCTCTTTATTTGTGTTGTTCACTCCCAAATTGTGTTAAATCAGCCCTCAATAAGAAGTCTATCTGATGATCACACTGTGAGTATGAGCTACAGAGTGAAGAGCGTTCACATCACATCGACTCACACAGGTTCTGCAAACAGACTCACATTTCTTCCCCTTAAAGAAACATTTGACCTTGAGAAATTAAAAGGCTTCAGATGTGAATTGTCTGACTGGGAGGCCTGTGAAATCAGATGGTGCCTATAATGAGAATAGCATTCTCCTGTTGCTTAGAGACGGTGCGGTGTTTGGCACATCCGTTTGTCTGAAGTGATCTGTAGGTGTTAAGAAACCACCGGGAAGCCATGAATGTAAATGAAAAGAATAATATCTGCTCCAACTTGTTGGACAAGAGAAATTTAACTGAAGCACATATGCGAACAAATTCTCCAAAGTTATTAGAAGGTCATTTAAATTATATAGAGGCTCATTTCTGCCAATGTGATGTAAAAAAGATTCTGTACATCATTAATGAGAAACCCTTTTGAAATAATGAGTTAGTATTGTTTATCATTCTTTTGACATATTAACTTCCTGATTTGAGATTCTTAGATCCTTACTGAGAAAGTTTCTCATTATTTTAAGAAACTAAGTCATTATTTTGAGGTACTGAGTCACTATTTTGAAATTTTAAGTCATTATTTTTAGATACTTAGTCATTATTTTGAGATTTGAAGTCACTATTTTAAGATTTTAAGCCATTATTTTGAGTCAGTATGTCATTATTTTAAATACTAAGTCATTATTTTGAGGTACTGAGTCATTATTTTGAGAATATTTCTCATTATTTGAGATACTAAGTCACTATTTTGAAATTTTAAGTCATTATTTTTAGATACTTAGTCATTATTTTGAGATTTGAAGTCACTATTTTAAGATTTTAAGCCATTATTTTGAGTCAGTATGTCATTATTTTAAATACTAAGTCATAAATTTAAGATACTGAGTCATTATTTTGAGATTTTAAGACATTATTTTGAGTTAGTATGTCATTATTTCAAATACAAAGTTAAGTTTCTCATTATTTTAAAACACAAAGTCATTATTTTAAGACACTAAGTTTTTATTTTGAAAAACCTCTCATTATTTTGATATACTAAATCATTATTTTGAAAATTATTCCAATAATTTTGAAAATGTTTCTCATTATTTTGAGGTTTTAAGTATTTTTTTGAGATATGAAGTCATTTTAGATACTATGTCAATAGTTTGAGGATGTTTCTTATTATTTTGAGTTACTAAGTCACTACTTTGAGAGAGTTTCTTTGTATTTTGAAATACTAAGTTATTATTTTGAAAAAGTTTCTCCTTATTTTGAGTTACTAAGTCATATTTAAAATTTCATTTTAAAATAGTAATTCATGTGAGATACTATGTCACTATTTTGATAAAGTTTCCAAATATAATGACTCACAGGACCTTTTTTTAAAATCACATTGGCAGCAATGGGCTTCCACAATATTCAGTGGTTACGTGTCATTTACATGTCAGCATCAATAATATGAGGTCCAGGGCAACTTGCTGTACAAACAGGTCAAGTTAGAGTGATGAGGACAGACACATAGATCTCTGTATTCACTTTGTTTTCATAATGAATCCGCAGGATGGATATTACCTGCATCACACACATAAGCAATAACTGCCGAGCCCACTGATTTCCAGGTAAGCCTGGAGGAAACCTGCTGATTCTGTTGAAGCTGCAGATCAATCTGCTGGGATGATGTACGGTGGCTCCGGGCCGTTGTAACAAAGGTAATCAGTTACTGCAGATGGCATCCATAACGCAGGACAGAAATTACACTAGTGCTGCAGAAACAGCAGACGGAGGATTAAACTCCCTCACGTGTTTGACTTCCTCATGCAGTGTCGACGCCATGATACAGTGTGCTGTATGTGCAAACACATGCTGGCTCATACATTATATAAATTCTGTTCAAACATGTTAAACTCTGCCTCTGCTCATAACTGCACTAAGTGTTGGCAGAGAGATTTATATCAGCAGTACGTGTAATACGCAGTGTTCTCAGTCTGTTCTCTTCTCCAGGAATTTTTAGATCCGTCCAACACCAAAGTAATCAATAAAAAACAAACACCCCCCTTACTGTTCATTCTGTGTTCAGTCAGAGGAGGAGATATAGAGGCGATATACGTAGGTGTCTTAAACACTGTATTTTTAAAAAGGGAAAGGAAAAGCTGCACACTCATAACTCATAACTTATAAAGATCAACATTTCAGCAAACTGCCTTCTTCTGGAATAAATGCACGCAGTGATGACTGTGCAGCTTTACCATTGTGTTCATTTTAATGCATTTTCACTCAGTTATGTACAAAACATTGTGAGCTGTTCATTGAACAAGGCGGAACTAGTTTTTTAGGGTCATGTATTTTTTCTTTCTAAATTATGGGGAGCCCCTGAGACCCCTGGGATTTTACTCCATGGATTTATCAAGAAGGATATAGGATATAGGATAGGATATAGGATTCTAAGGTAAATTCATTTCAAATGTGCATGTAACCTTGTCTTTTCAAAGTAGCTGTCAGTGTTTGATTGCATGTTAAACAAGCTAAACTAAATTAAAACTAGCACAAACCTACATAGCAATCTAGTTGCAGGCTCATTTATAAGCCCACTAAGTTTTTTCTTGAATCTTACTGTTGTGACAAGAGCTGATTATTTCAGACAAATAAAGATTACTGCTGCAAGAGAGGAAAAAGAGCATTTTAAGATTTTAAATTAGGACCAAACTGAGACAAAAGGGCAGCTCTTTTTCAGGAGCTGACTTTAAGAAGTATGAAAAAAATGGTCAAGATCTCATAGTGATAATATATTGACCTCAGTTATGTTTAGGCCGGTGGCTCCCAACTGGTCCAGCCACAGTGTCCAGATTTCTCCTTAGTCATTAGCTCAAGGTCGGCACAGTTTAATACACTCAGCATCATACTTGTGTTTGGCCATGTTGTCGAGCTAGTTTGCTGTCTCTGTCAAGTAGTTGTCTGTTAGTCACTCACTCTACAGCAGGTAGCTCTGTACCAGAAATTCACTGTACTTAAAATATAAAGTGTGTTTTTTTTACAAACTTGACACTTTGGCAAGTCCATTTAGAATGGTCCCATGACCCACCTTTGGACCGCGACCCACCAGTTGGGAACCACTGGTCTAGGCAACTCAGTGTCAGAGAAACAGGTTGGACAAAGAAAAGATCTTATTTTGAATTTCCCTTTCCTCTGGGAAGGTGGGCACCCAAGATTAGTGTCACCGATCAGTAGCCGACAAATGTAATGGCCAGAAAAGTATGACATTATGATGTCACAGTGAAGTCGACCTTTGACCTTTTGTATATAAAATGTCACCACTTCATCATTTTATCCTGTTAGACATTTGTGTGAAATTTTGTCAAAATTAGCAAATTAATTCTTGAGTTATGGCTGAAAAAATGTTTCAAAGTCACAATTATCTTTGACCTTTGACCACCAAATTCTACTCAGTTCATCGCTGGGTCCAAGTGGGCGTTTGTGCCAAATTTAAGGAAACTGCCTCAGGGCCTCTTGAGATATCACATTTGCTATGAGACAGACACATGGTCACAGTGACAGTGACCTTTGACCGTTGACCACCAAATTCAAATCAGGTCATCATTTAGTCCAAGTGGGTGTTTATGCCAAATTTAAGGAAACTGCCTCAGGGCCTTCTTTAGATATCACATTCACTATGAGACAGACACAAGGTCACAGTGACAGTGACCTTTGACCTTTGACCACCAAATTCTCATCAGTTCATCATTGGGTCCAAGTGGGCGTTTGTGCCAAATTTAAGGAAACTGCCTCAGGGTCTTCTTGAGGTATCACATTCACTATGAGACAGACACAAGGTTACAGTGACCTTGATATTTGACCAATTCTCTCCTGAATCCAAGTAGACATTTGTGCCAAATTTAAGGAAATTCCCTTACGCCATTCTTAAAGTATCTTGTTCATGAGAATGGGATGGATGTACATAGATGAATACATACATCCGTGCGTATGTATGGACAACCTGAAAACATACTGCCTACAGCCAGGGCAAAAAATGGAATAGTAATATAAAAAATTAAGCACTTTAAACTATTAACCCAGCAGCTGAAGTCATCAGTAGCCTACAGTCAGTGTCCCAAACTGTTGGACAAAAACTTAATTTATGCACTGTCATGTTTTCAGAACATCTGTGGAAAAACTCTAATTTGGGTAAATTCGATCTGGGACAGGACGACAATGTCACCTCTTGTCAGAGCATTAATCTGGACAGATCCTTCTAATTTTAGTCAATAAGATAACCGGTTTGGGACTGTGGCAGCCCATCTGAATCTGAACACTGGACGGACACCTTGAGGAAATGTCCAGCTGCCAGACAAAGACATCACGGCTGTCCTCCACAGTGGTTCATCAGAGTTAGAGTGTCAGGAAAACATTCAGACTGCTCCAAGATTATCACAAATACAAACAGCAGTTAGAGATCGTCCAGGAAGGTTTCATGTGACCGCTGAGGTAAACACAAGAAGGAAGTGAGCAACGACCTGTGACCACACATTGAGAGGCAGTTCTAACGTTAGCAATACACAGATGTGTGTATCAAACATCATTTCAGCTGTATCTTTTCAGGTGTTCATGTCACTTTAAATCGTGTTCAGCTCCTCCAACCTAAATGTTTAGACCCTGCTCAGACAGCTTAAATGAGGCCAACTAAACAATCTAGTTCATGAGGTGCTTCCTTTTTTATTCTTCAGTGTGAGCATCAGGATATCAGCTCCATCTGACTGTGTTTCATACGTTTCTCCTTATGCATGGTCCTGGACAGTCAGACATTGAGATATGGATTTATGGCTCAGCCTCAAGAGTCACAAATACAAAGGCAGCACCTGGCAGCTTTTAGATAGCTAGCACAATGTTCTATAAAGTAAATGAGCCAAGCTGGTTCCTCCTTCAGTGTTTCAGATTTTATGGATACAATGAAACAGTGGCAAGGTGCCAGAATTTTTTTTTTTAAATGACAAAAACAAAAAAGTGGCCATCAAGTGTCTGAGGAAGAAGATTGTCAGTTTTCACAAAGCGAACAGAGATTTCGATCATTTCAGTCTTTCAACATACAACATGTAGCTTCAGCTGTTATTGCTTTATTTGCTCTTGTATCCAATTTAATTCTGCTCAGTTTAACTCAGTAACCACAACTTAACTTTCACAACCGGTAACAACCAGTTTTAGAACAATACAGTATTAAATATCTGGCAAAATATACAAATATACAGGATAAGAAGTGTCTGTCCGTCCTGGAAGAGGGATCCCTCCTTCAGTTGCTCTTCCTGAGGTTTCTACCATTTTTTTTCCCCGTTAAAGGATTTTTTGGGGGGGAGTTTTTCCTTATCCGCTGTGAGGGTCCTAAGGACAGAGGGGTGTTGTATGCTGTAAAGCCGTCTGAGGCAAATTGTGATTTGTGATATTGGGCTTTATAAATAAAAATTGAATTGAATTGAATTTTCCCTTCGACTCCCAGTATGGGAACATCTGTTGGGGCGGCACTAGCTCAGTCCATAGGGACTTGGCTTGGGACCGAAGGGTTGCTGGTTCAAGTGTGGACTGGTAGCTGGAGAGGTGCCAGTTCACCTCCTGGGCACTGCCGAGGTTGCTCTTGAGCAAGGCACTGAACCCCCCCAGCCGCTCGGGGTGCCTGTCCATGGGCAGCCCCCTCACTCTGACATCTCTCCATTTAATGCATGTATGGGTCCCGTTGCATGTGCATGTGTCATTCGGACCTGTGTGTATATGACAACAGAGTGTAAAAATTGGATGAATAGAGTATATAAAATTTAAAATAAAAAAAATTAAATTAAGGAGCAAAGGCAA
Source organism: Cephalopholis sonnerati (assembly GCA_019142605.1). Classification (NCBI taxonomy): domain Eukaryota; kingdom Metazoa; phylum Chordata; class Actinopteri; order Perciformes; family Serranidae; genus Cephalopholis; species Cephalopholis sonnerati. The sequence goes on from JAGQAX010000006.1 coordinate 6,094,184, forward strand.
AACCAGCGCCTACAAGAGTAAGATAAGCACAAGAGTTACTAAAAATGAGCTTAAATGGTGCACGTGATAATCAATGTTACATTTTTTATGATATAACAATGAGAAGTAGTACTACACATGATGTGAGAAAGCGATATTACACTACAATGACAAGTGATCATGATATTAAAAGTAACATACGAAATCACACTCTCTTTCAGCTCAGCTCTTTCCAAATCCTGAACACACATAGAAATGATAAGCAGCTTTTATTATCTCAGAGAGTACGAGGAGAAGAATCCAGGCTGCAGAGAACCTGAGCCTTCATATCTGTGAGTGCAGCAGCTGTAGCATATTTCCTCCCTCAGAACAGCTGGATTCAATTATCATGTTAACCTTTGATACACACCCACACCTTCCTCAGATGCCACCATCACAAACACCTACTCTAACTACGTCCTCAAATCACTGTGGGTAACAGGAGAAGCTTGTTTGGAAGTTGGTGTTAAAGTCATCACAGACAGAGACGTTCGCTGAGCATTAACACCCTCAGGCACACGTGGAAAAGTCTGATTAACAGCATGACATTAACTTTAATAAAATCACAGACGTCTTCTGGGTTTTTCTGGCTGTTAAGGCTGCAGCAGCATACTTTTATTAGCCGACGTAAAGTGCAGCAGCATTAAGCGAACGCCTGTGTACAAAGAATGCGGGTCTGATTGGTGTTTAATGAGAAAGCTCATTGAATGAACATTTCTCTTGAGAGTTCATGAAGTGGATACTGGTCTGCTTAATTAAAGAGACATGTTGCCATTTTGATGTAGATGAGTTTAAAATTAGTATCTCCCTCCGCTGCCACTGAGCATCCTAATTTTAAATTCTGCACCTTGGAGAGTGATGTGACACAAACAGGAGAGCAGAGATGGGACCAGCTGGAACAGTTTGTCAAGATGAAATTTAGCAAGATAAAAAAAAATGACTTTCATCCCTACAGGAGGAGAGACAGGCTGAGCTCTGTTTGAACATGTTAAAGAAAGTTTAATGACTGGCGATGCTGAGAAAGTCTAGACTGAAGAAAAACATGACAAACTGTTACAGCTCCTCTTCTAGTTAATGTAATTACTGATGTTAATGAACCAACAGTTGCACATGCAACTTTGTGTGAAGTTTCTTTTCAGCCATGCCAGTTACACAGCTCCAGGGATGTCAGTGTTGATCAGCTGGTCCACCACTTTGGAGAAATATGTCATAGTCTCTAAAAGCTGCGTTCACAAAACTGCCACAATCACCTACCTGCAAGAGTATTCCCCCAAAAAGCAAAGTGTTTTTAAAAGCAGCTGCTTCTGCTGCTACAATCACAGCTGTGATGACGGGCAGGTGTTTCGTTGAACACTGAGAAAGTGGAAGTTAGCTCATAGCTGCATACTGTAGCAAGACAACGGAAATTACTGAATTTTTTTTTTTTTACATATTTAGACAATGTACCGCTCATCTGAAGCTTGGTGGAAATGCAATCCCAGGACGAGTTTTTCATCTGGTTGTCCTTTTAAGCTGCTGGTATAACAGACTGTTCTATATTATAAAAAAGGGGGCTCATGCATGTGTGAGATTTTTTGTTGTGAAGAAAAATAAATGGGCAGCGGTTGCTGTTACACCATCTTCCATCCCGTTTATTGTTTTATTATCATTCAGTTAGGCAAATTCTGGAAGCTCAGCTACGCTCGTGCCGTAACACCAGGTTTTCTTACACCAACATTATCAGCTCCTCCATCTTGTCTTCTTTCTGCATGCCAGGAAGCAACCGCCAGAAGTTCAACACAGTAAACTCAGCCATGTGGAGCAAATTCAGTGCTCGTTCACACGGTTGGCGACCATTTCATACTCCCATCGCCTTGTTCAAAGCTACTTCCCCTCTGCTGCCCTCCCCTCATTGAAATGAGAGTGAGGACTGATGTGACACAAACGGGAGAGCAGAGATGGGACCAGCTGTAACGGTTTGTCAAGATGAAATTTATCAAGATAAAAAAATACTTTGATCAATGCTGAGTAAGTCTAGGCTGAGAAAAAAAACATGACAGTGGGTCTTGAGTTACCGCACAGCAGACTTAAACATTAACTTTGGTGACTGCCACCCTCACGTTGACATTTTTATATTTTAGTGACATGTCTCAACAACCTCTGGGTGGATCGCCTTGAAATTTGGTACAGACATTCATAATTCCCAGAGGATGAATCCTCATGACTTTGGAGACTTTGGAGACATTTATCGTCCCCAGTCGGTCTACTGACTTTGGTGGTCCCTTGACATTTTTGAGTGAAAGGTCTTATCATCTATGGATTTTCCCTCGTGTGTTTCCATGTTGGACAAAAAGTCTGCAAAGTGCCCTCTTTAATGCTCCTATGGTAGATAAAATATGATAAAGCGTCCTCTGGGTGCCCTTACAGTGGAGAAAATGAGATGCTGAGCCATATAGGCTGCACCTCTTGCCAAGGTTCAGCTTAATTAATGGATACATACATTGATTACAATATATTAAAGTTGTTTTTCTTACATTAAATTTGAGCCCATCCTGTATTTCTTATGAAGGTTTTTAATGGCTAATTATGGTGGTTTCATGTCAAGGGCTTTACCCCAACGTTGTGTTTATGGTTAAATATATAATATATTCTGTTTTTTGTCCAAAAGATCTTTGAATACGTTAAATAATATAAGGCCTCTTCAAAAAAATCAGCGTGAGCTCTATCAGCAGTTCTAACAGGTTCAAACTTCACTACAGCTCTGACACATTTCAGCTGGTATGGGTCACGACACAGGTTAGGAAAGTTGATTAAATACTTCTACTCTTTGCCCTTAAAGAAGAATCAAACCTGTCACTATGAGGACTTTCATCCAGCTCAAACTGATTTCCCCATCTGAGACATTTTGATGAATTCGTGCTCTGATCAGTGTCTTTATAAAACAGACTGATCCTGGTTCAGTTTGTTTAAATCATTTAAGACAGGATTTTCACACTAAGAGAAAACTTTATGGAACAGTTGTCTGAACAGTTGAGACTGGAATTGGTACAGGATTGCAACCCACAACATTCAGACTGTAAAGCTCTTTCCTTATCAGTTGAGCTATGTGGACTCAGTATGAATCTGTCTCAGTGTGAACAGGTTTCATTCTGTAAACTTTGTCTCTCTGCAGGTTGATGAAGGTAACCTTTCTGCAGTTTCAATCTGATCATCTTTCTTTCTTTCTTCTGTCTCTTGTGTTTCTTTAAAAAAAAAAACACCAGCAAAGTGCCATCTCTGATGCCCCTATGGTAGATAAAATTTGATGAGGAGCTCTCCAGGGTGCCCATCTAGAGGAGAAATCACGATGCAGGGTGCCCCACATGAAGGACAACCTTCTATGAGCTGGTGTCTTTTGTATTTTTTTCTGCCCCTGCTCATCAGCCTGAGTCCACTCCTGGCCCAATACTTCATCATATAAAATAATTATAAAGTAAATTTCTTAAGTTTATGATCACATACCTTCAGAGCTAACCACTTTCCCATTATCTTCAGCTGTACTTTGTATTTAGTGCTGATTAGCAAATGTTAGCACGTGTTACGAGTTAGTACTTTTGCATTGTGTAGATTAAATGATGACCCACTCGCTTGGCATGCACTGAAACAAAACGAAACAAAACACTAAAGGCTTGCTGCAAATCAAATAGCCACACCAGCTGGATTAGTTGCGGGTAATGGCTAACAAGCTAATATACAGTAACCTGCACAGCTACTTGCTCCAAATACATCTCCAACCACCCAACATCATCACAGAACACTGATTAGTGTTTTCAGGAGCTTTTATGGCACATTTATGGCAAAAAAACACACTTCTAACCATACAAACTAAAGTATTTTTGGCGGAGCATAGCAGAAGTCAACCTGCCACGAGTCCAGAGACAGCAGACTGTAACAGAACACGGGGGCGCCTCCATGAAGTCTGCATGACCTCTTTAGTGTGGCATTCAACTACACACACACACAAAAAAGAAATCTCTGTGGTAACTAATACATCACAACAAACAACAAAATAAGACAGTAAATAACATAATAATGAAACAGAGAAGTGTGTTACGATAAATTAAAATCAGTGCACCTTCATCATGACAGAGAGACAGCTTGTAATGGGAAGTGGGATCACTGACTTATTAACTCTGTCACACATGCAAACACCTTAAACTAAGATGCTGAATGTGGTAAAAATAAACCTGCTAAACATCAGCATGTTAGCATTGTCATTGTGTGTTAGCATGCTGATGTTAGCATTTAGCTTTGTTTTCACAGAAACCTTTTCGGTTAATTATTCACAGCTCCTGTTTTGTTATTACTGTTGATCCATAGCGCTCAGAAAACACCAGTCACTCTCTGCTGTGTGTGCACGATCCGGTTATCAGAGGATTTAGCTGACTGCCTCTTGAATGTGTAATGCATTCAGAAGTTCACTGTGCAGAGGCCCAAATAAATCAAAGTAATTAACTCAATAATTGATTTGATGAATTTCCCCACAAAATGGAGACATTTTTGCTAAATGTGCAGAAATGTGCAGCTGGTGGGGCTCGGGGAAATCACACAGCGAGAGATCTTGCATAAACAATGGGCACATTGTGCCAGAGGGTGAGACACTTTTAATTACAAGACAGTGGAATCTACAGCCGCGACATGACCCGTTAATCGATGATTGAGTGGTGGATACATGCCAGCCAGATGTGAAAATTGAAGCTGAGTGGACGACACTTCCTGTCAAGCAGATCATGAGCATTTTCCTGAAATGAGCCTCAGCTTCTGATGAATACTGTAAGATACACACAGCCCTGTGTTAATGACTGTTTGTGTTCCTTAAAGAAAGAAAGTTAGAATAAGAGATAGTTGGAGTGAGTGACAGTTTATGGCAACTGATTGTTTGCATTTCATGTTGCATTCTGTACCATGCAGTGTGTATTACATAAGACACCTGCACTAGTAACCTGGTCACTTTACAAGGTAGCATCTATGTTTTTAATATTGAATTGTGTACTGTGCAGTGTGTACATGCTGCTTCTATTATGTTAGGCACATGGACTGTAGTCTACATTGCACCTTGAATTTTATTTATTGCGTCTACTTGTTATATGGAGGACTACAAATGCAAATTTGCATTTTGCTAAATCTGGTGCAATTATGTTTCAATTTCTTGTAAATGATTATTGCCATTGCACACTGCCTTATTATGAATCAAATAAACTAAACTAAGATAAATATTCTGTACGATATTCTGTGTGGTGACTTTCCGGTCAATGCAACATGACAGTTATATATATTACAACTCATATCAACATGGTGTGACCTCACAATGTTTCATAAAACATCCAGCAACAACCTCTGTGTACGAACATGACTTGCCCTATCTTCCAAATCTCATACTTTTTCATTTTACTTTCAGTTTTTACTGCAGCTGTCCTTACAAAGTCCGTAATATTGCGTGGGGTATGCACACAATTATGACACAGCACTTCCAATTAACATAGGGACGTGTACTTTGACCTTTTAGCTCATACATCCATCACAGTCCATGGTGCAAAATTTGAAGTAAAAAAGAAAAGGTTTGCAGTTTGGAACACAGCAGATCTTAACATTATCACTTACTGTTACCTTGGAGATAAAAACAAAACGCCATTTGCTAAGGTCACCACAGGCAGAGGTCAACCCAAAGAGCTCTTCCGTTGTTACTTTGCAATATATAGTTTTAACTGTCACTCTCTCAGTGAGAGCTTACCAGCTCCAAACTGTCGTTAAGAACACTCTGACTTATAAACATTAATTTAGCTTGGCTCATTATTAGCGGGCAACTAGCTTCTAGCTGTCCGGACCACTCCGCTGAAGGGAGGATGGTGAGGTACTCAGATGCTGTTCACCAACAATGACTTTACTGCAGTCTTCACCACAAAACAGTAAACATGGCCTTCTCATAAGGCTAAACAGAAGCCCTGAGTTTATCTATGCGGTCTTCACCATGACACCCTGTTATGGTGCCTGGTAGCCTGGCTGCTGTATAGTTTCCATGTTTCCAGGTGGTTGTGGTAATTTGTTGTAGAATGACTTAACTGTCACATCCTAAAGAGTTCAACCTCATCTCCACACACTTCATCATCTTAATTTAGCATGTTAGCATGCTAACATTTGCTGAATGAAATACAATGGAGGCTGATGGGTATGTCATTAGTTTTGCAGATATTTATCAGTCATTAACCAAAGTATTGAAAACAATTTAATTGACCTGATGATGGTGCTAGATGAAATGTCAAAGGATCATCAAAGCTATTGCAATTTGGTCTGTGGAGGACATGAACGCTCGGACCAAATTTAAAAGCAATACCTGCAGTAGTAATCGAGACATTTCAATCAGATCCACAGGTGTGAACCTTACAGAGCTGCCAGAGGAAAAGTCACAGGATCGTGCAGATTTATCCTCTGGGGACCATGGGTGTGCAAAATGTAATCATCTAATAGTTGTTGGGATATTTTGGTGTGGAGCCACAGTGTTAGTGTGGCAAAATACCACACAGTGAACTGCATCTGGACCTCCCCATAGGCTGCTACATGTGCAGTAATGAATCAACACTGCAGATGATGAATTGAAACATTACTCTAATTTAAATTGGTGTTTTCAGATGAAAAATAGCAGGAGCTGTTGATTCCCATGACATTGTTGAATGACTTGAATCAATATTTAATTCCAAATTAACAGCAGTTTGTTCTTGGGCAGGTATTGATCCCATAAACCTGAGGAAGACTTATTGCCCACAAATCATTAAAAATTATTTTACTATTCCTGCTCTGCTGGGACGCTGGGCCAAGGTGCTGGGGGAATATTTGGCACAGTGACTTTCCAGGCTGAAGATTGTATTTACATCTATTCAAGGGTGTCTGACCTTAAAGATAGAGAGGCTGGGAAACAGCCACCCTTCATCACCAACACCACAGTGACACATTTTCCTTATAAAAGTCATATTAGAAACCTGAGGTGTCCCTTATGTGGCATTTTATCAGTGGAATACAGTGTTATATAATGTGTGGAGCCTCTGCAGACTGAAGTAAGGCTGGGTGATTACTTTGTCTTCCTGGTCATCAGTCTTACAGGCCTTAATGCCACTCTTACTTAATGGCACTTTATATATGTCATTATGGTTAATCTAACATAAAATTGCAGAATCTCACTATTTGTCATGCAGATGATGGAAGCTTCTCATTTCCAATGTCGGTGTAATGAGTGGAAAATCCATGCTTCTGGTCAGGGCTACCATCTATGAGAGGCCTCTGAGGCCATAAATCATTGCCCTCACGCACAGCATTGTAATTTAGCACATACACCGTTATACTCTCCTGAGCACACTGTAAAATCCCACATGCACTCTTTCATACTTACTCTCCTAAGTACAATACAAATCTTTCTGTGGAAGCAAAATTCTCTTAAAGGGTCATTACACCCTCTCTCCCAGCATATTTAAGAAAGCTTGCCTGTTTCATCACAGATTGGGAGGGGCCACAGAATTCTGCTAAACTGAACTTTAAATGTACAGTAAGGTCTGATTGCATTTGCAAATAGAGGTGTAAGTGTGATTATGAAGGTGTGTATCTTTTTGGTGTACAGAAAAAAAGCAGTGCACACAATTTCTAAAATCTTAGGATATAAAAAAAGGTGAGGGTGAAGATCAAAAAACAGAACGCCTGCACTCACAAGTTGTGTCTCAATTCAGGGGCTACAGCATTTGAAGAGCGATTGCGTCACATCAGTGCGGCCAAGGCTGTCCCATTTTGGAGGCTCCTTCAAATGCGGCTGAGAAATGCAGCATTCTTTTCCCAGAATTTGGGGGATGCAACAGATGAATCCTTCGTGGCCCAGCCTATCCCAGGATGCATTGCACGGTGGTGATGATTATATATTAAGTTAACTAACAGTTGTTAACTAGCTAACGGTTAACTGTTGTTAACATTACTATGGCTAAAAGTGCACAGCTTAAACAGTCTTGATTTAATACATTTTCCTGAAAATGGTCCATCAGCCTGAAATATATCAAACGGTGGTGTCTCTGGCTGTGAATCATCTCCTCAAGTATCAAACACAAAAAAATATATAATAACATCTCTGGGTCCGAGATTTAGGGCTAATTAACTTACTAGCTTACTCATTCTTTTGTCAAGCGCAGCTGGTTGCTAAGTAACAGTGACGCCACCAGGTTTGGGTGAGAACGACTGGTGATGCAACCAGGAAATCCTCCGCAGACCAGACCGTCCCATTTCGGAGACTGTTCAGTTTGCTGATGCGGTCTTCAAAGGACGTGGCCAACGTTGACCATGAGGGCTGCAGCCCTGAATTGAGACACAGCTGTATTAGAATTCACTTATTTGATGGGCATAAACACTCAGACACAGACATATATATATATACACAGCTATATACATACCTCACTTGTGTGTATATAATTTGCCATTTACTATCGTTGTGTCACGCTGATGATGGCTCTTAAGCTGAAACACTAGTGTGTCCATATGTTTTTGCTCATATTAAATAACTGACTTCTTCTATGAGTGACGGTGTTCTGTCTTTTTGATGTGCACCTTTAGCTCTCATGCACTGTCTCTGTCTGTTTTGATCAGAGCAGTAGCCCCCCAACTCTCCCCTTATAAACATGCAGCTATTATAATGTAGCCTGTGGTCACTGAAATATGGATGTAACATGCTACAAATTGCACACACTAGCTTTTATGCTAGTTCAGACAACATTTTAAACACAGTCTCCTAAATCTGCATTTACAGATGTCTTTGAATAATTTTCCACTTGTTGAAACTTTGGCTTAACAAATTAATTATAGTGGCAAGGTTAAAAGTGTACAGTCCAGGGTGACACTCTGTCCCCTTCAGTTCTCAGCCTGAGGACCTCAAAGTACGTCCTGGTGTGCACGAGGAGAGAGACCATGAATAGCCTTAAAAGTAATCAGTAAAATCTTAAAATCTATTCTAAAACATTTTGGGCGTCAGTGTATATACATCAACAGCATAGCATAACTCCTGAAATTCAGTTATTGCTTTTGGTGCGCCAACGCTATGACACATTTCTGGGGGTGCCACTGCATATGGTGAGTATCTAACTCCTGTAACTGGTACAGAAACAGATAACAAGAACAGGCGGATTGTGATCAGTATTATACCACTCCTCTCAATTGTTGTTTTTGCTAGCTATTGTAACATAAAGCGCTAACGCTAGCTTGTATTTTACCGATTTTTCACCAAGCTTAAACTCTGGCACAGAGGGCAGAGACAAATATGGATGTAGATATTTTTAATTGCATCCTGCAGCCCTTTCTCTGAGGTGAGTGCAGCATATCCTGCCCTGCAACAATCTCTGAGTAAGAGTGAAAACACAAAAGTTAACCATATACCCAGATCTGTTTAGAGGCATGTGTATTGGAGCCTACATAATGCAGTGAAATTATAATAAAACTCATTTTACAGGACATTTATTGGCATAAAGTCATTAATTAATGTCTCAGTTATGAGCAAAAGGGCATATCCTGCATTAATTTTCCTCCCTCTCCTCTCCTCTCCTCTCCTCTCCTCTGTTCCTCTTCTTCTTCCATCAAGTTAATTCCTGTTAGGTGATTTTATTTTCTGACATACCTCTCAGAAAAATGAACTCTGGGTCACTTAACATAGTATATTCTCTGTGCTGTGTTGTGTCATGTGATGTGGAGAGCCTGCACAAGCCAAAGCATGGCCGGATGAGTAAGGATATTAAGGGCAAAGTGTCACACCGAGGAGAGTCCTGGCCCTCGGGGTGTCTAGTAATCCTTATTACTTAATGCATACCAGGAGCTCAGCTTACATGCGATGGCAGGATAGACATCCAGTTGCAAATGTGAGGTTTAAAGAATGTAAACATGTCGAATAAGCATACAGAGGATTACAGAAGATTTAAGTTGCATGATTTAATGCTTATCTTTAATATTTTTTTAGATCCATGCGTGGAAAAATTATCATACTAAGCATTCCTGGGTGAGGATGCCAGCTGCTGATTTGTGGAAGCAATCATTCACCAGTGATATTCTCCTCTACTCGTGGACATGGAGGCTGGAGTTTGGCCTGAGGGAGACGCAGCTTTGTACTGCAAGTCCTTCATGTGAAGAGTCATGGAACAAGTGCTGCAGCTGAGAAAAATAGTGGAAAAACAGCAACCACGAGTATCTTTGTTTCCCCACAGGAGACTTGTGTTAGAGTTCCCTCACCCCTCTAACATCACGCTCTTGGCTCTGCTGTTTGTGCTGCCTCAGAGGGAACACTGTGCTACTGATACAGTAACCTCTGTAAAGGCTGGCTTTGACTGGGACACATCTCAGAGGAGAGGGAAGGAGAGAAGAAAGTTCTGCCAGTAACAGACCTCTCAGTAAGTTGTCATAAACAAGTTGTAATTTCATTAAAGGGTTTTGTGTCTTCATATCCAGCTGATCAGGCAGTTTTGTGCTCAGGTGGCATCAGTGCTATCCCAGAGAGGACCAGGACCTGTGTAAGTGCACTGGAATCTTAAATTTGGGGCGACTGCAGCGTTGATTTCCAACATTTTTGGCTTGTAACCTCCCCAAGGAAATGTCTGCTTGTTGGAGGGTGCATATGTGTATGGGTCATGAACAGCTCAACCACAGAGTAACTCCTCCTTCTTAGACTTTATGTAGAGGAGGAGGTAAAATTATCCAGTAAGTCACAGGCCAAAGACCCCTTGGCTGAAAGAGAGATGGAGTAGGGACCCCATACTACAGATTTAAATTTGAGTTGCATATAATACAGGGCCTATAATAACATGTTGGGCGGCCTAATCTGCCGTGTATACACACATCTTTTATGGTGCATACAATACTGAGCTATTAAAATAATGATTACTGACAGATTAATTTATTTATAAAGCATGTTTTAATGTTAAACATAATTGTAGAAGACACAGCGATTTAGCGTGGGTTAGCTAGCTCTCTACAAATTAAGTGGGTAACTTTTATAAATAGGTCAGTTTGTCTTTGGTAATAATATTTTAGAACCATATTAAAATGTCTTTTCAAACATAATTTAATTTTTGGAGAAAAACAAAACAAAACAAAACAGAAAAAAAAAATTAAACAATAGCATGCCGACCCCCCCTGCAGGTATTTTGAAAAACCCCTTAAGCTCCTGTTGGGAGAAATATGAAAGCAAAAAGAATTATTAGCCCATCTCATTACCCCAAAGTCACCTAAATGCTCTCAGCGCGAAGTTACAAAGCACCCCTTAGTCCCCACAGTTGGTTGCTGTATGGTTTAGGTAGACTGTAAAACTGAATCACCCCTCTGGATTGAAGACCCATGATTGAGAGTATATGCCTAGAAAAAGTTGTAAGTATGCATTGCTTTGTTTCGAAAACACAAAAAGAATGAGATCACTACATTATTGGCCAATAACTTCATAATGAAAGCACCATTTAAAGCTTGAACCAGCATTAGCACGTCCACGTGGAGCGGTGGAAACAACTAAAAACACACCACTGACACATTATCACCTAATGGAAGTTTGTTTTTTGTGACCTTAGGATAGAGTCAGGCCAGGTGTTTCCCCCTGTTTCTAGGCTTTGTGCTGAGCTGAGCTAACTGGCTGCTGTCGGTAACTTCATATTTAGTGTACAAATGTGAGTCTTATCAGTCTCTTCATCTATTGTTATTTTCTGCAAGAAAGCATATGAGTGCATTTCCCAAATTGTCTGGCTTCTCCTTTGAATTGATACGGCTAACTTGTTGGCAAACAGTTGCTCATTGATAAATCCATCCAATGGGAACAACGTTAGCATTCATTTGGAGTCATTAAAGACCAATATTAACTCACCTTTTATCAATGTTTTGGTCCCCAACAAGAAAAATATCTGGTTCTTAGCAGCTTCTGTCTGACTGATGCAGAGCAGGCGGTTTACAGGGGGTTGAGATATGTCCAAAAAACAGCTGCTTTCTTTATCTGTTAAAAGACGGGGAGATCATGTGAGAATAAACCGAAGCAGTATAGTTGTAGGCCTGAAGAACTGAGGGGACCTGCAGAGTTGAGTGATACCTCTCCGTTGGTTTACCATGAGTGATTCATTTCACATTACACACAGTCATAATTTACAGATTAATATAAAAATATTGAACATAGCAGCTGTCTTTTATACTTTACAGCTATAACACAGTGGCCAGGTATCCTTCTTAAAAAGCTTATTTTTGTATGATTACTTAAACCAGTAAACAATATCAGTAAATTAACTGAATGCACAGTAAAAACAAAAACACATCATCCAAAGCTCCACCGTCTCTCTCCCTGCTCTACGTGCAATTCTCTATTTGATAACTGACACATAAATTCTCTTCTCAGACTTGTACAAAGTGAGTCCTGAGGCCGGCGGTGCTGCAGGAGAGGTGCGTGCTTGCAGTATCAGCGCAGAGAAATCAGGTGAACACAGCATATGTGCAGTTACCTCATTAATTTAAAGGGTTTCTGGGCGTCCCGCCAGCTCAGATGAAGTATGCCAAGGTAGTGGAGCATCATAGAGCTAATGTTATTTAGAGATGTTACAATGATCTACAGTATGCTTCATTACATGCAGGGGTAAGGGTGACTGTTGTACGGGGACGATTGGTGCTGACACTTGCAGGGTGGCAGGGCGGTCCAGGGGTTTGAAATCATCATGCTATCTGGGGACCATTTCAGAGAGCAGGTTACCCGAAGGCCACTGGACGTTCTCTGCACACTTGGAAAGGGAGAGGCATTCAGTTGGCTGCAATCTGCATCCTCAACACCAACTGCCACTAAGGGAGCAAATTACTGACTTGCAAGTCACAAGTAGTGTGGGTTTTCTCTGGGTGCTCCAGCTTCCTCCCACAGTCCAAAGATATGCAGGTTAATTGGTGACTCTAAATTGTCTGTAGGTGTGAATGTGAGTGTGAATGGTTGTCTGTCTCTATGTGTCAGCCCTGTGATAGTCTGGTGACCTGTCCAGGGTGAACCCTGCCTCTCGCCCAGTGTCAGCTGGGATCGGCTCCAGCAGGATACACGGTTACAGAAAATTAATTAATTAATTTACAAAAATCATGAATGCTTTTTAAAATGTGTATTTCTTCGTTGAAACGTGTTTGTGAAAAAGTTCCTTAGCTGCTAAGATAACGTTAGTTAAACATTAGCTTGCTAACTATGTTAACGTTAGCTTCAGCTTACGTTTCTTTGAGCAACTTGATATCATTTGAAGTTGGAGGATGCTTCTCTGTCTGTAATTTTCAAGTTTTTGTCGACCACCATATAGTTTTTGTATGCAAACAAATTTATATTTAGTATAATTTTTCTCCAACTGGTGTCCAGTAAGGTAAAGTAAGTTCTTCATGGTTCTCTCCTGCGACTTGAGTGAATAATGTTTGGATGGTGACTGGCTCAGACAAAGTGGTTTCGGGGAACGAAGCTTCGACTTGGCTGAAGGGTGTTAATGTGACTTGATTCAGGAAATGAACCAGTATTTCCAGGTCATAAGGCTCAAGTCCAAGTGAAGTCAAGAGTCACTGGTGTTTAAGTCCAAGTCGAGTTGCAGATCTTATTGTTGTCTTGAGTTTGTCAAGTCCTAAAATCAGTTTGTGACTCGAGTCTCACTTGAATTGAGTTTAAGTCATGTGATGATATACTTTATTTATGTATAAAATATTAACACTGTAGCATGAGGGCTGTGATCTGAAGTGTGACCAAACATACCAGTAAATGGCTGTGAATTCAGTATTAATAGCACTTGCGATGAATAGTGACTTGTGTTTGATTCTCAGTCAGATGCCCGTGTTCTCACCCTGGACCCACACACAGCAAACAACCACCTCACTCTTTACATGTGAATATTTTTAGATTTCACACATGCTCAACAACATTTTGACTGTACTTCATCATGTGGGGAATTTAAACCTAGTCAATAAAATGCTGTGAAAACGTGTACATCCTATAAGCCACTTTTAAATGAAATAAAATATGATTTTGTTGTTCTAAATGTATTTTTTTAATATGCATCACACACACACACACACACACACACACACACACACACAAACAGAAGTGGTAGACCTGGGCATTGCTGCTGATTGTAATAATGACTGTATATCGTTACACTGAGGTGATAGAAAGGATGCATTGAGAAGCTGAGACGTTGTGCCGACCAAAGACTGCTGACGGTGCGCAGTCAGGTCCAAAAAGGTTCCACTCAGAGATGTTTAATCAATTGTAAAGAAAAAAAGGGGGAAAACATCTCAGCAGCAGCGGCTGGAGGTGCGATGGGTCATCTATAAAAATACCTCTATATGAAACTGAACAATAATTCCACTTTGGAAAAATAATGACATCATTCTCCAAGAACACCACCATTTTTTTCCTTATTAATTACAAACCAATTTAAAATCTACAATGTGTGATTATGTTTCCTCATCACTGAATTGTGTGTGAAATTCATTAAAAATATCTGCAATCACAGTCCACTTCCTCTGTTGGTTACTGACCTCGAACTAATGGTGAGTTTTCTGGAGCGCACCAGCTGCTGACCAAGCCCTCTCCAACTGCATGCATGGAACTGATGGTAACTGATGTTTGTTGCTAGATAGAAGATATTTTGTTTTTGTGCTATGGCTGCTCACAAACACTAACCCTACTAAATAAATAAATAATAACCAAATTTGCTGCACTGCACAGTCTCCTTTAATTCCACACCATTTCTCTTCAGCTTTAATTTTTCACTATAATGATATTATAGTAATAAGGTAACAACTGGTGAACCAGGTGAGAGTGGACTCAAAGGCACGACTATGGAGACAGTTCAGGTAAAGTAACACAGTCTTTACTGGTCAAAAAGTAGGTTCGGTACACAGTAGGACAATCATTGGAGGCAAACAAATCCAACAGGGATGAGGCAGACGCAGAGTCAATCAACAGGCTAAATAAAAAAAAAACAAACAAGAGAAGGACACTGGGAAACAAAAGACTGGATTGCTAAGACAAACTGGTACCGAGAGAAAACAAGACACACTCTAAATACTCTGGGGAGGGGAAGGATAACAAGACACGGGTGAGGCTAATCAGGGCGGGACAGACAATCATACAGGTGAAGTCATCAAATGGGAGGGAAAACACACAGGGGCAGGAAGTGGAGTGTACTGAAACGGGAGGAGATGTGAGTTTCAAAGTGAAACAGGAAACAACATGAATGAATGAAATAAAAAACACAACCTAAGAAACTTGAGCTGTGACAAATAACAATAATACGTTTATTTGACCCTTTACAGAAATATAATCCACAAAGTAATTCACAAAATGCAATAAAACAATAAAACATGTAATCAGTAAAAATAAAGGCAAAAAAGAAAGTAAAAGAAAAGACCGTAGAACATAGAACAAATAGGACCCACACAGGATACAAGATATAAGGTACATAAAATATACCTGTGTATATTTACCAAAAAGTAAATAAATCCATAAATGAGCTTCTAAGGTCATGCACCACCAAACACCAAAAAACAAATTATTTAACTTATGTAATTTATGTGTTTGGTTAAATAGAGGAGGGTTTTGGCACATCTAATCAGTGAAACATAAAATTTCCTCATTCAGCATTCAGCTGTCGTGTGCTGACTTAGTGATACTGCTGCTCTACTGTACGAACATTACACAGTCATCTGCATAACTATGCTAAACCATGTTGCTTTGCATGATATGATCTGGTGGGAGAATGTAGGGATTAAACAGAAGAGGCCTAAGAACCACTCCTTGGGGAACTCCACTCAGTATTTTTTTTTTTGTTATGACAGAAATGTTTCAGCTTTGTGTGAATAGGAGAAAGTCATTCAAACCCTTAAACAAAAGCTGTCTCAGTGCTGCAGTCAAAATTGATATACATTACATTTGTTATTATGTGACCAATACATTAAAACTTTATGTTTCAACAGTGCTGTGGTGAGTGTGTGATTAGGTTTAGGCACAAAAATCACTTGGTTGTGGTTTGGAAAAGATCATGTTAGGGCTTAAAAACAACACTTTTGCTGGCACAATCACAGCTGGAGAAGCTGTCAGTGTGTCAGTAAAAATCAGTTGCTTTTTGTGTCACTATTCCTGCTGGTAAAGCCCCGTTCGGTGGCCAGAAAGCCGCTGGAAAAACAGCGATAGGTCACTAAAGCATAATCAGTTTTTGCTTGTTGGTCTGGGACAGTGGTCTGCAGCTTGGCAGGTATCACAGCTAGGTGTCACAGCATCCACCCCCTCTGCCTCCAGATGACAAAATCACTTCAGAAACACTGATATGACAAACAGTTGTTTGAGACAATCCTTCTTTGTTTTATAAGTCTTCAGTGTGTTTTTCAGGAGAGGAGGAGATTGACTGAGACAGGTGAAGTGTGATTATAGATCTGTTAGTATAGGGTTCATGTAATTAATTCAAATAGTAATTCTAAAATGTATGTGACCACAGTAGATATGTGACCACGTGTGATTTGATTTTTACCCTGATTCATCTCTGCGCTGCTAAAATATTCATGCACACAGTCTATAGATCAAAGTGTGAGACAGGTCTGATGAAGGGAGGGTTACAAACTGAGTCCACGGGTTGTTTTTCAGAAAAACAAAGAGAGATGATTTTTCTCTACCCAGCCACCACAGAGAGGCCAGTAGATATCAAATAAAATATTTTGGAGTATATCACCACTCATATGACACATTTATTAGAATAAAATTAAATCCGAACCATTCCAGCTCTCCATGCATCTATAACAATGGACTATATATCTGCAAATGCTGCAGAGCCATCTGGAGCCAGTGCAGCCCAGCTGGTGAGCAGCACTGCTCTCTAACAGCCAGCTGAGGTGTGCTAATGAAATAATAAAAGTGATGAGTTCAGGTGGTAAGCTGTAACCAGCATGGCAGTGAAACTGTGAACCCGCTCTACATTTGTCTGAATAATTTATTCTCTCGTCAGTTTAATGGCGTTTCTGGTAATGAGGGGGCGGAGCTGCACATCTGTATTGGTCATTAGCATAAGTCATATAAAGACATAAATGGATTGTGGTCAAAGTCATAGTAAAATATTCACTGTTATCATTTTTAATCAGTGATGATTGGACATGTTTGAGCCTTGTACTGCTGTGCTTGACTTTGCTGTTATTTCTTCCATATTAAGATGCTTAAAGGGGCACTCCACTGATCAGCGTTGCTCTTTTCATACAGTTAGAGGGACTCACAAGGGACAGATTAAAAAACAGAAAAAGAAATAAAGGATAAAAAATCCAGAGGTATGCTGGATTTCAGTTGCTAGTTTGGTTCAAGCTCCAAAAATCCTGGATCCTACATTTCCTATGATGCAACATGAAAGCATCTTTCATCAGACAAGGACACTAAAAACTAAGCTTTTTATTCTTGTAAACTGAGCATGAGACCTGAGTTAATGAGATGGATGTGTCTTCTCATAACAGTAAGTATACAGATAGAACATGGTGGATTACTTCCAAACAGTCACCGGCCACATTATTAGGTACACCTACTCACCTAGTCGTTAACACAAATAGCTAATCAGCCAATTACGTGGCAGAAACTCAATGCATTTAGGCATGTAGACATGGTCAAGATGACCTGCTGAAGTTCAAAGTGAGCATCAGAATGAGGAAGAAAGGTGATTTAAGTGACTTTGAATGTGCTTGTTTGTGCTGGACAGCCTGGTCTGAGTATTTCGCCACCTTGCCACATCCACCGTCTTGCACTCATTACAATCCATACGATCCAAACTTATTTAGGTATCAAATGTATAAAACCAATCCATGAGACAGTTTCATCACAAATCTCCTAGCAACGGTAGCTGGCGTGATGGACACTGTGTATAAAAATGTCTAAATATATAACAGCCAGGCACAAACAGAGCTATCAAGGCTGCTCACTTTGGATATATACACACTGTTTGTACTGACTGGGAGAGTTCAAGATAACTGATATCTGTGTTTGTCAAACAGAGTCAGGTAGACGTCTATAGGCTGATAAAGAATACTGAAATATTTGGAAAGTTTTACTTCAAATTTTTTGAACAAGTTGTATTTTTTCATTCCTAAAAGAAGCTCTCCATCAGTGAGACAAGCAGAGCTGTGCAGCTGGTGATATCATATATCTTTGCTGAGCGCTGTGTTGAGCAACCATTGGCCCCTGGCTATTGGTCCAGCTGCTCCTGGGGGGATCCAGCTGCTGTTGTTGCTCCCACCTCCAGTTTTAATATCGCTCATTTAGATTAATGATGCTGTGTGAATGTACAGATATTTAAACCGTCTGTCTCATTATACCCGGAAATTTATTATTGCCTCACTTTAATTATCCTCCTCATCGTCTCAGGCTTGTTTGCTTTATTGCTTTTATTGCACACACATGCCCTGAGGTTCATTAGGGGATCATCTGAAGACGTGAAGGTGAGAAAACAAACAGAAAAATATTTGTTTTCATTCCAACAAGAATTCACTTATTCCCTAATCTATAGTATAATGTCGGTATGTCGTAGTTATAAATACCTGACTGTAAATAAGAGTGTAATTTCTTTCCTACAAGCCATCTGATGTTACATTTACATGCCAATTACTGAACAAGTCTGTAATGCCTGATTTTTTACAAGTGACACGCTCTCACCCTCCCATCTGACAGCTTCCCTGTAAAAACCCTAATTATACAGTCACATCCTTAAAGCAGTGTTTTTCGAGGACGGTTTACAGTCCAGCATCCTCAGGGATTTCTCCGGGGACACTTTCTTCTGAACACTCTGCATGTCCGCTTTGATGTGGCAACTTAACTGCAGTTCCATTCTCATCATGTAGTAATTGGTTGACATTTTTTTCTGGCTTGTTCCGTGCTTTAAAATCATAGTTTGAACCAAAAGCTTTAGCGATCTGTTTGGCAGCATGCAGTCCAAAATTTGAAGGCAAGAAAGTGGCCGCTTTTTGGACACGAGCTGTGCTGCTCTCACTACTTACAAACACAAAAATGTCAACCCAAGGTTTAGACACAAAAATCACTTGGTTATGATGAGAAAAAGATCATGCTTTGGCTTAAAATACCTGGTTTTGGTGGTGCTATCCCTGCTGGAAACACAGTGAGGGGTCACTAAAAAACACCCATATTAAGGGGCTAAAATGCTGCTGGAGATGCCTTGATGTCTTGCTATAGGTGCCATGCCATCCACCATCCCCTTCACCTCTCGATGACGAAGTCAGCTCATGTACTGTCACTTTAGAAATGTTGATATGATATATATGAAATGTTTAAGTGTAATGTATCTGTGGTTTGCAGAAATGTACAATGTCAACATTTCCTTTTGGTGACTCGGCTGAATCAGAAGAGTAGAGGCTGTTTTATACCACAATGTGGTGGCTGACACATTTTACTTATTTATTTAACCTTTATTTAACCAGGAAGTTCAACCGAGATTGAAAATCTCTCTTACAAGAAAGACCTGGCCGAGGCAGCAACCAATAACACCCATTTTAATGAATATAGTTTGAGAATGAGATGCTCCATAATCACACACAGGTGTGGTGTTTTAATGTCCACATACTTTTGGACATTCAAGATCTTGGTCATAGATTATTTATGTGCAACTTTTGATTTTTACGGTACAGATCATGGACATCAGCCCCTTTTACAGTGCTTATTCAAGGCAGCAATATCGCACCATTATGCAGCCTCGCCCAGCTGTTGATACGGTGTGATTGTGGAATAGGGGAAAGAGTTGTCTCGCTGTTAATCCCCCACTGGAGGTAGTAACAGCGCCCAAACAGTGTCTGTATAAAAAGGACAGCTGGCAGGAGGGGACCATGGGCGGGACAGGTGTGACGTTTTGACGTTGTGTAATGTGTGCAGCCCACCACAAGACATTTAAAAAGTAGCTGTTAGCGGTTAGCAGCTAACTCGAAAGAGAGGAACAGGGGCTGAAAACGTCTGCATATTGGGAAAACAATGAGGTCCAGGAGTTCCTTACCCTCTGAGCAGAGGACGAGATCAGAGATCAGCCGCCATACCACAGTGACAGTAAATTATTGTGATCGCCATGTTAATGCCTTAGTTAATGTTTATAAAGCGCTGCCGATGTGTTTGTGTCATGTCAAGCTAGAAGTTGACACTCTTGTGTTACATGTCATGCCCTTCACACCTCTTTTGATACCCCAATACTGACATGCTGTCTGCAATCACACACTGGAGCAAAATTATGCCTCTGTTGTTTGGTTATGTGTAAAAATGCAAAGACGGCATAAAAAAGGGACATGGTGGTGGCTCTATAGTGCAATCTCTGAGTAAAAAAGGATATCAAAAAGCCAAAAGGAGGGCAGCAAACTCTTCACTGTCTTCACAGAAATATCATTCAAATGTAAGAAAAACTGTTACAGAAATTTATGGCAACGCTTTAGCAATTCAGCAGTTTCCTCAGATGCTTCTGGAAAGAGCTGTGTGACTTGAAATAAATTACAGGCAGGAAACGGCGAAGGAACAACACAATGAACAGGGGGATGAACTGACAGGGAATAAAGGGGAAACTCACAGGTATATACACAGAGGACTAACCACAAGAGCGAGACACAGCAGGAGTGCATGGACATGGGTAAAAGGAGTGAAATGGGGATAAGCTGACAACAAGGGTGTGGTGGGAACAGTAAGGTGGAGCAAATAAGACTAATACAGGACAAGTGTGAAGAGAAGACTCTGGGAACAGGGAAGGACTAACGAGACTGAATGAAGACAGCTGTGATAGAAACGACACATGAGGAGAGAATCTACAAAATAAAACAGGAAACAGATTGAACATGAATGAATGACACGAAACAAGGAAGAAGAACAGGACAGAAAGCTCTAAACTCAAAGTCCACAAGATAACAGAATATAAACAAAAACCAGGATCATGACATTTTCTAAAGTGACACAGTTCTGATTCAACATATCCTCACACAATGGTTTGTATGATATCAGACACGTTTGGGGAAACGTACAATGCCAACATTATTCTGGCTGTTAGGTTGTCTGATTTCAGGCTTTCCACATGGACCCTGGCTGCAGGGATTTGGTCCCATCCAGCCTAAAGAACATTTAACAGTCAGTGACTACAGCCCAACAGCCACTGATGATGGGCGATAAAGCCTGACTCCGTTTATTTTACAGGAACCGACTGTGTGCACTTTATGTTAAAACAGGAAATGGCCTTCCCCAAACTGTTAACACAAAGTCAGAGGTGCACTATTATCTAAAATATGATTGTATATTGTAGTATTAATAAAAACAGGGGGCTGCTACGTTACAATCTCCCTGTTTCATTCAATTGTTATTAGTCATTACATCCAGGAACTGTTCCAGCGGGCTGATTAATCTCATCCGTCACCAGAACAAAGGCATTTAATCAGAGTGCAGAGGACCGGAGGTTGCAGAATTCAGATTTCATGGTAATGTAAGAGAGGGGGAGAGGGAGTGAAAGAAAATGTGCTGCTGGTGTGTCACATCATCATAATGTAAAGCACAAAGAGAAACACACACCTGCTTTTCATTTATCTGAAGTGTGCCACTATAAATCAGCTGTAATTTGAATTATTGCAGCTCCAGCATATCACGCAGACTAATTCTCCGACCCATTCATCCCACACTACAACAATCCCAACATTAACAAGAGAGGGGGGGCGGGGGTGAGGAACAAACAGGCGTAGCGGCAGAAATGAGATTAGAATGACGGACGATTGTTGAAATATAACACAGCAGAAGTACTTGCGGTTTATGAAAATTATTCCAGCGTTGCTCATTTAAGAGCCGCTGTGCCGTGACCTCACTGGTGTCGGTACACACACAATAAAACAGGGATCATATCTCTGTTATGGCTGTTCCACTCCGGTTTCTGCTGACGAAGTCCCACAAGAAAATTGCCTCTTCTGGCTGGCTCATGATATCCACTGCTGCGGAAGATATAATTTATGCTTTGACTTTATTATGCTGTAACAGTAAATATACAGGATGTAAGAAAGGTGGGGAGCAACTCTGGAAATGATTTTTGGGTTGTGAGGGATTTTTAGCCAAGCTGGCAATACTGGTTGGTCTGTTGGTTTGTTGGTCCACCACTTTAGTCCTGACTGAGTATCTCAACAACGGTGTGACAGTTTGCAATACATTTCTTTTGTCTTTTTAAGACATTTTGGGGGCTTTTTCGCCTTCATTTGATAGGACAGATGGAGCATGTAAGGAGGAGAGAAAGGGAGCTAATGCGCGCCCCATGCAATAAAATTCTATACAGACCTTCATGGTCTCCTGAGGGTGACATATATTGACCTTGGTGACCTTAATGTTTCCTCTAGTGCCACCATGAGGTTTACATTTGTGATCTTAAGTCAAATATCTTAATATCTTACTGTAACATCTACAAGAAGGAACTGGGGCAAAGTTTTAATTTAATTTTCATGGTCTGCAGAGAATGAATTTGAATGACTCTGTGATCTACTTGTTTAGTACTTATTTGTAAATGTGAGCATGCCAACACGCCACACTAAACATTTTAACCAGGTAAACAATAGCATGTGAATAAGCTAAGACGTTATTTAAGTGTGGCTTAAGAGAGCTGCTGGTGTAACTGTAGACACGTAAGGGCTGTCCACACCAAGAATGATGACTACTATAACGCTAATGATGAAGTATGCATGATGATGAAGGTATATGCGTATTCTACAAGAACTAGAAAAACTATGAATGAAATATATACATATAAAACTATTCAATTAAATAAATAAGTTCTTATTTTCTTTGATATTTTTGTCATATGCAGTGATGATTGTTTGGTAACATGTATGTTGATGTTGCCTAATGCCAACAACTGACCAGGAGTTCAGACGCACACTGAGTAAGTCTACATGTGACCGACTACCTCCCTTGCAATATGACCAGACCAGTTTCGGTGGCAAAGGACAGGGGGAACAGTTGTGTCTAGAATCAGCTTCACTACGACACATCTGCCAAAATTCATTCAAATAATTGTTTTTTAAATACTATCACAGCGAAAATTGGCACATGTGATTAATTTAGATTCATTAATTAATCACAGGGTATGTAATGAATTAATTTTTAAAATAGCTTGACATTCTTAATCTCAATATTTTTCCTCCTTCTTCATGAGAACTGAGCAAACACCATCTGATGATGAAGACCATGAAACACTGCTGAAAGGCCGGCAAGAAATCTAAGTGGACCATCAACCTCAACATTTCTTTGTTTCAAAATCATTAGTACACACCACTTTAAAATGATTGGTTTAAACAGTTTATGAACGTTTATTACGGATTTATTCATGTGTGTTTGTTCATATATCATTATATATGATTACAGCTACACTACACTGTGTATAGCAGAGGTTCTCAAAGGTTTTCACACTGGTGTGCCGTGATGTAAATCCAGATGTGCCGTGGGATTTTGTGATCACCACACATTATTATTGCAATATTCAACTGGGCCGATACAAAAAGTTATGAATTAATTTTTATTTGACTGCACATGTTTTAATAAAGAGGCAAACTCTACCTAAAACAATGTAATTTAATTTAAAAAATCTTTACAGGGACCTATTGTGGCCTTTATCGTACATAATTTTCCATTTAAATGGAGGTGTCATTGCTTTGACGTAATTTTAAAACGTTTAAAATAAATCCTTGAATAATTTCATGAGTAATGGCTGGTTGTCACTTGTTATTTGATATTAGTAAATAGAAGCAAACATTTATGTCGAGATAAAAGTGATAACACATGTTATAGAGGCTACTGCGCACAGATATAAATACAGGTATACCTTGGCTCACCTTTTGGTGTGCTTTGGGCACAAAAAGTTTTGAAAACCACTTGAGTATAGCATAATTAACTCTGTTTTTCTACCAGTTACTGATGCTTCATGATAGAAGCTTTCATTTTTGACAAATGCGTTCTATCACAAATGTCCTTATATCTGCTTACAGCTGCATTATAATGTGTTATAATGTGTAACTGGTTTAGAGTTTACTCATTGCTGACCCACTGAGCTTTAATCAAGTCCTGCAGACATGTGTATCTCCTGAGTAAAGCCAGACTTTGTTGGCAATTACCAAACACACTCTGAGACCATTTCAAAAGGAACATGTAGGAAATCTAAGGCAGTATGAAACATCAAGCTCGGTACATTAGTTGTGTGTTTTGTTTGATTTGTAACGGGATGTTGGGCTCCGTCAGGCGGCTGCACACGCGAGTCGTTGAGCTGAGTGGACTTCTGACAGGTGGTGTCACTCCTACGCGCTGCGAGTCGCTCAACCAGGCAGTGCAGATGGTGCGTTGCGAGCTGTGTACGCCAACAGTTGCTGCTTTTGAGATACTATATATCCCCCCAGTTCCTCCTTTACTTATAGTATTTCACATGATCTACTTACTTCTTTAGGAAAGAATGGAAATAATCACAAGCTGTGATATTGTGTTTTATATTTACAACACAAATAGGAAATGTTGTGCAAAGACTAACAAACAAAAACAGCCAGGCCAGAAATCACTGAGCAAAACACTGCTGACAACAAAGGCATGTAATTAACGTGAACTGAAGAAAATGTGCAGTTACAGTATGTACATTAAACTTCATGGAGAATCAAGAAATCTGAATGTGAAATCTGACATGAGATCTCTGCACTCAGTCGCCCATACAACCTGCAGGCTGAAAGAAAAAAGGGAGTCACCATGTGAGTTATGCTGTATTGAATACATGTTTCACAAAATCAGTAAAATATTGTGACAGCGATTCTCAAAGCACAATGACAAAAAATCAAACAGCATAAACTGATCAGGTTCGTGTTTACTGTAAAAGTCAGGGATCCTTTTTGTCTGTCACGTCACACATTAATTGTCCCCTTGTCGGGTATTTGACATTCTTTATAATGAAGGCGGCAGCAGATGGTAGAGAAATAATTGTAAATGTTAAGAAATAGTTTGATATTTTGGAATGTACTCTCATTCACTTTCTTGCCAAAAGTACGATGAAAAAATCGACACCACTCTTGTGTTTGTACCCTACATGATGCTACAACCAGCAGCTGGTTAGCTTAGCTTAGCTTAAAGACTGGAACAGGGGGAAACTGTTAGCCTTGCTCAGTACAAAGTTTAAGAATTCACCAACAAGCAGCATTAAAGCTCACTAAATAGTAGGGCTGACCCGGGCTAAGAATTTCCCTTGTCGACCAATAGTCGTTAACACTGTGCTACATTACAGAGAAATACAAACCGTACTAATGAACCTTCATTAATATAGGCCTATATTTTATCTCCAAGTGCACGTCACACACTGAGCGAGCCGCCTGTTAATGACGCTGTGGGCTAATGGGCATGTAGCTACTTCCATGTTTCACATGATACGTCATGTTTGTAGTGGACCAATGAAGATGAGTTTACATATCACCTTGGGTTGGTCCTTCACCTTCTCAAAATGATCCCACACTTTGGATTTCCTGCCCCACATGTTATTAACTAGCCTGTGGAATAACCGCAGGTACCAGCCCTGGAAATTAACCTGACTCCTGTCTGACTGCTGAGCGTGGACACTTCCTGTGTTTGTCCTTTCAAATTAAAGTCCCACATGGTCCACTCATATAGGTTTTGATTTATTTTGAGAAGGTGCAGCTCCTGATAGCGTTTCACGTTTGTATTGTTTTTTTGGCGACTAAGCGACCAATGAAATCTTGCCGACTGATGACCTTTCTGGTCGACTAACATTTGGTCGACCATTAGGGGGCAGCCCTACTAATGAGCATGTAAATTCTTGTTGTTTCGTCTGCACATACAGAAACGTTAAAAGGGACTAGTTGTGTAAATCACAGTGCTCGGCCAAGAAATATTACAAGACATTTTACATTTACGTTCATGTAAACAAGTGATGGATCAAATAAGCACATTCCCCTATTTTCAGTCTTTATGCTAAGCTAAGCTAACTGACTGAGAGGTTTCGATCATCTCATATAAATCTCAGCAAAAGAGCAAATAAGCATATTTTCCAAAACTGTCAAAATATTCTTTTCAATAATGGCAGTGAATGACACAATGACAGTTTATAAAATGCTGGTATGATTTCCCTCAGCCTCTCTACTGAAGCTACGTTTTGACATCCTTACACAGTGTTAAACTCCCTGTTACTCATAGGAGCGAGGTCGCAGCAGTCCCAGTGTCCACCTCTACACAACCAGTCCACAGTCCCTGGTGTCAGCTCCAAGGCAAATTAAAGGAATTGTTCAAAGTTTTAGGAAGTATGTTAAACTGTTTCCCCTGCTTCCAGCCTTTATGCTAAGATAAGCTAAACAGCTGCTTGATATAGCTTCATGTTCAGCATATGTGTGTGACAGTGGTGTTTATCTTCTTATCTAAAAGCTGTTCCTCACCAGTGTGATACAAAATGGTGGCGCAGGAGTACGGAAAAATTGCATGATGAACATTTTGCACTGGGTCTTTGTTAGATAGGACAAGTTCACCATGAAAGAGGGAGAGAGAGGGGATGACATGCAGGTAGGAACTGATCAAGTGAACATCCAGGTGAGCTACCAGATGCCCCAGTGTGAGAGTGTCTAAGGGGTTAACTTTACCCACACAACCCATAAACTAATCCGACCCTTGATTTGATGCTAATGCTAGCTGTTCTGTGACATGCATATAACTTAAGCAAGCTGCTGAGTGATCTAAAGCCACATGTTGTCCTTATTTAGCTGTTGAGGTAGTCGTTGCGGTGCTTGTTGTGCAATGTTAGATGCTGAGAAACCAAATTGATGAGACCTTTTCTCATGAGACGTGAGAAACGTTGCTGCACATATTTAGTCAGCTGATACTTTGGAAGTAAACCTGGAAGCTAAAAACTTTTTTTGGTGTATGCGCCAGCAATTCCACTGGACTGAACAGGCGCCATCTTAGGGTCCAAAATCTAGTTATTATTATTTATCTAAGGTGGAAATCAAGGCCTGTCAGAATATGGGGTGTGCGAGCATTCATAATATCCCACAAAATCCATTTTTTTTAATTTCTGTGCGAATGTTTCAAACTAAAATCTGTGCTTGGTGTGAAACAGCTCTAACTCACGGCAAGAAAGGGAAAAGGTGTATTTCCCAAAACATTGAACAGTTCCTTTAAGACTGGCTCCTCTGATAATGATCTGGAGTCACGTCTGTTTATATGATCATATTTGTTCATGTGCAGATTGACAGACAACTGTAATAACAATATGAATCTCCGTCAGCTGTCTCGTCATTAGCATTAAGTTGTATCACAGCGACCACATTTTATACTGACATCATGGGCACAGTCGACCTAACGCAGTGTAAATGCTCTCTGATATACAACACCACAAAGAGTCTGTGGCTCAACCCATGAGATATTATGTCCCAGCTCTTCACGGGTCAGAGCAGAGAGTACTTTACAGTACACGAGCGTCTTTGTAAAATACATGTTCTGCAGATAACTCCTTGTGACTGTGCGTACACAGACTGTCTGAGTGACAGTTCAAAGTCTGCACACGCTATGATAAAAAAAAGTTCATTGGGTTTTCACCGTATAACGTTCTTCACATAAAGAAGTCAGAAAGGACACAAAGACAGAAATGGGTTTAAAAAACATCAGTGCATTAGTTGACGTAGTAAAGCCAGTAGATGATGTTGAATAGGGAGAAGCTGAAGGGGAATATTATCCGTGACCATCTGTCGATGGCGTTCACATCGGTGAGGTCCGGGATTTTGATTTTGAGCTGCGAGGATCGTCTCCGCAGTCGGGTTTTCTTTAGATGTGCGTTCCTGTCCAGGCTGGAGCGCGGCCCGCTCGGCTTCCTGTACTGGACCCCCGAGTTGTCGTACACCATGGAGGAGGAGTTGTGGGTCTCGCTCACGGTGGTTGTGATCTCATTCCCTCCCACCTCGTTGTGGATCTCCAAGGTTGTCAGCAAAATGTTCCCCTGGGAGTCGACCTAGGCACAACAGACAGGAGCGCTGTTAAAAATGGGCCGTGAGCTGCGGCGTCGGTGACTGATGACACTTGTGCAGCGTGCGTCAGGCCCCGGGGCCGCCGTCTTCCAGCAGGCTGACAGATTACAGCCTGGGAAACAGAGAGCGGCCTTCAGAACCAGGTTTCCAGTCCCAAAGTTAAATCACTTCTCACAAATCAGCTCAAGGTTGGACTGGATGGCTCTAATACTAATGTCATGACAGCTCCTGCTCCCCACACAAAAACACACACAAAAACACTCATAAATCATTCACACCAACTATGTGGCAAAAATAGAAGCACAATATGAACACAGTCATATAACAATGTGCTTACAAGACATGAGAGGGAGTGACAAGGTGAATATTTATTTTCTTACCCTGTCGACTTCAGTGTGAACTAGTGACTACAGCTGTGCAGCTGATTATCTGAAGGGCCTGGACATCAACACATATATTGTTTCATGTAACTATAAAGCAGGACTCTGTCTGCGTGTGTGTCCTTTGAATATCACGAGAACCTTTCATCTGATCTACTTCACACTTGGCAGGTGTATTGCTCAGTAACCACGGATCTGCAGTGTTGAATTTGGTGTGATTTGGACACGCGACACATTCTATATTAATACACTGTGTGCAGCAGTGGGCGGGGCTTCAGGGCTCTGCAGACTGAGTTCAGTTTTGCTGCTGGATGCTGGAGATACTAACACCACACCTGAACTTATCTTCACTTCCTTGGGGTCGACAAGCATGTGTACGTATGCTGTACTAACTTCCAGCGCTTATAACGCTGCTGCAGGCAAAATACCTCCACTAATAAAATCAATGCACTACTTTATAACCGTCGTAGTTACGTCAAAGCATTTGATGTACTATGCTAAGTCCCGCCCCCGGATGCAGACAGGCCAATCATAACATAGCATCGGGCCAGCTCAGACCAACGTTAGCTATGTCTCCTAAACCAGGTCACGTCCTCAGCTTAAAGATGAAGAATAAAATCTGTTTTATTTTAGACTTCAATCCATAAAACAGTGTTCAGATTTGGAAACACTGAAATATTCTTCTTTATGGCACTAATTTAAAAACCAGTTCCAGTTCTTCTTCTGTAAGGGTGGTGTAAATATTAATACGGCATGCAAAGGGAACAGCTGATATATCTCAAATAGTTCACCCCAAAAATCAAAAACACATATTTTCCTCTCACCTGTAGCACTACTTCTCAATTCGGATTGTTTTGGTGTGAGTTGCCGTCGTAGAGATGTCTGCCTTCTCTCCAGTATAATGGAACAAGATGGCACTCAGCTTGTGGTGCTCAAAGCACCAACAAAACTATTATATAGGAACTATTTACCTTCTACTGAACTACACCCCTCCACTGTATCACTACGTTGAAGGAAGGGTTTAATATGAATGGTGAAAAATCATTTGTAAATAACAACAAATGCAAAGAGGTAGTTTTTGCATGTCTTTGCTCTTGTAACCTTCAAACAGCGAATATTTATTTTGTCCCTGTGCTGCATTATGATATATAAAACTGTGACTGTGTTTATGAGGCTCTAATGGACGAGACAGTCAAAGTTCACCTGATGAAACAGATCTTGATCTAGCACTGCTGGCAGCTGGGACGTGCCTCGCATCCTGCAGAGTGGTCGATTGATTTAAAAGTAAAGGAAAGCAATTTAAACTTGATATATAGACCTTAAAGTAATAATTATTATAATGTTATTTATGTGTGTGTAACTGTATGCTGTGATTTGTCAGTGTCTGTATTATGGATTCCCTTTGTTAGACCCTCTACGGTCCATTGTAGTCCTCTGTGTATGTTGTCTGTGCTCATCATAAAGTAGTTTGTTGGCATTTACGAGGCAGGACATCAGGGCAAAGATACAAAGACAATAAAACACAGTCAAACACCACAGAGGAAAAGGACATATAAACAGGAACATTTTGATATGTGATGGTGATAATGACTGAGATGTGATTAACATGTTCCCTTGTTAAATGTCAAACTTTGCCCTGCAGCAGCAAAGTTTCAGTGGAGGTTTCACAGACGTGACACAACAGGCAGTGACAGACACTCACCCGCCGTGAGTGACGACGCCCTTGTACCTGATTGGACTGTTTAACAGACGAAGACTTGCAATTGCCTCCTTCCAGTACGGACTAGCCAGGAGAAACACACAAACAGAAACCCCTTTGTCTGAGCTTTGGTCAGGAGGTAGCTGAGGTGTTGAGGCTAAGAATCACAGTGGGCACAGACGCCTCAGAGAGGACGGTGACAGGACAGGACAGGAAGTTTGACAGTGTGGACAAGACAAGTCCAGTACTGACAGTTCATTACATATATGTGTACCATTGAAATGGAGAATTGCTCCACCTGATAAACATCCTCATGTACAGTACATGTTACTACATACGTACGAGCTACTAATCTTTGTTTCAGTAAAGGTTGACATATTGACATTTACTGTCATCTACTGAAACTCAGGAACACCTGGGATGCTGCAGTTCAAAAATTATATGCATAACACAAAGTCCTACAGTTAGGGATGGGAACTGATAATAAATGACACCAGTGCCGTTATTGATTCTGCTTATCGGTCCGGTCCTTATCCATTCGCTTACTTATTCCTGATCAATTTTCTGTGTGGGGACAAAATAGGCCTTCACAGGTTTTTAACGTCAATGAAACTGTTTTACAATCTGTGTGAACACAGTATAGATGAAATGAGCTAATTTAATACTGCATTTATTTGGGTTTTCCGCATCAAAGAAAAAATCTGCTAAGACTACCAAAGACGCTTGGTTGGCACTCCTTCGTAGAGCGTCAAACACATGGCATTCCTTAAATTAAAGCTCATGTTGCACAGACAGATGTTTGAGCATACTGCTGGTGTTTCCACCCTGACTTGTATTTATCATTTTACAGACATGACAAGCAACACTGTTGTCATCTTTCTTTGTAAAATAGATCCACACTTTGGACATGATGTCAGCTGACAGTGGGTTTTTAAGGCTGACATAATAACGCTAGTTTAGAACAGGAAAAAGGGGATAGGCAATAAATCGACTGATAGTACCCCCAAAAATAATGATGGGAGATGGGCAGTATTTCAGTTATTTGTATGTAAAACATCTACTTCAATAACCTTGAGAATTTCGTTTTGGTATTTGACGGGGCTAAAAAATAGTCAAGTGTAATTTAAAACAAGACATCTAAGAATGGAGTCTAAAAAAAACTAGACGAGGTCAGAACCTAGTATATGGCTGGACCATGCATAAATTGCTGGAGGGCTTTTAATTTTAAACAGGGGCTTTTAAGTTGAAACAAGAATTGGCAGCATTCACTCATTCACAGACTCACTGAGTTTTGCTCTGGCGCTATGGCACTGGACCTGCTCCAATCAAAAAATTAATGTGAATACATGTTAAAATGAAGGACACAGTAACAGCAAGAGCATTTTCTGGAGCTATACTTGCTGCTTATTTAACACAACCCTCCCCTCTGCAACTCCAGTCGGTGATGTTAATCCCTGTGTGGCAGGTGGAGGAGCCAAGTTCCGTCATTAACGATAGTTCGTAAAACATCAGATCAATCGCCTAAACTGATAATTCTGCGTCGACCTCTGCTTTGGACTGTTTTTTCCTCTCTGCCATGACTTCTTCTTGTTGCAAGTTTCCTGCAGCATAGACGCATGAGTTTGAGCAATGCGCAACTGTCAGAAAAACATGCAGGCATCAATAAAGAATCAATAAGCTTTGAGGCATATGATTTCAATGGATCATACAATTTTAAACCGTTCCTCACCTGGAACCGTTTTTCAATTCCCATCCCTAACAGTGACTTATTATCACTAGGGTTGCCAAATTTGGACTCTCCTAATTATATGCATGACAAAGAGCCCTACAACAAAGAGCTGCTCTGCTAAGGTCAGTTTAAAACGTCGGTCACAGCTCTAAAAACAATGTAGCCTGATGTTCTGAGCCTCCAATCTAATCTATGTGAGTGTAACTTGATTCTCACCTTGGGTCCATCAAATTTAGCCCGATCATTATTTGCCTTCTGCGCCTTCTCAGCCAGTTTCTTCTGCATCTGAGGACCTCGTCCGAAGAAGATGTAGTTGACGAAGGCGTATTCCAGCAGAGCGAGGAAGACAAACACGAAGCAGCCCATCAGGTACATGTCAATAGCTTTAACGTAGGGGATCTTGGGCAGGGTTTCTCTTAAATGGGTGTTGATGGTTGTCATGGTCAGGACAGTGGTGATCCCTGGAGGGAAAAAAGACAGAATATGAGTCAACGTGTTGGAAATTAAAACTAGAATTACCGCCCCGCAGTTGTACGCTTTCACGCACCAATCAAGTTGCAGTTACAGTTTGCATCCATGTCTGTGAAAATGAGGATGCTTCACACACACATCTTCCCCCCAGCAGCACAGAAGATCTATACAATCAGCACAGTTCAAGGTGGACATACAAGATTAGTCTCCAAATTAGCACCTGACTAAATTTAAAAATCCATTATAAATCCATTTGTGTAGCATCACAGAGAACAACATAACAAAACACTCATCAGAGTGCTATTAACTTATTAAGAGAGAGCTGTACTTTTCTTTCAAGGTCTCACCATGAGTCATTTTCATCGAGTGCACGTCCAAACATTTCTATCAAACCTGATTATAACAGTTAAAAACCTTGAAAGATAAAAGTTCTTCGATGACTCTTCTTGGCAAGTTTGAATTTACTCGGGTTGGAAAGCAGAAAACGCTCCGCTGTATAGCTCATGTAGCGTACACACTCAGCAGATACACAGTAACCAGCAGTGTAGTAATTCTCTGGATAATCTGCACCATCAACACTAAATGTGTCTGTGTTGTTCTGTGTCTCCTGGATGGCTCACCGACCTGGACGCTGCGTCTATTTCTGTCGACTCAGGCTTACATAATTAAACCAAAAATGTTGCACTGTACAGTGCTGTACTGTATGTGTGGGGGTGTTAAGAGCGCTGTGGGTTTATGGCATTGATTTCTGCAGAACAAAGGGAAGAGCAAGAATCTAAAGTCTCAGAGCTCAGAGGAGAGCGTTACTCAACAAATCCCTGAAATACGTTCAGTGCAGCTCTGTGGAGTTAATGTCTTTGACTATACATCAGTGAAAAGTACAGAGAAGGATTAAAGAATCAGAGTCACAGATGTCATCTTGTAGATGATCACTGACCGTTTACTAACCAATGACGCAGCAGGTCTGTCAAGTTAAAAAAAAATAAGTACATTTGGCTGTATTTCAACATTAAAGTGAAGCCAAGCTATTTGAAAACACAAACGAGTGTGTAAGCATCCAAACAGGGATATGCTGAAATGATGTCTGATTGTTGAATGCTTGTTATTATCACACATTTAAAGGACAGGTTCATTTCTCTTTGTTTTTTGAGGTTTATATAAATCTATAGTTCCCAGTACTGTTCCTAATATCAGATTCGAACATTCAGATTTTGTCAAAAGTATGAATATTTTTGTGTCAAAACATAATTTTTCCAAAGCCTTTCTAAAAATGTTTTTCAAAGTGATCCAACAAAGGTTTTTGAATGATAATGTTGCGACTTGCCCGCCATATTTCCCCCTCTGTGACTGAGCCAAACCGTTTTTGAGACTTGTGTGTTATCAGTCTTGTAAGTACCCTGTATTCTTACAACCCCCTAACTGGCA
Organism: Cephalopholis sonnerati; assembly: GCA_019142605.1. Taxonomy (NCBI): domain Eukaryota; kingdom Metazoa; phylum Chordata; class Actinopteri; order Perciformes; family Serranidae; genus Cephalopholis; species Cephalopholis sonnerati. The sequence goes on from JAGQAX010000006.1 coordinate 6,127,932, forward strand.
TGGAAGCTATCAAACACACTGACTAATAACTAACTAACTAACTAACTGATCGAGGCAGCAGTAAACCAGAAACTCCTGTGTAAAGGTACTGTTTTTGTCAAAGGAGTCTGGAGGCTTTCAAGAGAGCAACTTAGTCCCCCGTCAGAAAGGGCTGTCTGACAGCAAGGTAAAGCAGTGAAAGTATCACACAAACTATAGATAAGTTCCTCAGTGTTCTTAACGTGCAGTTATATAATTCATGTAAGTTCACAGAAGTTCGGTTTTTAGGTCTGGTTTCTGTTTGTAGTCCAGGTAGTATTGATCGATCACATTTGAGTGGCAGGTAAACAGTCTGTGTGGAGAGGCAATCTCAGAACACACTGGCTGTCATTTCATGACAATTTAACTTTTTATTAGCTTTTTAAAAATGTAGAGATAAGCTGAAATGTCCGGCACACTGAGCAGAAAGTCGTCGCCCTAATATCAGCTACATCGGATCTCCCAAAATATTGGCTGTTGCCCCCAGAGGCTTGTCTTCGTCAGACCAATAGCCGATGGGTTTGGAGGTTCAACTGTTTTCAGCAAACTCATGGAGCTAACATTAGCTTAGTTAGCATGCTAGCTACTGCTGATAAAATCTGCCACAGACAACCTTCATTTCAGCAGCAAATCAATGATCACCCCCTAAAAGTAACAAGCCTGTTTTTGTTTACCCATTTCTTGTATTTTTTTCAATTGAGTACAAATTTTAAAGATAAATTCGGCACCACAGCTTAGCAAACTGTCAGTTACGTGATACACTCTACACATCACAATGAGATTTGAAGTAATTACACTGTAAGATCTCTTAAGGCCTTCCTTGAAACGTCATTTTCCACTGAAGCCTGATAGGTATCCCTGCAAATGTAGCTTTCCTCAGGATACTCAAACCACCATAATGGCAGAGACAATGGAAACCTACGGTGAATCATCACATAGACAGTGATTGAATTTGGATTACAGTAAGTGTAAATGCTCTCTAACTGCATTGATCTCACAGTGTCTCAGACAGCGGTCCTCTCAATGAGGAGGTGTTACACCAACTGTCCTTTAAACAGGTGTGACCCTGCAGAGGTGCCTCCTGACCTGGCTGCTAACCCGGCCCATGACTACATTCACTTTGACGTCACGGTGATAACAAAGCTGGGGTTTAACAAATGCTGCAATAACATGTTCTTTCTTACAGACACTTTGTGTGAATGGTGCTGAATGAGGGTTTCCATTAAGGCAAAGATCAATGCAGCTCGGGATGGCCGGGTGTTTTCCAGTGGTGAACTGAGCCTTGTATTTGTTTCAGTCTCAGACTCCCAGAGGCCGGTGGAAAGTGTGAGTCTCCTATTACACCTCAGTCAGAGCAGCAGCCTCAAACAGTAGAAAGGAACACAGTCAAGATGAAACTGTACAAAATCTGTTCACGTGACTAAAGTGTGGGAGGAGGTCAAACTTTGCGAGCCATGGTGGCTACTGAAGAAGTGCTGAACAACTCCTGACTACCATAAGCTCTAAAAGTCACGTATAGTCCTGGTTTAAGCCAGTGGTCGCTTGTTTGCATATCCAGCAGATGCCGAGCAGCATTAGCATTCATTTGGAGTGGTGTTTCTGACCACATGATAACTTAAAGTCCAATTTTCACTCTCCCTTGAGCTCTGATTTGGTCTCCACCAACTGGAAAAACAACTGGCCTGATTATCTTGAAAGTTAGTGGAAGTTTGTAGCATGAGCCAAGAAAGAACCCATCAGATTTTGGAAGGAATCCAACTAACATTGCGAGATAGGGAATTTTAGCCCGTTCCCATTCCCAACTCCTCAAATACCGCCGATTTGTGATCGATTTTGGCGTCACACACCAAAGCAAAAAGCACCTTTCATGTCAGTTTCAAACGCTGCTGGTAACAACTTCCTGGCAGGAGCTACAGAGTCCTTGGATGGTGGGCAGGAGATGATGTAGATGGGCTCAACACTTCACTTCCTGTGTGAATGTTGAACCAAACCATGATGTTTTTTCTAAACCTAACCACATGCTTTTGTTGCACAAGGACGTAAATGTAACAACGAGGTGTTTTACAGACTTCGTCACTTAGTCTAGAAAAAGGCTGTATGCATCTAACAAGCAGAAACTGTGCATTTCCTGTGAGAACTGAAGTGTATTTAAAAAAGACACAGTGCATGTAACAAGTGTAAACTGACACAGCATCCTAGAGTGTCAGCAACAGATGCACCCAGGACACCTAGTGAGTCATATGTAGATATGAAAGTCCACTGACAGAGTGACGATATTTGAAGAGTTGGAATGAGAACATGTTGGGCATTTGGCCTTGGCAGAGTCATTGCAAATACATCTTTCAATCCAAGGCTTTCCCAGGCCAGATGAGATATGTAATCCCTCCAGCATGTTCTGGGTCTTCCCCGGGGCAGCCTACCAGTTGGACATGCCCGGAACACCTCCAACGGGAGGCGTCAAGGAGGATCCTGATCAGATGCCTGAACCACCTCAACTGACCCCTTTCAACACGTAGGAGCAGCGGCTCTACTCCTAACTCCCTCCGGATGTCCGAGCTCCTCACCTCATCTCTGATGCTGAGCCCAGCTACCACCTCATTTCGTCCGCTTGTATCCGAGACCTCAGTCTTTCGGTCGCCACCCAGAGCTGATGGCCTAAGGTGAGAATTGGGAAGTGGATGGACCAGCAAATCAAAAGCTTTGCCTTCTGGCTCAGCTCCCTCTTCACCGAGAGAGAGCAAAACATAGTCAACTGTAGAAATACTCCATGTCACAACACATTCTTGGGTACTAGTGATCCTCTGGGGCAGTGTGCACATGTAGTTGATCAAACTTCACATAGAAAGCAGTTGTTTTTGAGCCCTCGAGGACAGACAGACATACTCTAACCCAAAACCAAATGTGAACTGTGGGCAAAAAATTCACCAGAGATATACGGAAAACATTCGGACTTTACGCTCCACTAGAGTAAGCAATATTTAACGAAAGTTAGAAGTACCTACAGTAATAAATATACATGAGCTAGTAACAATCATATTTTGACACAGTTTAGAAATATATCTAGACATATATACAATATAGCTTTCTACTGTGGTTGGAAATTGGGTTGATGAGAGCTGTGAGACTGAACTAAAACAGTGAAGTGTCAGGCTGTAAAACCAAAACAATGAACTAGAAAAGGCTAAAAAATGATGGGACATTACAGGCTGGTGTGGAATTTCTCTGTGGATTTATCAAAAGTGACACCTTTCACACTGCAAAAATTATTTGATCCATTGTTAACATAAAAGTGTTTATAGGTGCAGCTTTAACTGTCAACACTTTGATAATGAATAAAGTTGCTACACACCCCTGAGAGTCCACACTGACTGTGGAAAGGAAACGATCACTTCCAGTCATTTTTAGAAACATAAATAAAATCGGAAAGGTCAGCTCCCCTGTTTATGTTCTCTGCTGTCCGACAACATCCAACCTATCATCCTCTCAGGTCACAGCACGGAAAATTACATGAACTTGACATGATCTTCCGACAAACGCTCAATCAACTGTACAGCACCTCCGAGGGGGAAGAGAGGCCATCAATCATAAATATATCTCACATAACAACACTGTCACGGTTTATGCTGTGTAGCCGTCCATTAAGAACGTCCTCATAACCTTCCACATGCATCTCTTCCTTTTCTCTCTATCTGCAGATTTTAATCCGTCCATTACAGCCTGTGTGAGTGAGGTGGAGTACAGTGACAGTAAAGTATTGGCAAATTGCTGGTTTTAGTGTTTAGGAAAGAGACAGAGGAGATTTGCATGTCACATTTTGAGGAGAAAAGTGGAGCTGGAGCAGAAAAATGAGCCTCGTTGCTGTGGTACCGCTCAACAACTTGAACATAAAAGTTAGAAAGTGTTGTTGTCAATGCATATATCACAGTAATCTTTCAGTGGGTGGTTTTTGTGATGTTTTTTCTTTTAATGAATGATGTTAAATCTATGTAATGCTGCACCTCTTCCTCTGAGATCTGCTCTGTGTGCCTGATTTGTGTTAACTGATTGCACCTGATCCTACACACCTGCTTCAAATAGGCTGCACTGTGACAATCATTGAGCCTGCACACTGAGGGAGGCATTAACTGGAACATTAGTGGTTATTTTGCATGGTAAATGAATAAATATACAACTAATCAGAGATCTAATATATTTGAAAATGTACCTACGGATGTGACACATCATTTGACAAAATGTGACATGTTGTTTTAGAGGATGATATATTAAAATACTGTCCTCTCAGTGGTATTGATCATCAGGAGAGCTGGACGCAGACTGGCTCCTCAAAGTGGGCAAATACATGTTTGTGACGTAGGTTTATTTTAATATAGCATGTCTGTGACACTCAATAATTCACAATGCACTTACTATATGTTTAGTTCAATGAAATAAAAGTTAATGTAAGAATAAAATTAATATAATCAGATTATTTTGCAGGTTGACACACCATGCCTGTCTCTCTCTAAGGTTCATATTGTATATGTAAAGTAGTTGTTACCAGTGCAGTTTGTATTGTAGTACACCAGCGATGTTATAGAATTTTTTTAAAAATTAAAATTAATATGTTGTATTTAGGGTTTCCTCAGTGGCGTGGTGGTTCACACTGTCACCTCACAGTAAGAGGGTTCTGGAGGAGCCCTTCTCTGCAGACTTTGAATGTTCTCCCAGTGGGTTTTCTCCAGGTACTCCAGCTTCCTCCCACAGTCCAAAGACATGCAGGTTAATTGGTGACTCTAAATTGTCCGTAGGTGTGAATGTGAGTGTGAATGGTTGTCTGTCTCTATGTGTCAGCCCTGTGATAGTCTGGTCACCTGTCCAGGGTGAACCCTGCCTCTCACCCAATGTCAGCTGGGATAGGCTCCACCATGTGACCCCAAACAGGATAAGCGGTTACGAAAATGGATGGATGTTGTTTTTGTTTTAAGTAAATGGTGTCTAAGGGGGAAATTATGAAAGACTAACAACAAATACTTCTAGTGTTTTGCTGGTGTCTGGCTTTTTTAAAGACAGTAAATCAAAACATTTTCTGTCAAAACCATAACACTTCAACTATTTAACCATCAGCAACAAAATCTAAAGCTAGAAGCATCTCATGAGCCCTGCAGAGTTATATCGACGCAGATGATCTCAAAAGTGTTTAATGAAATTATCCGCACATGTCAGAGCCTTTTTTTCTTCATTTATAACTTTGAGAGGAAAAATCCAGTCTATTCTCATTCTCAAGTACTCAAATAGGCCACTTTGCTGGTGATTTTGGCATCAGACATAAGTGCAAAAAGGCCCCTTTCGTGGCAGAATGACATACCGCCGGGTGGTGTCAGTTCATAACACTGCTGAACAGCAGGGGGGTTGTAGTGGGGTGAGAAGTGGGACTGATGGTGCGTTCCAGTTGTACTGGGCAGTCAGGATTTCCGAGTTCCGAGTGGGAAATTTCAACTGGAACGCCCCCTGAAGTCGGAATTCCGAGTCGGAAAGTCAGAGAATCCTCACCACCCCCGAGCTGACAATCGAAGATGGCTGCCCCAGGTGTAAACATTTAAGTAGAAGCTCCTGTAATATTCTGTTTATTAGCACTTCTGACAAGTGTTTGTCGCACCAATATTCAGACAAGGAAAACGCGACAATAGCTTTCGTAGACGTTGCCCTCTTGTTTTCCGACTTCTTCTACCCGTTTGGCAACTTTTTTCTGACTTTGTAACCGGAACTCGGCTGTGACGTCATTCCCAGCTCCGACTTCCAACTTCTGAGGTAAATGGAACGCAGCATGATTATCCAGGGCCCCAGTGGAAGTGGGAAATAAAAAAACTTAGGTTTAGTGCCATAACGAAATTAAATTGGCAGAATAAACTGGTTCAAAGACTGAACTTTGTAGAAAAAACGTATTAGTGGAGGCTCTCTGAGGCCCCTCTCACTCCTAAAGGCACAAAAAGGTTTAGTCCACCCCTGCACCAGGATTCGTCCCTGAATGCAGCAACAGCTGAGTGAGTGACAGCTTATTCTGCTCGAGCACCAATGTACGCTGTCAAAAAAAGGTAAATCGGCATTTCAAAATAGCAAAAAAAAAGAAAACTGACTTCGTAAAAATAATTTCAATAGGTGTGTAAAAGAGACAGATAAGTAAGGAAGGACAGGGGGCCCTTTGTTAATGTAAATATGAGGTGTTTACCAAAGTTAATGTAGAAAAAAACTAAATTTATCCGACACGCAGAAACTGTACATGTCCTGTGAAGACTTATGTGTATTGTGAAAAATCACAGTGCATGTAACAAGTGTTAGGAATTTCAACAGATACAGGAGAATACCTAGCATGTTTTGTGTAGACGTTTAAGTCCACTGACAAAACAATGATATTTGACAAGTTGGTGTGAGAACACAGCGATGAATACTTGACTTCAACTAATCTAATCAAAAGATTCGTGTCTCTTTGTTTTGATGAACAAAAGCTAAAAGGCTTTTTCCTTTTTGTTCTTTCAACAGAATATGTCAGATTCTCTTTGTTTTTTCAAACAATGTTGCCCCACCCTCCCCAAAAAACACCCACACTGTGCTTTGTGTCTCAGAACTTTTGTGCAATTGTGGTGCAAACATACTCTGTTGTATAACACTGAACCTAACAATGAATGTGTAGCATCACATCATATGTGTTTGATTCTCCACAGATCCTTTTTTATGTATTTCTAAACCTTAGTGTTTCTTGATTCCCTGGAAATCCACCTACAGCCACATTTACCATCAGTTCCACATTCATTCTCCACGGAGCTGCAGAGTTTCCTCTGATATCACAGCTTTAAAGTCTTCTGTCTGTCTCTAGCTTTGTGTCAGAGGTGGTAACTGTTCACAAGCCTGCAGGCCCACACTATCAAACACAAAAGACATCTGACTGAAGGTGAAACTACAGAGCTGAGGTCAATCTGCTGCACGGGACACATCATACCTAATGCAACTCTGGCAGCCGAGGCATCATAATTTATCCAGAATGACACCCAGGATAGGATGGTGATGAGGATGGAGGGCATGTACGTCTGCAGGATGAAGTATCCGATGTTTCGCTTCAGCTTGAAGCTCAGAGACAGTCGAGGGTAGGCACCTGCAGGGGAGGACAGCAGAGAAGAAAAAGCCCTCTTTAATTCAAGAGGAACAAGGGGATGTCTAGCACTTTGTTTTGGTTCCTATGGCGATGGCCTCATGAACTGGTTTCATCACCATGGAAACAAGCGAGCGCGGTTCAAATTGCAAATCATCTTATGAAACTTAGCCTTGAGATTTTTTTGCATGCAAACACCACAAAGCAGAGCAAAATATAAAACTTCTGTTAGCACACTCACATATACAGTGTTAGAAGGGACAAACTGTATCATGCTTCTCCTTATTTTCTGTCATATGTGTAATGCTACAATGTCGGATGTTCACGTTAAACATGACCAAAGTTTAAAATAAGGAGGTAAACATGTCAAAGTAAAACCTGTGAGCAGAAACGTCAGACTGTTCTGAATACTCTGTTTCTAAGTTTTTTTCTGCTTCAGAGACAAGCTGATACACGGTCATCTGCTCCAGACACACTATTACAAGAATTTACATTAGGCCTGATTCAGACCAAAGATTTGCGACAAGACAACTAGAAACAGGAAACTACTTGTAATGTGGTGTATTGCAACGTTCTAAGAACCTGCCATTTCACACCAATGCAACTAGAAGAGATGGTGTATCATCTCTATGCAACAACTCTCTGTACTTCTGTTCTGATTTGCAGCTTTTCAGGTTTATTTTGTGGCTGAATATAATTTGTAGCTTCTTAAAATATGAATGAGGATAGTGATTGTGAAATACTGGCTACAGCTGCAATTGTAGTAGTGATGACACCGGCAAAAACAGAAACAAAACGAGCATCAGATGGACTGTATTCATGATAAATATGCTACAATAACATAAACAACAAGCGCCAATTAATCAGTCAATGAGAATGCGTGTGTGTTTGTGTGGGGCGGTAAGGGGACGGAGCACCTGCTGCAGCAAGTGAACACGCTGTTTGCTGTCATTTTGTCTTGACCAGCTGATTGGCTGTTGAAACAGGTGATGTGCTTTACGTTCTAAAACCGCTGGCAATTTGACCAGATGAGTTGCCGGTGACACCATCAGCAGGTCTGAGTCAAGCTCAGATGGCCAATTCACACCACTGTAACTTTTCTCTGCATCATTCTAAAATATTTTCATCTCGATGTGAATATTGGTCTGAACTGGGCTTTACATACACTGTACATGTAGCTACATGCTAACGTCACGGAAAAATCCTTGATTCCTCCTGGAACATGTCCGGTTATGAAGATTTTGGTTTAGAAAGGTGTATTGGGGATTTTTCACATTAGAAGATGCTGCTTTACTCTGTCACAGTTATTCCCTGGCTGCCATGATGGTGCAGAGATGCGAAACCCACGTTTTTCAAGTGACCGGTGCTAAAATGGAGCGTTTCAGACAAAGGGTGAATACAGGTGTTGCTGCAGAGATAGTATGAGGAAAATAATGTGATTTGAACATTAAGCTGATTGAATTTAAGCTTATCAGATGCCAGCTGCAGCTTTATACTGTGTTTGGCTCTGATAAGACAGAGGGCGCATCGCTTGTTGCAAACTGCAAAAAATGCGAGCCGCACTGCACTGTCTTTCTTGGTCGACAGCGCTTTATGCAGCTTGCTGCGCCTTTTTAAAACTGTTGCTGGGCAACTACCAAATCATCTGTCCTTAGCTTAACTGCTAGTTTGCTGTGGAGGTAACTCCAAAATCTGCACTTTAAAATCTGAAAAAAAATGGACAGGTGTGGGGCACATGGGCTGATCCCAAATATTACACTGGACACAGGGAAATGGACGTCTGTGTGGGTACATTTGTGAAGGAATTTTGTTGCGTTACAGCCTTCAGCCTTGGTCAGTAAAGGAAACAGGGGACAGTTTCTTCCTGAGGTTTCTACCATTTTTTTCCCTGTTAAAGGGTTGTTTGGGGAAGTTTTTCATCATCCGCTGTGAGGGTCCAAGGACAGAGGGATGTCGTATGCTGTAAAGCCCTCTGAGGCAAATTGTGATTTGTGATATTGGGCTTTATAAATAAAAATGAACTGAATTGAATTACGCTTAAGGTAATAGTCGGGTCAGCGGAGAGACTAAAAGAGGCCTCGAGGTCAGGCCACTTTACCTTTGTCATGAACACACTCCATCTTTGGTCTCCCAGTTTTGGTGAAGACAGTACAGCTGTCCAGATAAGGGTGCCTGGCTGGCTCTGTTGCCATAGCTCCCAAGGTTGAGTAAGGGAGACTGCCTGTGCCCCAGGCTCAACAGACGAGAGTCTCTTTTCAGGTATTTGCATTTTGTAAGAGACAGTTGTAGTGATCTACAGTGAGCCAGGTGAGCATGCCTTTGTTTTCAGTCAGTAACCAACAGAAACTTCACAAAACGATAGATCGGTACAGATGGATAGATTTGGGAACATGGAGTGACTCTCAAGGGAATACGGTTAAATGCAAGGACACCCTCAGAATCTCCAGACGGCACACACTGTGTTACACTCTGTGCGTTTAACTGTAATTCTCCTTGATCTAGCCTTCATTAAATACTGTATGTAATCCATCGAAGTCTCCCGAGGTCTTCTTCAGCTATTAAATCATCTGCTCTGACATTTTCTTCAACACACGAGACCCTCAGGAAGAGGAGGAATCACCACCAGCTGGTCCAGGAGCTTTGCCTGGATCATGGTCCGTTCAAGGCTTATTTTAGGAATATTTATTTAGGAGTTGGAAGCAGTCTGACCATCTGCTGTCAGTCCTCAGCCTCACTGCAGTTGGTAAAATGTTAAAAAGGAACTGAGGCAACAAGTTGTTAAGATATGTCTTGCATGTTTTGATGCATTGGATGTGCTGAATGTGCATATTAAGGCAGTACAGGAGGAGGCGCACATTAATAATCCTCCAGGACTGTAACATGCTCATGTTTAACCCAAACAATGTGTCATGTGACTGCAGTTGGTTCAGATCCAGGTCAGAACACGTTCTCACCACAATATTAAAAGCACCAGAGTTTGTTTGTAACCGTACAGAGACCACCTATTTAAGAAGGTCTCGGTCCGCTTGTTTTGGTGCTATTGCTGTGTTCATACCTGGCCAAATGAACCGCTCTGAGGGGGCAAATGAACTTGAGTTCGATTGAACCAGACCAAACAGGCCAGGTGTGAAAGCACCCTAAGATTAACATGACAGGTATGACTTTAATTGTTGCTATTGCCGGAGTGACGTTTGCGCTCATTTACACCCTAACAAAGCACAAGACTGTAAATGGGACAGACCTCTGTCGTCACAAAGCAGTCTCTGTAAACACTAGGTGACCTTGTTACCCTACAATAGTTCTGTAAGCTGACTGAGTGACTAAACACACACCTGTGTTGCTCCTGATGTGCTACACCAACCCTGCTGAGAAGATGTTAAAAGCATCTGCAGACTCCCCTCAGAGTTTATCTGCATCAAGATCTGAGCCTGATTGTAATGAGCTCTAATAGCCCTGATCGGACAATATCCATCCTACATTAAATCAGCTGCGGGAATAATCACTGTTCTGGTGCCTTTGAGTTTTTGTATTATAAGAGAATAATTCATGCTGTCGGCACTCTGCCTCATGAATACATTAAATTCCTGTAAGTACAGCCCCCGTTCTTTTATCAAGAGCTTGAATCATTATTCCCAGTTCTGGTGTTAAAGTGAGAGGGGTCATGGTATGATGCAAATCCCCATGCAAATTAGAAAAGCCTAATGTGTCGCAGGAAAACAAAACGCAGGAGATCCACTGGTATTTGGGCGCTTTATGTGAAACTTTAAAGGCCCTGAAAATGTGTTTGCTCAACCAGCTTCTCACTGTGAGTGAAGGGAGTCATGAAGACACGTCTCTCTGCCAAAGTTAGAAAAGTTTTAGTTATTTGCTTGGAGATATTTCTATATTTGCCTTTTCTCACTTGATTGAAGTGGGCGGGGCTTTGTTAAAAAAAGGTGATGTAACATACTTCTGTGCACCAATCAGGATTCAGAGTGAAAATCTTTTGTTTTGTTTTGTTTGGTGACATTCAATCAAACCTGATAAAAACACGCCCACACGGTCCTGATGAGGCACATTAGCTGAGTATTAAACTCTTCATAAATAATACCCATGGTTTTAACTTTGATGTTTCTTATTTAGTCATGAATATTTAATGTTATGAAGAAACACTTTGGAGCTGCTTTAAGGGCATGGAAATGAACATAAACTCCGGTGAAAGGGGAATTAGAAGTTTTAGCAAAAGTGAGAAAAGTGTCTGAGACAGTTATACAGCATTCAAAAGGCATGACTGTGAACTCACCTGTGGAAAAGACCACATTCCTGGAAACCAGTTTGTAGTCGACTATGGAGAACTGAGGGAGCTCGATGCGTGTCACCCCGGTCACAGCAGTGTCTCCTCCTTTCCAGTAGAACTCTATATCGTCTGTTGTGTAACCATCTGTAACAGGGACACAGGAAACAAGGCAAGGTGTGGTTACTGTGGCTGAATCCAAATGTCTGGAATATTCAACCATGATACAGAATTAGGGTATAGAGGTAGCCTTCCCTGTAGGTTAGAAGGTGCGCAATCAAATGCCAAATACATAGGGAGAGAAAACTGGCCGAAAACAACAAAAGACGGTCTTCCAATGGAAGATATAACCAATCTAAGTAGTCTTTGTCATGTCCTTATTTAAAAACATGTCTGTATTTCAGTGTTTGTAGCCTATATCCATCCATCCATTCATCCATTTTCAATCGCTGATCCGAAGCCGGGTTGCGGGGGCAGCAGGCTGAGCTAAGTATTCCAGACGTCCCTCTTCCCAGCAGCGTTTTCCAGCTCCTCCTGGGGAATCCCGAGGTGTTCCCAGGCCAGACAAGATATGTAAACCCTACAGCGTGTTCTGGGTCTGCCCCGGGGCATCCTAAAAGTTAGATGTGCTGGCAGGTGTCCAGGAGGTTTCTTGATCAGATGCCCGAACCAACCGGCCCTTTTTGGAAGGAGCAGCGGCTCTACTCCGAACTCTCTCCGGATGTCCGAACTCCTTACCCCATCTCTAAGGCTGAGCCCAGACACCCTTCTGAGGAAACTCATTTCGGCCGCTTGTATCCCCAATTTCATTCTTTCCGTTATTACTGATAGCTTGTGAGGATTGGGACGTAGAAGAACCCGTTAATCGAAAGCTTTGCCTTCTGGATCAGCTCCCTCTGCACCATGACATGCCAGCACAGCGCCCGCATCACTGCGGACGCTGCGCCAAACTACCAATCATCTCATGCGCCGTTCTACCCTCACTCGTGAAAACGGCCCCAAGATACTTGAATTCCCTCACTTGAAGCAGTATCTCACTCCCAAAATGGAGGGGGCAATCCACAGTAGTTTACACGTTATGTTGAAATGTACATATATAATTTTGTTCAGTCACAAAAACCTACAAATGTGATTTATATCTTCTTATCTGATGAGACAAATGAGCAGACATTATTCATTAACTTGCGTGAGAAAGATGACAGCAGGCATCACCGTGTACACGACTGAATGTTTCCATAGCAATGGGTGAAATCGACTTGAGGCCTGTCTATCAGCGGCTTGCAGTCTCTGCCCTCACAGACTTTTCATTCATTCATTCGTTCATTTTCCTGCTTATCCTGTTGGGGCTCACGGGGGGGCTGGAGCCTATCCCAGCTGGCATTCGGTGAGAGGCAGGGTTCACCCTGGACAGGTCACCAGACTATGACAGGGCTGACACATAGAGACAGACAACCATTCACACTCACATTCACATCTACAGTCATTGCAGGAATTATCTCAGTCTTTTGGTTCTTCTTTCGCTGAGGAGGCATGCAAGAAAAATTTTCTTCAATGAAAGTTTTCTTCACGAATTCAAAGTAACACAGAGAGAGTACCTGATATCCAAACGGTCATTTTGTGGGTGAAGTATTCCTTTAAAAGTGCAGTCGTCTCATTTTGTTAGAGGGCTAAAATTAATAATGTATTTTTATTTGCTTAAGTGAAATCTGGGGGCCTCATAGCTACAGTTGATTTACAGTAAGTCGTATAAATCACACAGACTCGGCTGACTGTGAGTGCTGATTGCGTGAGATGTAAATCTCTATGGAGATGTGTGTCACTGCAGGAAGACAGACTGACATGCATGCATGGGATCTATAACTGTAAATAGTTTTATGGCAGACAAACACGTCATCCTGACTGATGAAGCTGGACTAATCATCCCTGCACCCTACTATGGAAATCACTGTCTGCTTACAAACTTTCAGGATAGACACAGGAGCTCTTACTGAAGAGGGTGAAGCAAGCAATCTCATCGAGATGTGACAGCTTAATAAATCGAAAGCAATTCAGCAGGCGGTGCAGTTTCTGTCTCCACGAGATGAGGAGTGTGAGAACTTTTTTATGAGAATCAGAGCGCTGTTCATATTTTTAAAGGGTGAAAAAGTGGAGCTGTCTGCTGTATTTCTTTACTAAGCACAAGACGTGAGGCTTAAACTTACAACTCTCAATTTCCAGAGTGCAGTTCTGTTCGTCCAGCGGGTACCTCCTCAGATCCATCATGCAGGCTGCTGTCGTCGTGATTCTGGATCGAAACAAAACCATAAGAGAGGGATGTATTACTTGGGTGACCTTGTTTTAAATGGTGCCTCACACATTATCAAAGCACACTGTCAAACAGAGGAAGATACAAGAGTAAATTCAAAGAGATGTGCTCCCTTACAATGTAGAGATGAGATAAAGCTCATTTTAAATAGAACGAATCATTACAGCGCGGCACAAACATCCTGGAAATGCAGCGACATTCATTATTATCTGTTTGAAAGTAAGATGCTCCGTCAATTACTGCTAATGGCACTTCCAGGCTTTTCAGAACTGCAGTCCCAATAAACATATGAGACGAATTATGCGATATGAGCTGATGTGAGACCCGCTGTAAATTCTGAGAATTGCAGCTTAAATGGCCTCAACAAAACAAATAAAACATTTAGCCACTTTATGTGTCTTTGGCAGATTGGATAGCCGTGATAGCCTAAAAGCTGAGAGTAAATGAAATACATCAGCTTCTACAAGATGCATATGTAATCTGTGTTACTCCCATTTAGATCAGACTGCAGAGTGTGAAGGGAAGGAAGTGATCCAATCACATTTACTATCTGGCTAATGGAGACGCATATACAGTTTGTGTTAGTGTTAATAAAAGTGTATCAGATATGGACTTAATCAGGATATGAGACACATAATGGAAAGTGTAGATAGGCCTTTAGCTGCAGTGCTTAAATCTGTCTTCAAGTAGTTGCTCCATATTTTATTACATAATTACCTCGGCTTGTTTGTTTGTTAGCAGGATTATAGATAAACTACTGGCCTGGTTTTCATGAAACTTGGTAAAACGGTTGCAGCATAGGCCAATGAAGAACTTATTTAATTTTGGGGCAGATCTGAATCACAGGTCGGATGCATAAATTATTTTAACACTTTCAGAAACACAGCGAGATAGGACATTTGGCCTTGGCGGAGGTTTGCGCTCTCAAAGTGCCCTTCTAGTTGACTACTGGAATTAATAGAGATCATGTCAGTAATATACCATAAATACTCATATAATAGCTGGGAGACAATTTATAGCTGTTGCCCTGGGTACATTAATACTTAGCCCAGTCGCAAAAAGAAAAAAAAACATCTTCCCCCAGCAGCACAGAAGATCTATACAATCACAGTTTCAAGGTGGACGCCTGACATTAGTGTCATCAATTCAGTTTTTAAATTAAATAATGGCCAGAAAAGTGTTTTGGAGAACATTATGATGTCACAGTGAAGTTGACCTTTGACCTTTTGGATTTAAAAGTCATCATTTCTCATTTCATCCTATTTGACATTTGTGCAAAATGTTTTCATAATTAGTGCACGAATTCTCGGGTTTTGGCCAAGAACATATTTTGGGAGGTCAAAGTGACCTTGACCATCTAATTCTAATCATTTCATTATTGAGTCCAAGTAGATGTTCGTGTGAAATTTTGAGATATTCCCTCAAGGTGCTCTTGAGATACCCTGTTAATGAGAATGCGACAGGCAACATCAAAGTGAACTTGACCTTTGACGTACGACAACCAAAATCTAACCAGTTCATTGTTGAGCCCACATGGACGTCCGTACCAAATATGAAGAAATTCCTCCACGGTGTTCTTGAGATATGGTGTTCACGAGAATGAGACGGACACAAGGTCACATTGACCTTGACCTTTGACCACCAAAACCTAATCAGTTCATTGTTGAGTCCAAGAAGATAGGTGCCAAATTTGAAAATATTCCCTCAAGGCGTTCTTGAGATATTGAGTTCGCAAGAATGGCATGGACGGACAAATAATGCCCCCAGGGTCACTGTTACCTCCTTGATCTTGACCTATGAACACCAAATTTGATTCATTGATCCTTAACCTGAAAGGATGTTTGTGCCAAACTTTAAAAAATCCCTCAAGATTTTTCAATTTTTAAAATTTTTTTTACAGACATCGCAATGAGTCGAAAGCAAGGCCACAGTGACCCTGACCCTTGAATTATGACCACCAAAAAGTTTGTTATTAAGTCCAAGTGGACATTTGTGTTAAATTAAAAAAAAACTTATACTCACCACTCAGTTACTCTCACATTCTATTTTTAAACAGAAATAATGTTAAACTCTGATTAACTCCAGTTGTTTTGTCTCTGCTGTACACCTGATCCATGTTAAGCTACCCTAAATAAAACTTTTCACATTAAAAGCCTACTTTTAATGAGAAAAGCAAGAATTTTACTGTGGAAATTTTGGAGAAATTGTAAAATTTTATTCATGATGTTTTTCATTTAGAAGACCTCTGTTTCTAATCTGCTATAAATTTGGGGTAATCCAACCTTGTTAAATTTTTATTGTTAATATCTAATTTCATTTTTCATGTTGGGTTTTTCTTGTACTCAGACCTTTGGCTTATTTTTTATTTTTGTTTTGGTCTTTGAACATGGTTTTTAATCCTGTTTTGTAAAGCACTTTGGGTTGCATATTTTCATGAAACGTGCTACACAAAAGTGCTCAGGTCCTGAGACTGCATTGCGGCCAATGTGTTCCGCTCTTTTGCTCTCCACATGGACTGTTTACCTGCATGCAACCAAAGTCCGCTCAGACATGATGGGTTATAGTGCTCAAACTACAAACAGAAACCTGAGCACTTCCAATGTGACATTCATATGCAGATATCTGTTTACAGAGATTAGAGAAAAGGATAATGGACAGTATACTGAATTTATGAAGACAACAGGTTGAAGAGGGTTTCGACTCTGCATTGCCTGGGAACAGTTAATGCTCTGCAGTATATGAATGTCCTCGCCAATATTGGGAATTTATTTTAACAACAGTGCTCACCTGAGGCCGTAGAGAACAGTGCCATCCGGGTGTAGTCGAATCATACGGTTCTTAACCGTGACACCATGAACAAAGGACTTCTTGTCATTGAGGAAATAGGTGTCTGGGACCCAGAGCTGGTCTGCTACTCTGTTGTCCAGTGTCAGGTTGAGAGGGATCCCTGCATAGGCCAGTCTCTTATCTCTCCAATACTGCTGGAAGTACATCGTCAGTGTGTAGTCCTGTGGGGGAGTAAAACAGCATAATGCAGCCACACTCAACAATAAAAATCAGTCAGAGAAATGCAATTATACTACATGGCAGATACAGTGTAAATAAAGTCATTTTGTTCCAGACGTTTGCAATTTCCTCAGGCCAGAGTTGCCGACATTATCCAAACTGAAGCCCGACTTTCTTACAACGTTATCACATTCAGCGCTTAATGTCTGCGGCCCAGAGCTCGGGATGGATTTTGTGTAACAAAGGTGATATTTATAGAATTGTCCAGCAACTCTGATTCTCATCAGTTTGCCCAGGGTGACCATATTTCAAGGCCTGACTCAACGAGAAACTTCTCTCAGCTGTTCTGTGGACAAGACTGGCACTGGCCCTCAGACTATAGATTTCCATTACTGCAGGCACAGCATCAGCGCTACTGTAGGTTTCAGCTGAGTGACTGACCACTTCAACCAGCCAAACCCACACTGCATATCTCAAAGATAGATAGATAGATAGATAGATAGATAGATAGATAGATAGATAGATTTCATTACCTATTACCAGCCATACATGCAATGACATGAGGCCATTTCAATAATTTATTGGGCATTCATTCGCAGCTCGCTCCACAAGTGGATCCATCAAACACAAAAGCTTTTCAAGGCCTTTAATGGAGCTCTTTACTAGCTCGCTTGGCTTTGTTCTGCTGACTAATGTTCTCTTAAATAAATAAGCAGGTCTCAGGAAATAAACAAAAAACTTGGCGGTGCAGAAAATGCCTACATCTCAATCCTCGGGTGCATATTCACAATAAAGTGTGCAAAAACACCCTGATTTCCTTTGGATGTGAAAATCAAAACCAGCATTTCTCCTTTTCACAAAGAACTAATTATAACTACGAGGCAAGTCTGTGTGGTTCCTCACTTTGTGAACTGCTGATGTCATTTTGGAAAAATAAAGAGTTGCATTGTTTTTGCACAGAGATGCAGAGGTGCAGCTGCATTGTGCATGGCTGACAAACTGTAGGTTTGTTTTGTGTTTGGAATGAATTACACTACGAGGTTTGACTGACAGTATAATATAATGTAATATTGATTCCTATGAATAATTCAGTGTGTATGTACAATCAGAGGACGTATTTATTCTCCTACACTATGTTAAAAAGTTGCCTCTAGTAACTGTGTGAATTTTTATCCATTTAAAGACAAGATGAAATGAAAAATGCATTTTTAACCCTTTTAGATCACATCCCTGCTCAGACTGTGCTCGTACCTAACAATATATGGCCCCCTAAAATAAATCCAACCATGTTTACCTCCAGTAAAACTAAATATGATGTTTGATTATGTAAGCAAGTATCAACCTTTTTTTCCACCGTCAATATCATGACATCCACCTCTCACTCCATCTGCAACTTTTAGCCGTTCCTAGCTAAGGTTAAGTTAGCTTGCTAGCAACAGCATGTTACATTAGTGTGTCTCGTGGGCTTGGACAGCACTGAGGTATTGTGGTGATTCAAAGGAGGCTCGGTCATGGTCAGCAGACAGTGCTGTGAATAAAGGGATGGTGTTCGCTCAGGTGCTTTTTGTGTGTGCTGTTTTTAGCCTCTGTGGGTGCGCTGGGCCTGCCAGAACTTTTTGGATATACTCAACTGGATTGGCAGCTGATTTACAATAAAACATTTTTAAATGTAAAGCATTTGTTTTTGGTCTTCTTGAAGGATCTTTTCAGTAATCACAGAATTGTAATTCTCACCTGTATCTCTTCAGTGAAATGAATCAGTCATCCCCATGTTCTATGATTGTGCACTGAGCCTTTTGGAAAGTGCCGATCAGATTGTACTGCCCATGTGTTGTACCCCAATGATATGTCGCTATATGATGCTGTGACCTCTCCTCTCTTTAACCTCATTGCGGTCAAATCCATCAAAAATACAGATGTTCTTCTTTCTAATAAACTGACAGGGAGGTGCTGTATTGTAGTGCGCAGAGATCAGTCACTGCTGCCAGAACACGCAGCTGAGCTGAGAACGATGGTGACTGCGGATGGTGGATATTACGAAAACTATTAGAAAGCTGGCCAGCAACAGCATGCAGAGCCAGCATATTTTCACATCTAACTGGGTGAGTTAAGGATTTATTTTGACTGAACCAGAGTTGGCAATTGTTGGAACAGTGGAGAGACTAACCAAGATGATTTTGGTGAGATTTTTTTTTTGGTGAAAGACAGAAACTTGAATTCAGAAGGTTGCTGTTTTTTTTTATTCAATAAGGAAAAAAGGTGTAAAAATATTTCCTTTATTGACATTTGATCTCGTGGGATGTAGCAAATTCACCACTTTCCCAGCTGAAACTACTCCTGAGCGAATATATCAGCAATCTCCAGCTGTTAGACTGGCAGTGACCGGTTGGAAAATTTTAACATATTACCCAAACCTACACTGCAGGCAAGACAATGTTATACATGCTGCAATGACTACTATAAGTGTTTTTTTGTTTGTTTGTTTGTTTTTAGTGCCATATCAAATGTCAGAGATAGGGGTGTAAATCAAAAGTTCAGGACCATGATACAATATTTTCTGATATCACAAAGTCTGCCATGATTCGATTAATTCAGGGGCCTGCGATCAATTAGAGATCATATCAGTATATATCCTTATTTTATTTTTCTCGGCTGCTTACCATTTTCTGCCTGGCACTAGACCACTAGTGCTGTTTAAATATTTAGGAGGAGGTGCACTTGGACGGAAATTGTGACACAGATGTTTCATGGGAATTTTGAAAAATAAAGTTTTTTCACTTTACATTGTTAATATTGGATCATTGATCACTGAATAGATACACTGGTTAATATAGTGATTGATGCATCGTCACACCCCTTGTCAGGAAGGTATGAAAATATGAAGCTTAGTGTCTTTCTTTCCCCAAAATGTCGTGGTTACCCTCTGGCTAGAATTTATTCAGTTTGGGGAAAGCGGTGTCTGTGTCACCTCCACATTACGCACAAGATATTTTACAGTGCACTGCTTCAGCAGCTAATGTTACATGGAGCATATGATGGACTTCATCTCTCTCTCCCTGACAGATACTATCCTGTCTGCGTTACACCATCGGGACCTCGCTGTAATGACACACCCAGCTTTCAACATCAAATAAAATTCCTCCTGTTATATCCTGCCTGCATATCCTATCTCACTCCGAAATACGTCATGATGCTGAAGGCTAGAGACTCTTTAAAATCTGGACTTTTATGTCCTTCTTGTTATATAGAGTTTTTTGCCACTTACAAAATAAACTGGCTACATTTCTACTAAATCTGAGTGTAAAAAAAGGCCATAGACATTTTTCCACCTTGTCAGAGTAGGTGTAGGTTCTGTAGTAATCAATGTTCCACAGTATGTTTCCAGAAAATTCTTGGCTTGAGACTTGGCTTTTCTTTTTTTTTTTCTGAGTCTTTTTAGCCTTCGCCCTCCCAACTCTCGTTCACCCCCTGTGAGCAGAAGATGCCCTCATTACGCTCTCTCCCACATGCAGCTGAGGTGTGGGCTGGGTGAATCAGCTTTACACAACAGCTCTCATACTACAGAGATGGAGCCCATCTACCAACCCTCTCACTCAACGTCTGGACCACAACTATTTCAGTCTGTTAAAGATCTTGACTTTTCTTAAACATTGCTTTAGAATCTCAGAAACAAATCCATACTACGCACCGTGCTGACTGTACACAGAGTACAGCACGCCCTCAGTACTCCCTGCACCTTGGGTCCCACAGGGCTCTATTCCAGGTCTCAGTGTGTTGCCCACAGAGAGTTTGTGCACAAGGAGACACCCTCTGGAAGCCACACTGGAGGTCAGTGTTCACACTGTGTGAAGCTCTTTGTTTTTCAAAGCACTTTGAATTTGTTTTAACATTATTAAAACTGACGATGTCACAATAGAACCAATGTTAAATGTATCAATGATACAAATAAGGAAATCTGACTGTAATCCCCTACATGCACCACCTAAATTATACTGAACAGCAGAGCTAGAAATATTAATAATGATTATAATAATGCCATAATAATAATGCCATATAATGATTATCAGTCAATATATCATAGGCCTTCTTCATTATGACAGTATCACAGGAGAAGCAAAGGCACAAATAATGAAATTAATGATGGCTGAATTCCATTTAGTTGCCCCCACTTCAGGGTCCTGGTATTGTGCATGGCTTCCTGGGACACTTAAAGGGAACTTATCATGCTCATTTTCAGGTTTATACTTGTGTTCTGGCTTTCTACTAGAACGTGTTTATATGCTTTAATGGTCAGAAAACACTATCTATCTGGAATCCCTGTATTCACCCTCTGTCTAAATCGCTCCTGAAAAAGCCCAGTCTGCTCTGATTGATCAGCATTTCTGTGTCTTCCACATCTAGGTGTCTCTGCACTGTCACTGCAGCCAAGAATAACGGTACCAGCGTACAGCGGCTCTCTCTACCATGAAAAATTGCCAAAGAAAAAAGCCTCTAAACACAACTGTTCATGTTCCAGCAGGAATATGATCCAAAACTGGGGAGAAATTAACAACATCACCGACCAAAGGTTTATACTGGAGGGAGATATTTGACGACCTTAAAGAGGTTTTTCAACTATTTACAGTATTTCACAAGACCCTACTGTTGCACTGTTGGGTGTTATCCCTGCACGTCTTACATATATTACTTACAGCAGCCTTAAAGTGTAAACTATCAGATGGCTGAAACCAGACCCTCACACATACAATCCATGGATCCAAAAAGTCTGGGACCTCTATCAAATGGAACAAATGACAAACTCTTTAAGATCACAAAAATCCATCTTTATTAAATGATGTTTCTTTTTCTAATCAATGGGATAAGACATTGGAGTGGATGTCTGTGCTGTTTTCTTTTTATGTTTCAGTCATTTCTGAATTTAATGAGTATAAATGTTATATACA
The DNA here is from genome assembly GCA_019142605.1 of Cephalopholis sonnerati. Classification (NCBI taxonomy): domain Eukaryota; kingdom Metazoa; phylum Chordata; class Actinopteri; order Perciformes; family Serranidae; genus Cephalopholis; species Cephalopholis sonnerati. Next base: position 6,149,600 of record JAGQAX010000006.1, read on the forward strand.
GCTGGAAAAAAGGAAATGTATATACTGTACTGTTGTTGATGAAAACTAAATAAAAATTAAGTTCTAAATAAAACCCATCAGCGACCAAGATTATAGCTTTCCCTTATGTAAGCATGTATTAAGTGCAGCAGTGTACTTGCAGCTAGGGAATGACAACATATAGTTGCACTTACTCCTTTTAAAAATCACCAATAAGAGCTTCTAAACAAAACAGCTGTAACATTATATATGACAGAAAAAAATGGCAGCATAGGTCCCCTTTAAATAGAACATTGTTAAAGAAAAAAAAAGTGCCTCAGTAAGGTGTTGCTTCACCATACGCCTCCAGATCATCTTCACTGCTCCTTAGCAGAGATTCTACAACTCTACTGGAGGGATGGAGCACCAGAAATAGACATACATCCATTTGGTGTTTCAGTAATGAGGTCGTCCCTTCAGTTTGTCATCTGTCTGTGTATCATTTGCAAACTGTTGCAATGTTTTTAGTTCACTTTGAGACACTAATGTCAAGAAACTGAGCTCATATAGCAAATGGTTTACAGTTTGATATGTCAGAAAACACTCAATATGAGGATCAACAAGGATTCTGCTGAGAGAACATACATTACATTTTAGCTAAATTAACAAGACCAAACAACATGACACATAAGGAGGACGCCGGGGTGATGGAGGGTAGCAACAGTGTTGGTATAATAATTTCAGCAGAGTGTCTGTGACGCCCCTCCAATCATCTTAGAGGATGACTTGGCCAACCTCATCAGGCAGTTAGCTGACACTGGAGGGTCGTTGGCATGATTAAACTCACCTGAGCCTTCCCCATGTGTTAACTTGCTCTCTCCCTTTCTACAGCAGCATCCACCCTGCACCGTTTGCTTTTTGGCTTTGCACCTTTAACACATCCACAGCACACCTATCACACATCTATGCATGGCTTTCATTACTAACGTTGCTGATCCACAAAATCCATTGTTCATTTAAGTTATTATTAGTTTAAAACATTTTTGTTTTGACTAATTTTCTTGTGTGGACTCCCTAACTGGCACTATCCCCGAGTCGGTTTATGACAGTGTCTTATTATAATGGCTGTAGCTGTGCACCTGCATGAATAGGTGTTTTCACACTAAACAGTTTTGGGAATCCCTGACAGGAACTGCTCACTGGGGAGCACCTTCTATTTGCATTTACACCGCCAATAGCAACGCTAAAGTGATGTAAACCAGCTGGCCGTTTGCATAGTAACGTTACTTCACACAGGAACAAGAAACTACTGCTCAGGGCTAACTTACAGTATTGAAAAAGGGCAGTTGCTGGAGCTGTATCACCTCATATGTTTGGACAATCAGTGTACTCATACAGTACAGAAATAGGGGCTAAGAAAATCCCTCAAAACAATGTTTTCAGAACTGTGGTTGTTCCTAATTCTTGGAGTACAGACACAATAAAAAGGGGCATTTTTAGAACTATAAAAGAAAACTTCCTCTGATCTGAAAACATTGAACATAACAAGCCTGAATGACATTCATCAGTTCTGTCTTCCTTGACTTGTTTGTATGGGCCATGTGGTCGGTGACGTAAACGACCCTTTCACCACTGAAATTTAGCGGCAGATCTGGCGTATCTGCTGGCTATGATGACTGTCATATGACGTGCAAACTCTGTGTACTTGGCACGCTGCAGGCGTATGCCAGTGTGGTAATGGTGCCGACCCACAATGGACTTAAAATGACGTTAGATTCTGGGGAATATGTGAGTTAGTGAAAATCGAATCACCCTCCCTTTGGAAAATCACTTAGAGTGGATGCAATGTCAGACTGAGGATGAAAACGAAGTGTAAGGAGCAGAATATTCTGTCTGATATGAGGCAATCCACATTCCACTGACAGTCATTAAACCCATCCAGACTGGAACTTAAGACTATTTTTACAATCATCAAAATAGAGGAAAGAAAAACATGAGCCAACATATTACAGGGCAGGAAACACTGGAGGAAATAGGTCTTCTTTTCCCTCATCTGAAGTGTATGATGTGTACACTTAAGCACCTCTGCTTTCTGTCAGGGGGTACACCCGAATGTGAGGGTGGAGGTGTGAGGAAGCCGATGGTTGAACAGAACTGGGAGATACCTGGCATTCGTGTTTCTCACTTTGCATGTTGGATTCCACTGCCTTTGACTCCCATTGTGTCGAGCCTAAATTTTTTTTGCCTTGTACTGGTTTCAGCCATGCTGAAAAGGTTCAATATCCAATTTTCATAGAGTTTGCACTCCCCTGTGTCGTCCAGGGTGCATTGACGGATAGATAGCAGACTGTGGATCCTCTGCTTTGAGCAGAAACAAAATAAGAGTGTTTAAGGTGCTGCTGTTCTGATCTGCATGATGTTAATGCAAGACAACTTCAGTAAATTCTAAAAATATATGACAGATGTACAACGTAAAAAAAAACCCACTCAAAATCCTACCTCCCACGTCTTCGCATTTTTAAGACTTTGAAAGATTGATTCAAGACATGTTAACACCAATTAAGGGCTGATTTTTAGATTTATTATTTTAATGCCTTTTAAGACTTTAAGGATCTGCAGGAACCCTGGATGACACTGAATCATGTCCCAGCACCATCGAAAATGAGCCTCCAGCACTGACAGCCCGGAGAGTTTGAGTGTAATATTCCATCATATGGAAATGACATTAACAGCAGCACTGTTTGATCACCAGGAGCTTTCAAAGACCATCCCATAGAGGATTTCAAAAATGTTAACTAATAAAAAAATTGAAAATACACACTCCTTACTCTGATATGTGTTGGTGTTGTTTGTTGTCAGATATGTAGACCACAAGAGACAGAAAGAGGTTTGTTCTCAGCACCAGTGAGTAAATGAGGCCCAGTGGGAGGATGAGACTGTCGTGTCATCTTCGGCTCGGAGAGTTCACAGTCTCATACTCAGACATGGTTACTGTGTGCCAGTCAAACATCGTCTACGTCAACTTAACACCAGGATGTCTGCTGGGAATACAGGAATAGCACTCAGAGATGCTTGCCCCGTGCAAGAGGGGGGCTTTCATCGCTCCATGAGACAGCTAAGTGTTCCCAGCAGGATTCAAAAGTGTGCTATATATGTTTTACAAACCGTGTCTCTGCATCCTCCCACACAACATTTTACAAGCCTTTCATTAAATGATTTCATTCCTTTTACCACCTTATAACCGTGTAAGTAATATTATATTAAGAGAACAAAGTTGCAGGTGAGCTATTTTTGTGGAAAAGCAGGGTGAGGGCCCAAGGGAAAACCTTTGTTTCTGTAAGATTGTTGAGAGGTGCTCATCAGATGTTATTCTCTGCAGAACCATCAGTGGTTCTGAAAAACACTGGATCTTAGACAAGCTGAAGGAAAGCTCTTTTACTTCCAATTTTCATTCTTGAGATGAAAAATGTTCACAATGTTAGGATTTGATGACCTTTATGCATAGATGCATCTTGCAATATCATGGGCCAGGTGTCAGGTTAGATACTCAGCACTTTAGATTTACCATGAATGACTCTTGGAACGACAAAGGCTGTTTTTATCATAATTTAGCATTAAGTGATGAAGTAACCAGATTGATCAGTCTTCGATTAAATACATTTGAATCCTGTATCCATGACAGATCATCATAAATATCTTACCAATGTATAGATATTGAAACTAAAGCCAAGGCAAGACTCAACTGACAAAAGCTTCCTCATCTTTGAAAGTCTTAAGGTCAAGACACACGAAACTGACATCAAAGAACTAGAAGCTACAAAGGCAGACTGCTGCATTGCCTTACGTTGCCTGTGTTGCACTTGAATGCATCGCAAAGACTACAGCAAACGGCCGACCAGCACATACGTTCTGTGCCTGCATCAGAGGAAATAACTCTTGATACCAACAGACAGCAGTAGTCTGTATTCATCATTAAAAAAGAAAAACTGAAGATTGTCAGTAGAGATTAAAGATGCTAATTAGCCAGTTAGCACAGAAACATCCACCTTTTTTTGTCAACAGCTTATCCTCTTGAGGGTCACGGAGGGGCTGGAGCCTATTCCAGCTGACATTGGGCAAGAGGGCTAACACACAGAGACAGACAACCATTCACACTCACATTCATACCTACGGACAATTTAGAGTCACCAATTAACCTGCATGTCTTTGGACTGTGGGAGGAAGCTGGAGTACCCAGAGGAAACCCACGCTGATACGGGGAGAACATGCAAACTCCACACAACTACACCACCGTGCCACCAGCAAAGGGGAAAAAAAAAAAAAAAAAAAAATACCCAAATTATCTTATCTAATATAACAAATTTTTTGGTCTCACTCTCTCTTGGATTTGGTTGTTTGTTCACTCTCCTCACTTTGCTCCTGTTTCTTTTCTCGTGCACTGAGTAAACTGCCAATCAGAGTGATTTCATTCACAGATGGACTCCAATGCTGATTCAACATGCTGAATTGGCTGAAAACAGTCAACAAGGGCCGACTTCTGCCAACAATGCAGGACACCCTGCAAAAACAAGGGCACCAGATGTTCACCAAAGGCCCGACATTGAATGACGGCTGACCTCTTTGACTCCTCTCCTGGGTGTAAGTCCTGTGTTTCTTTGACCCATGCGTCCACCCCAACCTCCAACATACGGACTTTGTATCTTTCTCTTCTTAGACATCTGATTACTACGGCCACTATAAGTCTCTCCCTAACAGTAAACATAAAAATGGATCGTAAAAACCTTTGTTACTGACCTGTGTAGTCATGTTTGGAGGACAGGTTCTACCATAAATGCTAATTAGGCATTAAGATATATGGTATAATGAAGCTGCTGTGCAAAGATCATATATCTATCATGTATGGCATGATAAAACATTATGATGCCATAAAACCGTGCAGTAACTGTATGTCAGTTGAGGGTCATCTCACCTATAGGCACTAGTAGCATTTCCTCACACTGCACCCACTCAAATATATTTCATTTTATATATCAAAAGTTCTTCCGCATGATTACTTTCACCTGAAACAGGTTTATCAACTCAATAAAGGCACTTAACATCACATTTTTATTTTGAGTACCCTGTTAGAGTGACGAGTAATATGAATGTGCTGCACAGAGGGTTTATATTCCTGTAGGGTCACATCCCACTGTTGTGTAACACTGAATGTAGCATTGTTCCAGCACAGGAGAGAAGTCAGCATGTTGTATATAGAGACCACACTAGTGTTTCTAGCTGAGTTCTCCTTACCTTGTGAGTCGCTGCAGCCTGAGGCCATTTGATGTGTTCTGTGGCTGACTTATTAACGAAGCCCTTCAATATAAATCTGGGAGAACATCTGTAGTATGAGTTTTTTAAGGGTAACACTTCCTCCAGGCAGAAGGTGGATAATGTTAAAGTGTCAAAATGGATGGGGGTTTTAGCACATGATGGATTCGTCTTCCAGCTGACTCATACTGTGGCTACTGAATAAATGTGTAACAACACCACTGGGAGGATCTGCTTTACAGCTTAAGGACGTTTTTTTGTGCCTCGACAGGTGCTTCTTTGCAAGGTGGTGGGTCATGTCTGAAGGAGTGATTCTTAATAAAGTCCCCAATAAACACAAATACTGCATTTTGTTGCTACAGTGGATTTTTTTTTTAACAAGAGCATCTGGTTACGTTGGAGTTTTAAAAATATCAACAGAATAAAAAAGGACACAGAGCAATCTTGATTCCCAGGCTAAAAATAAAAGAGTGCAGCGAGTAAAGTGAGAAATGTATTAATAATCTCATTTCCTAGACAACAAGCTCTGCCGCTCGCCCACGCAGGCTATAATGGGCCAATACCTTGTGTGACTCTGGCTGTTTGAAAACACACTGCCAACACCCTTACACTCTCCACTTCTCAGAGGGAGAGACAGCGAGTCCTACTTCGGTCTGCACAAGGACTGTAACAAAACAGTCATCAGAGTCCTTTGCATTGATTCACCACTGAGAACAGCTATAAATCCTGCAGTTTGGATATTTAAAGGTTACGTAAACGATATTCAGGCTATTAATACAGCAGCAAACCACTATTTGCTATGTGAAGATACAGTGGAGTGTTGGTGTCATGAGCAGAAAATATCTGTGTGTGTGTAAATCTGAGCTTCTCTGTTTGTTGTAGTAGACGGTCCAGCGGTGCATGCATGTGCGTCCCTGTGTGTGGATCCCACTGGCTAGCTAATCGCTGCCACTCTGCATTGTGCTTATATGGTGTTTACTGCTAATATAGCTGTCCAAGCCCGCGGCACTGTCGTGTAAGCGTAACATTTACCCTCTGATGATTTTGGTTTCCATTGACCATTGTTACATCACTTTGTTCTCAACTAATTATACAATGTACATCAGTCAAGATTTTCAACTTGAACAGTTTATTCAGCAAAATCTGATGTATCATTTCAGTGGTCCCTTAATTTTTTTTAGCAGTATAATGCAAGAAAAAACACAAATATGTTCTCTTTAGAAAACAAACAAACAAACAAACAAACAGTGGTTGAGGGAGCTCCAGAGGTCCAAAGAAAAATGGGGAATAATCTATTTTAACTATTTAATTTCCTATAGCGGTGAGCCCAATGTGAGTAAGAGTCATAAGAGTGACTATTCTAATCATTGGTTTCACCCCCTCCACAGTTATTGCCTCAAATGCAGTTGACAACTACAGAATTCTGGTCTTAATTCTATCTAACAATCTTTCCAAATGGAGGTTCCTGAAGAAAAATCTTACCAAATAGGCCTCTGTAACCTAATGTGTATCAATTTAAGGATCCTTGACATTAAAAAAGGTTGAGAACCACAACAATAAGCTATGGTAACAGACCAGCTACTGGATGTGTGTAAGGTGTCATTTTGAAAATGACCATCCCCCTCTCGAAAATGGTCTTGGTTTTGCTTTAAAACTACTTGAAGTCACAGAATTCCCAACGGGAGAAAACTTCATCTAAGTAAAGCACAGTCTGGTTCAGTGTGAGGTATGTGGAACAGAGCTGTGTATCACATCGAAAAAGCATCCAGCTTCTTCTAAAAAGTCAGGGAGATGAACTTGATCTGGAGCCAAGTTTTCTCCTTTACTACCTGCCTGTGTCAGACACTGCAGCACAGACCACAATCACACGTCTTTCCTCAAGAGAGCCCAAACCAACGTACACGTTGGGTCTCATCCAGCTCCAAAAAGCACACATGCTAAAGACACATCTTTAAATTTTGATTTGTAAGTTTTGTAAGATTACTGTGATGAATCATTGTTGAATTAGGTTTTACTGACGCAGAAGCCTAAGATAATATTACATTTTAAAATAAGAGCAGGTCCAGTGTAACGGCTCTGAACCAAGAAACATTGATCATCACTCAATACGTGAAAAGTGCGACTGGACTGCAGATAACTCAGGAAGACACACGTTTGCTGCTCCTCTGGACTACATGTGAAAAAGAGAGTAACACCACCACCAGGACCTTGTTGAGGTATATGAAAAGAGACAAGACATGCACTGCATTGCAGATCTACTCTGTCTGTTTCCCACTTCTCTTAAAGCACAACTCTAAACTGAGCACCAGCAACCGACACTGATTCACTAAATACAGTCTCTATTCCTGTTAGAAGATAAAAAGTTACTGCAAATAACACACACACAATCATGCATGTGCCAAAACACACTTTGCAAAGAACCAATCAGCAGCTCTGGCATTTCAAAGGTGAGCAAGAGGAGGCTGATGATTTCCCCTGAAGGATTCAACATGGGTTAGAGTAGTCAGTCTTCAACACTTTTTCTGTTCGCACACACAAAAATACAAACAATAAGTTATTTCTTTAGACACAATACATTGTGTTTAGTTAAGCTTTGTTTTCTGTGGCTCCTCTCGGTGTGGTATTGTGAGGCTCAGCTTTTGCCCAGGACGGATGTCTTTTCAATCAGGCCGTACAATAGATGAGTGACAGTTCTCATCTTCACTCAGACATCAATATGAAGCCTTCAATGATCTGACTGAACACTGGAGACGCCACTCACTGGGCTGTCATTAGTGTTCGCTTCAGATTTTAAACTGCAATGACGTGGCAGCTGTTCTGGAAATGTCAAATTTCTACCACACATCACACATCACAATAGGTTTCTGAATCCATCTGAGATACAAAAAAAGCTGCGCAGTTTCAGTGTTGTGCTTCATTTAGCTGAAGTGTTTGTTCACAAGAATTCATCTTAACACGCTCTATACATCAGAGATCGGTCGGAAATATATCTACTGGACAAAATGAGCTTGTATAATACAGTCTGGCTTTGTGAGACTACACTTTAACATTTATTAAACTGTTCAGACTTCACCTCAAAGAGCTCTTTAAAACAATGTTGGAGCTGTTAAGAGCCGTGACAAAGAAGGCCGCAACAGAAACTGACAGAAAACAAAGAATCAAGGTTTTAAGAGTGTAAGAAGGAAGAAAAAACAACAGTTACGGTGACTGAAGCTAGAGCGGCTATCGGTACAGTAAATCAGACAAAATGAGGTCACCTCCAAATATACAAACCAATCCAGAAAAACACAAACATCCTGCTTATCTTTTCAGGAAATATGTTATGTGAGTAACTGTATTTAAGATTTATGATGGATTATGTAGATGTAAAAATTTATATTTGCTTAGAAAGATTTTACAAGATGTATTTTATAGCAGTTCTGAAGGTGTGAAATATTGTTAGAGATCAGTAACGTGCAAAAATGCATTAAGTGCAAGAACAAAAATTTACTTAATGTAACTGTAACTCAAGTTTTATATCAGTTAAACTGTTTCATTGACCTTAATGAAGCTCAGTATAAGTTCAATCAGTGAGAGTTTATGCTATATCCATTCACAATTCTCTCTCTATCCCACCACTTCCTCTATGGGCGTTACCTTTCCTAGTTAGCAAATCAAATTTCATGTTGCTGCTGCCCAACTTTAAATCTGTTCTCCTCTCTGCTCCTGTCAGTTGTCATTTTTGGCAGCATCGTCACCTCCAGTCACCTTATCCAGAGACCAGGACAAGCTCACCAAAACCCACTCCTCTTCACATCCAGATCCTTAGCTCCCTCTTCAACTCATCTCATCACCACCATTATCATCACCAATGGATTGACCTCCTTTTTATAGGCCACTGATCGTTATTAGCCAATATTCGTTCTAAATAGTTTGATTGGCAATCTTTATAACGGCTGATCTGAAGAGCTGATCAGATGACAAAGCACACGCGACATAATCTATGCACTGCAAAAATGGCTTCACCGGTCTGGCAGTTCTACCATTGAGGACATTTTTTTAAACATCAGTTTTCAGTTGATGCCTCTAAAACAACTTGACAGTTAGCCTCTTTGTCAGCATGCAGATCATAGTAATATTCACCATAACAGCTAGAAAAAAAATACTTTGCAAGACAGCTAAACTGTTACAATTTTCAGGGGATTTGCCAAGCTTGTTGTAGATTTCTGAAATGCCAGTTTTCTTGTGCGTATCTGGCACTCGACTTTTTGGGGGCCATCTTTGTACATTTGACACTATATATGCTTGACCTTTTTTTTTTGAACATCATGCTAGCGTATCTGTAAGCCTGCAAGACAACAAAAGTTTATCTCAGCAGGTTTAAATGTCCTCGTCTGATGATAACTTATAATTAATGCTAACACATTATGAATTACATTCGATTCAATTCCTAAATGTACGGGCTATTTGGGATTTTTGGGGTAAGGGTATAAAAAATGAAGCATTTGATTACTAATTTGGCCATTCATTACCATGGCAACGGTCAAAGTTTTAAGGCTTTAAAGCATTCAGGTAAGCTGTACAAAAATAATAGCTGATTTTTATAATAAAGATCGAGGCTACTGATATGTGAATTGAAAATATGATGGACACTTTGCTTTGTGTGCAAGCCTAATTTAAATAGTGACCAGAACGCATGAGTTTTGATGGGACTGAAAAGGTTAATTGAAGATAAACTCAAGGTAATTTCTAGCCAGGGTAACAGCAGCTGACATACTGCACATTTGAAACACTTACTTGGGCAGATTTAATTTTTTTATCAGCAGCCTGCCCAAATATGATCAATATATGGAGATCCTGTAACAATTTCAGTGTAACCTCCCAAGATAAAACTCCATATTTGGCCACAGAACAAAATATTCTGCATTGTGCAAAGAGTTGTGATAAATAGAAGGCACTGCACAGTTTTTTATAGTACTGTATTTCACACACTGTAATCTATAAACACACACACACACACACACGTTCACTGGAAGCCTTGAGATGCTCTAGTGAGCAGAATGTGAGAAGAAGCTACAAATGTCAAAGTCCTGGAGGGGGAACTGGAACGCAGCTTCAACAGAAAGGAACAAAATAATATTGTTCAGGAGCCCAGATAAACTATCACAGTGTTTGATAGCAGAATATCCAGATAAAAGTGATCTATAGCTGCAGGCATTAAAACAAACTGTAGCAGAGCTGATGTGAGGTCACTTTGCTTCCTTAGTCCAATACGTTGCAGCAGCCTGAGCAGTTGGTTCCTGTGTGTTTGACACTCTGGGCTCCATCAGGATGGTGTGGATATATTTGGATATCTGGCAAATCAAACAAGACACTCTTTCATAATTCCTTGTGGACAGGACGCAAACAGCTCCTGGTGTTCTTTCATTTGTATCATCAGTAAATAATTTTTAGCACATGCTCAAGTGCCACTGGGAGTGTTTATTTTGTCCAGTTCCTGCGGCGATGAGGAGTTTTTCTTCTGTCCCATCTGCATGCCTAGAACCATTAACACAGACAGTCTGATACGATCGCGACTGAGGAGGCTGAATGCTTTCATGTGGTGCGGCGAAACAGAAAGCTACTCTCAAGTTAAAAGTGGGTGTGGTCTCCTCTACAGAAATGAGGTCTGGTCCATTAAGTGCTGAAATTTAATCGGCACAAAGCTAATGAGAAAGATGGACACATGTGTATGTCTCTATTTACTCAAAGCTTACAGTCAAATAGTCGTAGTGCTTTAAATTTTCTGCTTATGTCCACAGTAGCAGCTGCATAGATTATTAGGTTGGTGCATTATTCATGAACAGTATTAGGATGGTGAAGCTGGCTAACAAAGGACATTATCTCCCTATATGCTAAGCCAATTTCAGAGGTTTCTACAGTCTGACACTGTAGCCTCAGTCTCAGACAAAATTAAGGCAGCTAACTGCTAACTGGCACCATTTAAAAGTATGCTGAATAAGCTATTAACAGTTTCTGTTTGCAATATACCCATGGATGCACAGACAGCTATCACTGGGTTAGTTTCATACTAAATAAAACTTTTCTGAGTGGAGTTATGTGTTTGCAAAGACATCTGGAGATGAAGATATCCTGAGGATGTGTACATTAAAAATTGTAAAAAAAATTGGTTCTTGGATGCATCTCGATTTTCTCTTGAACAATTATGTCTTGATGCAGAAAAGTAAATAGTGTGAAACCTAATTCTCAACTTTAAGATTGCCTGAAACAATTTTGTGAAACTGGACTGTACGTTCATTACAGCTGAACCAATGGGATGGTGAAACGTACAGTAATGGATGTAAACATGTGCGGCGTGTTTATGTTCTAAACTGGGCTACTTTTTGAGTTTTGATGAAGATGGCTGAGTGTGAGCATCCGATGAAATCCTAAAAGCTAGCATATGGAAGCTCTGACTTACTTTTTCAGATTATGCTAAAGTCAGTGTTCATTATATTTCTATAATGATGCTGCAACAGACACACTTGGTTTCTCTTTTGTTTGGTCTTTGCAGTGCTGGGAAATGTGTTGGCAAATGTAACCGTCCCGTAAACAAATCTCATCCATTTGTCACTACTATTGTGTCATTAAAAGACAGTGGAGGTAAAATCATCTAGTTATTGAAACTGTGGATTATTATAAACATGCTGTTTTGAAAGGAGCGAGTAGTCACACAATGACATGTTTTTCATATTTTCTGTCATAGTCTCATTAAAGTTTAAAGTCACAGTCATTAAAAATTTAAGAAATATGAAGTTAAAAAGGGTAACTTTGATTTAAAAAATGATCTTAAATATATCACCTTCAATAATATTGTTCAGTTAAAGACAATGTATTGTTCTTTATGTAGGTTTATTTTGATCTAGAGTAACAGGTCACATGACCAGAGCTCCGGGGTTGAGAGCACCAACATGGCTACAGAGCACAGAGCCAACATGGTTGCAAAGGAAATACATACGGCCCCAAAATAATAATAAGTCTAAGAGGCTCACATGGTTATTGTCATATTGCACCTTTATTTGGTTTTGTATCTGATTATAATATTTGTTTCAGTGGCCTGTATGGACAATTAAATATATGTTCTGTTGCTGTGCAACTTTCTGGGTCCTGTCTATTACCAGCGTTCACTCTGAACTGGAAAATAATTTAATCGTGAGGTTTGTGAACATTCCCACCACTAGTTACACTGAAGCTAAAAATATGTGTATCGAGCCTGTTCAGATTTCACTGAGTAATGGCTTTGAAAAGGAGTACAGATTTTGACACAAATTGCAGCTCATGCCTTCCATCAGTCCCCCTACACACCCCTTCAACTCTCCCACTCTGCACTGTGGAGGAGCACCTCACACACTGTAAATCTGCTGAATTTCATTTGACTGTTTTTGAGAAATTTAAAACTAAAATGCAAATTTTATTGTATAGAAAAGGACTTTTTTGTATCCAAAGAAGAACTAGATACCATTATATACAGTTTAATAAAATAAACCTGATTTATATTTTCTTAATATAGTCACACTAACATGACAAGCTGAATTCACTCAACCATCGAACTCATTAGGAAAATCAGATCTTAGCTGTCACTGGAAGCGAGTGTTTAGCTTCTCTGAGGTTCTCACTCTGCTGCTGCATTAAAATGCACCACGGGTACATTTCATCACACATACTTGTCAGGACAGCATGTCAGGGGATATTTCCTCTTGGTAGCGTGCGATGGGGCATCAAGCTCTGTCAGCAGTTCAGACCAATGATAGATGGCATACAGGCATTAAACTGTGAAGCTCGTGGTGTGCCAACCCAAACACACACACACACACATACACACACACACTGACTCACACTTCTGATGGTCTAGTTTGTTTTTTATATTTGAAAGGAGAAGACATGGCACTGAAGTTACTGACCTTATCTTGTAACAGGACCATTAGGGCATCAGTGCTACACAGCCAGTGAACCAGGATGTAAAACTATACAGCTAGCTATAATCTGATCCAGCAGACGACCAAACCACTCTGGACAACACAGCACAGCCTCTACTAACTGCTCTCTGTCTACAGACTGGAGTAATTCAGGATGCTGTGTAGATTATTGTGGGTTATGTTTGTTCTAGATTTGGTACCACTTTCTAATAAGTCACCTTTTTACAAAGTGTTGATGTGTAGTAACTACTGGCTTTATTCATGGTTAGTATTTCTTTCATGGGTTTGGAAATGTTAGCTGGACAAAACAAGACATCTGATGAAGTCATTTTAGGCACTGGGATATTGTAACAGGCTTTTCTTACTGTTTCGTGGAACAAACACAAAGTATAGATTAATCAATAGCTTCAGAAAATAACATTAACAGTAATGTAGCTGCAATTCATTTTGGCAAGTGTTGCCTCTTTTGGTGCTACTTCCTGACAAGGCAGCATTTGTACAGGGTAATAAGTGAAATGAATGACTTTATTTATAATTAACAAGTAATTTACTGATCACTTTTCAGGGTTGCCAAGTTAGTTTCTGAAGTAATTTGAAAACATTTATTAACAACTTCAGACTGGATGGATTACTGTGAAAACTCTACTGACTTGGTGCCATATACAACTGCTGACATGATGGACTATAAGGAAGTGAGCCATGATTTTTTAATGGATGGAGGAAGTACTCAGACCTTTGATGAAGTAAAAGCAGCAGTACTGTATCAAAGTGTAGAAATACTTGGTTAGAAGTAAAAGTGCTGCATTCAAAATATACTTAAGGTACTCATAATGCAGAACTGTTCATCTCAGAATCATTTACGTTATATTCAGTGCTGTGAAAATTACTTATGAAATGCAAAAGGTTACAGATCACCAGATGCGCTGTCAAAAATGTAATAGCTAATGTATAGTCATCACCAATGTTTGTATTTTAATCTGAAAAGTAACTCTGGCCTTGGGGAAGAGTAAAAAGTACAATATTTCCCTCTGAAATGTAGCAGAGCTGAAGTGGAAAGTGACATCAAATGGAAATACTCAGGTAAAGTTTAAGTACCTCAAAATGATACTTAAGTGCAATACTTGAGTAAATACTTAGATACATTTTGAATTAGGTTAACACCAGCCAAATGGATCTTTCACAGCCTGAAGACTCAAAACTTCTCATTAAACTACATAAACGATTAGTTAGGAACTGTTTGTCACTTATGACGGGTGGTGCAAAAAGGGGGAGGCATGTCAAATATTTTTTAATCACTGGGAAAGGACTTTGAATGGCTGTGTTTTGTATTTGTTTTACCACCAATTTTCAGAAGGCATGTGTCTTTAATCATCATAATCATAGCCAAGACTGTCACAAAACAGGAATTATTGTTTGATTTTCAAATATCCTACGGTCCTTGAACACATCATCATAAAGCATAATCATCATCAGTATCACTTTATTCTGCATGACTCATTTGAAATTTGGCCAGAAATAAACCAGTGTGCATGGCAAGAGTGGATAACAAAGGCTTTTTTTCAACTCTACGATGTTGTTTTTATCTTTTAACTTTTCACTTTCAAACCTCACAGGGTAACTTTATAAAACCTAACAACTCATTTGTGATGGAGGGAGGGTCATGCACTTCCTGCTAGTGACTCAGGGAGGCTCTAGGAAAATATTTCGAGAAGGGTAAACAACAACAACAAAGTCACACCCCTCCTCTGATAAATAAAGAACAGTCCCTTGAGCATTGCTAAAGCCATTACTTATAACTTACAAGCTCTAGATTCTTATCAATTTAACCACTGTGTGTGAGACAACACTCCACTGACCTATTTGTGGTGCATTATTGGGAAACAGCAGTCCACACAGTTCCACTAAAGCTGCTAATGACAACATAAACAAACAATAAATTAAATAAATGAGGTTTCTGTACTCACCATGTTGACTTCTGACACCATGTCTATACTCGCCACATCTATACTCATGCCAACAGCAACCGGTGCACCTTTAAAACACACACGAGAAAGTTACCAGTGGAGCACACACACTGATTCACTGTAATAAAACAGACAGGTAAAGAAACACCTCGGGGAGCCATTAGGGTGAAACACAGCAGCTAACGTACCTCCAAAGTCCGGCCGGAGACGGATATCATAACCTTTCAACAGTTTATCCACAGTCTCTTTGACGAAGGACATGTTCCCCGGCTCGTTGACGCTGAAAGAGAGGAGACAACAGAGATGGTAACTCTTTGGGAGGACGGACACTCACGCCTGTGTCCGGTTGTAACGGCCGGACGGACGCTCACCTCTGCGCACAGCACATCACCGCCACGAGCAGCGGCAGTGACAGGACATCACGGAGCCCTGCTCCCCGGGGTCCCCACATCCCTGAGCGCTGTGTGTGAGGACTGATAGGTGCCGTCCAGCGTTCAACAAATGACTGAATGAAGGAGCCACGGTGCTCACACTCCCCCCTGAACCAGGTGAGACTTGTTCCACATTGTGTCTACCTCTGGCGCAGTCGGTGTTAACATGCTTCATGAGGCAGCGGCGCGGTTGCTCGGGTGTCAGGCGTGTTCACGGCTGCCGGTGAGACAGCAGCGGAGCCGCAGAGCCTCAGTCAGGCTGCTCCGTGTCTCCATCCTCCGGTCAGCGGGTTAGCTCTCTGTCACACTACAGAGTGCTGCTCAGATATCCATCACTGCGCTCACTGCACGCGTGGACACGTATGGAGACATAAATCCACAGGTCCTCTGTCCACAGGAGCCACATGCGTAAAATAACAGTCCCTGACAGAGCCGGTTCAGACTGTGGCTAACTCTGAGTTTGCATTATGACTCTTCATTTCAGTGTGCGCGAGCTGCCCTGGTCATTATTAAAACCCACGTGACAGACTGCATATAGAGGCTCGTATTGACGGGAGAGTCTCAGACAGAGCAGGAGTTCAATTATGTTGAGATGCAGTGCTGAGAGGCTGAAACCTTTACAACAGCAGACCACAATAAATGTGCCACAAAGAGACACAGGGGCGGAGCACCAAATTCTGGGCCCTATCCATTAGCTTCCTCTGTGGGCCCCCTGCCCTTTATCTGCTGATCCATGTTTCTCTCAAAGCACCTTCTGGTTGCCCCTGACCAAGAATTTTCCAAGTCAACCAGTAGATATCATTTAGTGCCATTAGTCGACTAGTCTCCCGCATGTTTACGATATAAATGTAATGATGAAATGATATATTTTGGTGGTTTGAGTTGAAGGTGTGAGAAAGAATAGTCTCAGTAACATTGTTAACACTGTGCTACATTACAGAGAAATACAAACCGTACTAATGAACCTTCATTAATATAGGCCTATATTTTATCTCCAAGTGCACGTCACACACTGAGCGAGCCGCCTGTTAATGACGCTGTGGGCTAATGGGCATGTAGCTACTTCCATGTTTCACATGATACGTCATGTTTGTAGTGGACCAATGAAGATGAGTTTACATATCACCTTGGGTTGGTCCTTCACCTTCTCAAAATGATCCCACACTTTGGATTTCCTGCCCGACATGTTATTAACTAGCCTGTGGAATAACCGCAGGTACTGACTGCGTCTTCAACTGCCTAGAAAATGTGATGTCGAGCGCTGGATGGTGCTCTTGTGCCTTTTCTGTGCCAGCTTTCGAGAGTGAGGTGGCTCACATTTGCGTGTTTCATATGCATCATATCAACCTTTCTAAAGTGAGGTAATATATAAGCTGACTTTATACCACGGTCTGGGTGAATACTCAATTCTGATTGGCTGCAGGGTGTCCGTTAAAAAGTGTTGTAGGACAGGTTCTGTGGCCAGAGCCTGTTACCTTGGCAACACGTCACAACGAGAGATATTAAATAGTCCACTCAGCCGCTTCTTGTGAAAAACTTACGATTTTAACGGTAAAAAGCAACATAAACGTATTAATAATTGATTTAATATTTATTTCTTTCGTAAGTGACCATGGTATAAGCGGGATAATGCCCTTTGAGGTGTCCATTATCAGAAATGAATGGACTTCGCGGAAGCAACCGTTCACGCCTCCGCGTCGGACACGTTGGGCATTATCTCTTACTTGTCACTAAGAGGTCGAGGGGATGTTAGATAGCGTGTCTGCCAAGCTGCAAACCATCAACCAACATCACTGGTTGTCTTTTGGCAACCCTTTGCTGCATTTCTCGATGGCTTTTGAGCCACTGAACCTGGGTGTATTTCACTGACCTGCCTACTTTTCCAGCAGCTTGTGTGTTTTAATCAAAAACATGATCTTTCCCTGACCAGAACCGAGTGTATTTCACCAAAGCCATGTTCAGAAACATTAAGTTACAAAGTTTCCACTATAAACAGTAATTGCACAAATGTATCTGTGGTTTGCAGAAACATTTTCTCTGGCGCCTGGACTGTAGACGCAACAATGCCTCCTGTAAACTAGGTAGTGATGATATCCAACCTCAGAAGCAACGTTTGCAATCTGCCACATAACAGAAAGAAGATGAAGCAATTATATGCACAGTTGAAGCAGGAAGCACCTTGACATTTTCATGATGGAGAAAAGACAGAAAACTGGTGCATAAAAACATCACCAGAATGCAGGGATTGAAGTGATTGATGCTCAAAATTTCTTTGGAGGACGACCCCAAGGCTCTGCTTGATATGTGTCTCACCAAATGTTGAAACAAAACCTATGCTTTGGCCTCTATGTTTTATTTTAATGCCACACCAGAGAGGCACTCAAGCAGCCCAACAGTCTCTCGTCAACCCAAGAGCCTCGCTGCTTGTCTGTACATGCCTCAGTGGTTAGCTCAGTCAACCCCCAGTAGACCTTTTTCATAGCAGACATTTTGACTTGTGATAGCACGAAAAGCACAGGTGTATATATTAACATTAAGGATGGCTGCATTCCACTCAGGGGAGGCCCTGGTGTTGTGCGCACTGGCTCACTTTAACAGCTTACTGGGACACTTAATGGAACAGAGCCATCTTTAATGTTAACAGTTTCACCTGGGCCTTTGCTACTACAAGTCAAAATGTCTGCTGTGAAAAAGGTCTGTGAGTTTCTCACGTCCCAGATAACCACAGATACGTTACATTTGCATTTCATTTGGGTTGAAAATATACTGCTAACAATAGACTCCAACATAATTTGAATTTCTTAAAGTGAGACTATGTTATTTACAAAAGAATTTATAACATTCTTACTCTTGCAAATGGAAAGTTTAATTCAGGAATGCTAGCTTAAATTAGCCAGCCAACCCTTGCTAGATATTGCTCTCTTGTATAAAGGACGTTACTGAGCCACTGCTGACTTTATTCCTCTTCTCTACATGCTACTGTTAGCCTACACAAAGTCTTAGCATTTTAATCTAGGCTTAGCTCACAGTTAACACTAGCCACTGTTCAGCAAACGTACAGCACACAGGCTCATTATAAAGGTTCAGTGTTCATGATTTGGGAAGATATATTGACAGAAATGGAACATGATATAATAAGTAAGTTTTTATTGGTCCATAATCACGTGGAAATAAGAATTGTTGGGATTTTGTTGCCTTAGAATGAGTTGTGAAGTGGATCCTCTTCCACAGAATTCGCCATGTTGTTTCTACAGTAGCCCAGAATGGACAAACCAAACACTGGCTCTAGAGATGGCCATTTGCATTTTTGTGTCATCATTCACAGTGACGGTAATTCTCCTACATGCCTGGAGAAATTTCAGTTGGTTGCAATCTACAACCTCACCACTAGATGCCACTTAATTTATTTTATTTATGTAACCTTTATTTAACCAGGAAGTAGAGACTGAAAATCTCTTTCACAAGAGAGAACTGGCCGAGGTAGCAGCCAATCAAAACACATTATAATGCAACAAATACAACATATAATACAAAAATGCACAATAAATCATCAACAACAACAACAACAACTATTCACACATAGTTGCCTCTTAAAGGGGACCTATTATACTCATTTTCAGGCCTTTGTATTTGATTGTTGGACTCCTATAGAGCAGCTACACACGATTACCGGCACCGAAAGCTTTGTAGATCTTTGGGACGCTGTGTCTCTCGCTGCACCGCTTCCTTGTATTTCCCGCATCCCACAAAAACGGTCTGTGTTATTTACTCCACCCCCCCGGCCCCGAGCCCACTCCGCTGTGATTGGTCACACTCCCGAGGACTTCCGAAGGGCTGCCGAGCGCTGCAGAGCCCCACCTCCTTATTTTGCCAGTGCGGAAGTTGAGAGAATTTCACTTTTGAAAATGTCAACTTTTGAAATACAGCCGTATGTGTTGGATCCCAAATCCGATCCGGAGGTAGAGACTGGACAGCCTGAAGTTTCTCAAGTACAGAGGTTACTTCAAGACGTCTCTGAATGGTAAGTAACATTAGCCGTTAGCTGTAGCTTGTTGTTGTCATTACCTGCTTACCTCTGCGGCGTATTCCTGGGCATGCCCATATAAGTAAGTCCGGCATGCACTGACGTCAATGTGACTGCTCTGTTAAAAAAACACAGTAAAACACAGCGTGCAGAGCCCTTTGAAACAGCTTGCAGGGCTCACGTCCAAATGCATAAACCTCATTATTTGACGCTTTGGCATCATTTAACATGAGTATCCGACATTGTAACAACATTTATAGGTCAGAAAAGAGGAAAAGCAGAATAGTTCCCCTTTAAGAAAAACAAGCACATGTCTCTGTCACCACATCCTTTATGATTCCCTTAAATCCATTAATGGATAAAAGTGTTTCTAATTTTAGATCTTTTTGTAGATTGTTCCATATCCGTCCTACACACTGGACCTTTAAAACCAGTTTAAGAAACTTTACATATTTTCTTTGGTGTAGAAGACCCCAGGTGTGATGTATAGAGATAAAGTCAGCTGATGACTATTCAAACATTTTCAGGTTTAAAGAGATGACAAAGATCAGTGGTAGACCGTCAAAAGGGGCTTTGGTGGGCTGAATGTACAACACCTGTTGTAAGTATTGAACATCGTATTCATTGTCATTTTGTATAATAGCATATTTTTGGCCCACAGATGTCTCCTATTGTCTACAGAGTTGCTTCAGTCTACTCCTGATGACTTTACAAGTTCAGTATATCCTCGTTGTCTCGTCTTTACTCTTGGCAGCAGGAGTGAGAATGAATCTTTGGATCTGGTGTGAAATACTTTTGTGTCACTCAAAGTTGTTCCTGTGAAGATTTCATTAGAAAGCTATCTGTATACTTTCTGTCTGAGCTCTTTTTTTTTCTGTGTGCTACAGTCTTTGCCGTAGTGGAAGAAGTTCAATATCACTGCAGGGGATGAGAGAGTGAGCTGGAGCTGGACTCTTCCCAACAACTTTCTCCTTCCATTTATTCAAGCAATAGACTCTCGCTGCATTTCAGGATTAACACCGCTACTCCTACATGACTTTTTAGGAAGTGTTTCTTACCTTGTATCGTAGATGGCGTACAGCTTTTTGTTCCCATCAACAGCATTCCTGTAAATACAAAAGAAGGAGGAATTACTTTCTGTGTCCTGACTCTGACTTTTACCATGCCCCAGCTGAAGACTTGTCTCTGAATCCACACTGTCAGGAAACAGAAGCACCAGAGGGCTTTCACCTCGAGTCCAAATTCATAAAGGTGCTGCACTTCTAAAATCCACTGTTTGCACTCGTTCTTATCTTTTAACATTTAAAAGAAATCCAGCTCTACAACTGCCTCAGTTGTGAGTGAGCTGGCCCTGATCCAGGTGGAGATGAATGCAGAATGATGAAATATACTGTAGAGTTCTAGTTG
This sequence comes from Cephalopholis sonnerati, assembly GCA_019142605.1. Lineage (NCBI taxonomy): Eukaryota > Metazoa > Chordata > Actinopteri > Perciformes > Serranidae > Cephalopholis > Cephalopholis sonnerati. The sequence goes on from JAGQAX010000006.1 coordinate 6,170,625, forward strand.
TGCTGCTGGCAGACGTGTGTGACATATTGTCTCCTCCTGCAATCTGGACCATAAAAAAAAAAATCAGGACTCAGTTTTTTTCAGCTTTGTGTCCCACATAAGACGGCCTATAGCAGGCTGATCTATCACAGTGGAGAAGAAACACTCCAACCCATATGACAACATCAGTTGTTTATTCCCACCCTCTGATACAACCCACAGGAGTGTTTCCTAAATTACCACCCCTGCTGATGTGTTTCGATTCAGGAGAAGAATGATGTGATGTGTTCAATTACCCGTACTACCGTACTATTTAGTATGCCAGAGAAAAATGTAGTATGTCCCGAGACATAGTATGTCAAATGCAGTATGCCAAAAAATACATATATTTTACAATATGCACTGTAAATGTGTATGTACTTCTCTGGTTATTCTTACCCACAATCCTCTGCAAAGCACAAGACACGTCACATTAACTGAACTACAGACAGCTGACAGCCTGTGCTACGGACTTCGAAGGATATATGAGCAAGAGGGTCAAAGCTCAAGGCGCAATGTTAAGATAAAGTAGTATGTCGCTATTTTATGCATACTCAAAGCAACAGCACAAACTTTGTAAGAGAGGCTGCAAAACATACTGAAAGAAAAGGATACGATCTAGTTTGGGTTAAAATAAATATGTTTGTTACTCATCCTAACTTTGGTACATACTGTAAGTAACGTCATGGTGTCATGTTACGTACTCAACGCAATGTCAGACTTGACATGAAAACATAACATGAATTATATAATGTAAAATTAAATGTGTACTCAAATTAAAATAACTCAACTTTGACCTTTGTTGGCGCACAAAGCCCTGTGTTTGTTTGACCCGTTGGTCGACCCTGACTGTCTACGTATGCAAACTTTGTTGCTCTGTATTCTACATCACCTTACGTCCTCGTTTGCTTTTGTCATAATTACTACAGCCACTAGAGGTCACCGCCTTATAATAAACGTTAATATGAGACAATGTTTACACGAAAACACGAATTGTTTCTCATTTTCGTTTTGAAAAAGGTTCGACGTTCAGACGACAACGTTTTGATAACAATCACCATGCACACAGATCTGCAAAAATGACCTAAAATGCTGCAGTATACATGCCAGGCCAGTAGGTGGTGGTGTGACTTTGTAATGAAACAGAGCGGTGATGTATGAACAAACAAAATGTCAACTGCATGAACGTTTGTCTTGACAGACGACGAGGTGGAGTTGCTACTTTGCTGGAGAAGCGTTGATAAATTCAACAGGGTGAGCGGCACAAACAGAGCTCGGGAGTCCGCCATTGTTGTTGTGATGGTCGACTTTCCCGCGCAATCTTAGTGACTGGAGCCATGATGCGCATGTGTGAAAAGTCTCCGTTTTCAGAGGAACTGCATATTGCAAGTTTACATGACAACTGAGACGGTGGTGTTTCCAAAAAATTGCACTCCGGAACCCGTTTTTCAGGCACCCAAAATGTCGTTGTTGTGTAAACGATCAGCCAAAAAGCAACTTAAGTTTACCATTTTCTGTTGAAATTGTAGTCTTATAAACAGGACCTGAGTCATAATAGGGGCCATACACATGCCTCATTGCTTGTGCCCTCACATGGGAGGTATGCTCAAAAGCAAGAGCAATGCCATCATGGCCTGCCAGCGCCTATTTTTCAGGCAGTGACACAAGCTGGGATAACAAAAGATAACTTTAACAATACCTCCACATGACCAGCATTAGGCTGTTACCAATCAGTGCATCCTCCACACAATTGTAAAGTCTGGCAGCTGAGTTTATAGAGCATCGTTGCACTTTAAAAAGAGTTCCCTGGTTCAACTTAAAAAATGACGTTAACAAATTGCATGTATCTTTATAAGTAGTTCCAACTCTGGCCTTACTGAGTTAACAAGTATGTTTATTTTAGAGTCCAACAAACCCAATTACTGTAGTAAAACCAACATGATTTGCTTTGACCTTAAAAAGCTTAATTAAGTTGAATTAAGTTAATATTGATCCAAAGTTGTGATGATGTTTAGTGGTCAAATTATTGTATTTAAGATATTCAAACTTACTTAAAATGTCAAACATATTTTTGATTTTGACCAACTGATCAACAGATTAAAACACTTATGCTGAAAAACTTCATTTTAGGTGTTATCCACAAACCCCATGAATCATTTTTAGAGTGTGGATCCCATTTATAACACCTAAAATTAAGGGAAGAATCCCTCAAAATTCCTTTAGAGAGCATTATTGAACTGGAGTTTGTTGCATCATTAGACATTAATAATACACAGAGATATGTTGCACTGTAATTTGCAGATTAAAAAAATCATTAGAAGATTATTAAAGCTTTTCAGAGGGTTATGTTGTTGTGGAGATCCCTCTTATGGTTGTCATTGTTACTACTGTTAATTTTGTCCTTTTATTCTTTCCTTCTCTCTGTGTGTCTCTGTCTCCCCCTCCCTCCCCTATCTGTCTCCATCTCTCTCTCCTCAGCATCTCTCCTCTCCTCCTCTCCTCCTCTCACTGGCCACAGATCCTCCCGCTTTTCTGGCCGCACTGCTCGCTCGTCTCTTTAATTCGCACCAGAGTCTATTTGCATTGTACTTCGCCTTTGGATACACTATTGGATTTTCTGCAGAGCTTGCTGTGTGCTCGCGGCTCCTCGGAGACCAAACTAAAGGATGGTCAGTCAGCACAAGTGTTGGGAAGCCTTTACATTTTCGCTGCCAACCTTTTAATCGCTGTGGGGCGAAATAAAGCTCGCTGACAGTGGAATTAGTCCACATCTTTTCTCTCTGTCTCCCCGTGTCTCTGTGTCTCTGTCTCCCTCTCCAATATGCAATCACTGTGCGCGGATGGAGGTGACGTTCTTCAGAATTGATGCCAAATACTAAACAGTGCAATCTGCGTGTGAGACATCTGCGGAGCTGGGAGAAGTTTGACTGCGCATCGTCTTGTGTGGTAAGATTTGGCAACTGCGGCTCAGCAGCGCCTGTGCAGCAGAGCGTTGTTATAGGCCAGCGTACAGTACGAGATGTAGTGGGACGTGTGGGCATTGGAGAAGAATAGGCTACAGTAGTCGGTGTGTACCCGAGGTGTGTGCTGCTGCTGCTGCTGCTGCTGCTGCTGGAGGAAGGGACCTGCACCGGGACACTGTAGACTTGTGAGGACGGTGGTGATGAAAGCTGGAGGAAGAGAGGTATTCAGGGAGATGAGGCGGCTGGTGGGGATGTGTGTGAGTGCAGGAGCGAGTCGTGAATGAAGGGGATGCGGTGCAGGGTGCGTACAGTCACAGCAACACTGAGGGGATTCATTTACTGTATGTGAAGAGTCCAGCTGCGGTGCAGGAAGGATTGCGGGATTACAGCTGTGTACATGTACACAGGTAGAGGCATTTCACACCTTTAGCTCTCACTGGATATCCAGTGATGGGGATACAGCTCGGCTCAGCCTGCGTCCTGTCAGAAGTCATCAACTTATAGAGAACATTAATTAGTGAGATTGAGCAGCGGCTCCTGCAGTGAGATGGTGGGCTGGGAGAAGGTCCAGCACAGACAGAAGCACGCTGTGTGCAAGTCTAAGAAAGAGGAACTTTGCATTTTCAGCATTTTTTTATTCAGACATGCAGCTAACATCTGTACAGATGTGGTCCTGTGGTGTTTTGGAAGGCAGGTTGCAACTACACTGGGGTGCATGGAGAGTGCTGCATTGGGTGTTGTGGTACTGTCAGCACATTGCTCTGCTCCTGTGGTGTAGTAGTGGAATATTTGTGCACCTGAGGAAGATTTACTGATGACTTTTACACCCACATGCGTGTAGTGATGGTCAGATGTCACTAGCTGCCAGTTGAAAATCAGATTAGGCTACAATTTTATGAGGAGAAATCTATTTCTTATACAATATTTATTAATTAGTTTAGTTAGGCTGCGCAATAAATAATTCTTGAATTAAATTCTGTTTTACTTTGAGATAGAAGCAGCCAGTCAACAATGCTGGCCAGTTAATGTAGTTTTAAACAGGTGAGGATGTCTCGTTTCAGGAATGGGCGATGGAATGTGCTACAGCTTTGCAATGAGACGTCTGTGGGTCTGTGTCTTGCTTGTGAGCATCACCTGCCGTCTGAGGTAAGGAAGTGACTCGTGTAACTTTGCAGGGCAACATAAAGGCACATTTTGAAGAATTCGCCTCTTAGTGAATACACACTGTGTCTGTGTTATTAGCTTTCATGGTTGAAATATGAATTCTAAGTCACTTTTGTTACAAAGGAAGTTAGATTATCTCTGATTTTGAGGCTAATTTGTGTCTCATATTTCCAGCCTCTCCCAGGATGTAACTGGAACTCCTAAAGAGGCTGAATTAAATGACAACATTACCATCTTCACACGCATCCTGGACGGACTGCTGGATGGTTATGACTACAGACTCCGCCCTGGACTGGGAGGTAGGCCCACTGGATATTCAAACCTCAACACCTCTGACATTTTGTTAATTAAAGCAGTCACACACATGCTAGGTGAGAACTAAATATGTCATTATAAAATTGTCTAGGGGGGAATCTCTTTTCTAATAACAACTACAGAAAGGTGTACTTGTGTTGTTCAGCCTCTGTATTGATAGCTCTGCATGAAAGCTTTCAGCCCTTCACTCCACGCAGAGAACAATGCTCCGCACCGCAACATCTGTCTCCTGCTTATCCCAAACAAGGAAAAATGTGTCTGTGTTCATCAAGTCTTTGACAAAGAGGCATGATCAGCTGTTTATGTCTCCTCTAAGTATGATTTAATGGCACCGTGAAGACACACTGAAGCAGACAGTGTGACGGTGTGACCTTGAGAAAGCTGGTTTTTCCTGTCATAAAACAGCAGCTCCATTGTTCTCAGGAGAGGCGGGCCAAAGTAGGAAACGACTGAAGTTCTCATCAGAAAGGAGGAATGAAAAGACAGCAAATTGGAAAATGTTTCTCTTCCACTGCTCTGTGATTTCACTGTCTAGAAACACTACGTTGTTTAAATCATTACAGATTAATGCCATTAAATAATTATGTATCATGAACTCTATTTGGCCCTATTCAAGTAAAAGCGTGGTACTTTAAGTTGAGTGTGTGCTGCTTATACTCTGTCTCTTATTGCGCTGGTCCTGCAGATGTTTGTCTCGAGGGCACTGAGCTGATACCTTCAGGGTGTCAAGGCTGTTTAGGACATGCTGCTTTTATCTGGAGAGTTCCAATAAATGCAAAATAGTTACAGTGAAATCAGCATTTTTTCTAAACAGACGAGGAGAAGTCGACTCTGTGTTTACATCAATGATGCTCGCTGCTCGAATGCAGTCAGAGTTGATGGACTTTGTTTTTCTCATGTTGATTTTTTTAATTGCCAGCCATATAGAGCGGTGCAGAGATAATGTTTTGGTTTTTTTTGGGCGGGGTTTTTGTAGACCAATCTGGAGGCTAGCATAGCCTCGGTCCCCTTGTCAAAAGGCCAATGGGATTTTTCGATTGTAATTTGGATTATAGCAGAAAATAAGCTCTGTGGCAAAGACAAGTGTATGATACTAATACACTTTGTTCAGCAAGATAATCTTCATAAATAAATGCTGCCTTAATACATACGATACAGTGTGATGCGATACGATACAATACGATACGATATGATGCGATACAATACG